>JACAXG010000121.1:47731-448998 GCA_018881555.1 Amblyornis subalaris
AAMTRMAYKKCMWKTCYYTTCYMYTMMMYTWWCTTTTTATCTCTCAGCTAGCTCCATTTTCATCTCCTTATATAATCATAATAACAGAATGGTACAAGTATAAGAAATAATGATCTGAAAATGCAGGACATTGAGGGCAATTTTGTATAAAGCAGSTGGAATTCCAGATCTGTAATGCTGGCACTAATTTGCCCAATTTTCCATTTAACCTGTCAGTCTTCAGAAGCATTTGTTTTTCTTCAGAGGAAAAAAAGCCACAGACTCATGAAGTCGTTACTAAGCTGGCAGTGTGAAAGAATTTTGAAGAAGTTTCCTGATTAAAGTTCATCTGCAGAAATTATGCACTCAGGCAGGTAACTAAGGTGTTTCTGTTGTGAATGGAAATTTCTGGAGCTGGTCAGCTGTATGGAAACCAGTGAGTCAACAAGTAGAATAATAAAAGAGAGAACTAACAGATAACCCTGTAGTACACCTTAATCAGACAATTTATTATGGCAAGATAACTCTGGAAAAAGAGAGACAGCCAATGTGAAATATTAATCCTGGGGACCTGGACGACATCTATAAGGTCTTAATGTGGATCTATGAATTTAAAGATTGATATGGATGTTGGCCCAGCAGTCTTTAAAGGTTTTCAGCCTGGATTGGATCCTGATTTCTTAATAACRTAAGACAAGGATAATTATTTCAGCTAAGTTACGTCATGGTTTTTGTGACATGGTTGCATATAATACATTATTCCTTGATTATATTCCAGAAGATACAAAGGTCTTGGAGGCCTTTTAGGGCTGAAAATGACCATTCATTAGTGGTGATGGGGAAGACACTGGATGATCCTTGCGGGTCCCTTCCAACTCAGCATATTCTCTGATTCTAYGGTTCTATATCCAGGCTTGTTTTCAGCATTACATTCAACCAGAGTTCATTGCAAATATTTTGCACAGACCCACGTTCATCCCACCAACGTTACCAATCAGCTGGATAGAAAACAGCCCTCTTTGCATGCCCTGTACCTTCAGCAATGGGGCTGTTCTAGGCTGAGCACAAAGCCTCTGGGAGTGTGTTTGGGTTGCCTCAGTGACATGTAGAGCAGATCTGTGTGACTCTTCAGGAAGGGCTGTGCACAGACTTTCAACATAAAGGGAAGAGACTCCATACTCTGTAAGCAGGTAACCAAAATTATAAATGCCTTTTCTTCTCTTTTGAGTGAAAAAGTTGCAGTGACTCGAATGCACGAAATAGCTACTGGAATTGGTGTTTACATGGATGCATATATTCTATAAATATAGAYTAATAAATGGAAGCAGTATCTAATTACTAGACAAAAGTGGTCAATTGGCCTGATTCAACTGATGTTCCTCCCCAATTTCAAACACTTGCTACAGAAAAAGGGCTGTTAACCTGCACATTGCAACCATGATCATGTCAGCTCAGAGAGGAGCTGAGCTGGCCTCAAATCATCTTGGTTTCATGGAAAGGACCTCTAACATCATCAAATCCAACCATCAACCCCACACCACCACCATGTTTGTCACTAAACCATGTCCTTAAGTGCCATATCCATGTGTTTTTTGAGCACTTCCAGGGATGGTGCCCAGCCCCTGGCGGGTATCTGACTGCAGCAGATATTCAGCCCCTGGACCTGGACAGCTGGCAGCCTGCTCCCCACGGCATTCTGCTGCCCAGATCCACAGACATCCTCCCCCTTTGTCCCTGCTTTGTGCAAGAGTTATGGTGGAAATAAATCCCAAAGAGACTGGAACCCATCCAGTCTTCTGCACTGTATGTTGTAAGTCTTGTTTGCAATGCTTTCTCTTAGGATGATGGCATGAATGGAAAAGCCAGGTAAGAGGAAGGATTTTAAGCCATTTATGTTTCGGCACCTCCCAGAAAGGCTTAGAAAAAACAAGGTAGATTGATTCATGGTTGTTGACATTTGGAAAAATCCCTTTTCTGATTAAGCAGTGAGACACAGGGTATAACTGACAGTAATTAGCTCCCAGGAAAGGAATGGCTGAAGTGACCTCCCTGTTCTTTTGAATGGAGACCTCAAACACAACCAAATGGAAAATACACCTGTGTGCAACAGGCTATTGACATCTGACCAGGTACAAGTGGCTGAAATTGTACACTGTGTCAGATCTGTGGTTAGACTACAGGGTCCATGGAGCTATTTGTACCTTTTAGTCTAAACCAAAATGATACCTGACATGATGGGAAGAGTTATGAGCCGTGCTCCATCCCAGGAGAAGGTCTGGGCAGCTGTATAACATCTGTTTTGAAAGCTTCCTTTAGAACCACAAAAAGCTTGGGTTTTTTTCACTCTGTCCAATATTAAGAGTCAAACTGTGTGGCAGAGAATCCTGATTTGTTCTTCCCTTATCCTGAACTACATCCTGAATCTTCCAGAGAGGACAATTGTGCAGTAGGAATTCTCTTTCCTGCATAAAACATCTATGCCTAAAGAGTTCATGTAACACAAGAACATATTAAAAAAACCAACTTGTAAGAACAGAGAAAAATATAAACTTTGCAGAATAYGACACAGCCCGTGAATGACACAAAGGCAGAGGACTGGCATGGAACATGTGTTTCACTTATCCAGTCCAGTTCTGGCCTGTCTTTTGATTGCTGTTCCCACCACAAATGACAGAAAGCTGTTATAAAAAACAGCCAGGTAACTTTCCTTTGGACTTTGGAATTAATTTGCCCAGGAGTGACTAACAGTTTTGGGGAAGATCGAGCTGCACTGGTGCTGGCTGGGAAGGAGTCAGCTTTCTTCTCGGTGATTCCCAGTTCCTCTSTATCATCACCTGATTTTCATGCAGCATTTTACAGCTCACGTCTAATAACTGGTGACGGAGAGACCTGAAAGAACCTTGAAATATGGGATAATCTTAAGATAAGACTTTAAAATAAGCTAAGACCTTAAGATAAGCTAGGACCAAGGCAGCAGAGCTCTGCTGGTTGGGAAGGCAGAGGTGAAGGGAGGCATCCTGCAAAGGGACTGTGGGGCTCAGCTCTCTGCTGTGGAGGGGAGGCTGCAGGTGAGGCTGGGGCTGCAGAACGTGTTTGTAACTCAGGGTGGTGGGTGCTGCTGACCATATCTCTCTCCTGGGCAGGATTAAGCAACCCCACCTCTTACCATGTCGTACATAACGAGTCCTTGATAGCCTGATATGCCATGTCTGTGTTTATCTCAGACTCTTCCACTGGTTGTGGGCCACAAACCTTCCCAGGGGTAGCTGTGTCTAGCTGGATGCTGGATTTAAAGGCAGTGTGTGGACCAACAGGGCAGCATTTGCCATCAGACCTCTGTTTGCTGATTTTGCTGTGTGCAGTGGTGCTCCACATGGTGTAGATCCCTGAAAAGCACACATATCAAAAGGCTTTTTTTCCCTGGAATTTATCTGGCTCCCCACAGAATACTTTAGCCTATATGTGCTTCAATATATTTCTACCCAGTTATGATAACAAATCAAAACAAGGTGAAACCATTTCAMGCCACCAATGAAGTTCCTAGCATCACCTGAAGTGCCTGTGCACCAGCAAAAACAGGGTGACTCAGTTTTTGTAATTTAATCCCATGCCMATAGGCCTCCACATTAGATATGCCAATAAAGATAAGCCGAAAATAAACCAGGCTTCCATGGCCTGTCCCCTCCCCCCGGATTCCTGGGCAACCCCACCCTGAGCGACAAGTGCTTGCCAGGGAGAGGTCTGACCTGGCGGAGCCCTCCTGCCTGCACACAGCATCACCTTTTTCAGACCAATGAAGGTTAAAATCCTCGTTTGATTTTGGTTTTTGCCCGCTTCTCCCCCTGCCACCCCTTCATGTCCTCATTAACCGTGCGTTCCCGCCCCGAAGGCGTCKCCGTGTGCAGCTGCAGGGCGGGAGCTGGTGACAGTGGCGACCTGAGCGGTGGCTGCCACCTCTGCCGGGGCACAGCTCTGCTGGCGGCACCGGCACTGTTGTGATTAGCTCTATCAGCTGTGCATGTGGCACAAAATATCCTCGGGCAACGATTTGTGCTGAGAGGGATAGAAGAAGGTCAGGGAACTTTATAACCTGACGTGCCATAAATGCCGCATGACTCTGCACATAGGGATGACTTCTTTTACAGCGTTAGCTGCACACGGGCATAGCTGCCTCAGATAGCAGTGCCTGTGAAGTCAGACTTCTGAAATCAGAGTTGTCAACTCAGAGTTCCTGATTAGTGTTGAACTATAGGTTATTGGAGGGAGGCTGCTCCGAAAGCACTCAGACGCTGCAAGGGAGCCGACCAGGAAGGGAACTGCTCTTGGAAGYGTACAGCCATCCAGCACGGCCCGTTCCAGCAAAGCAGTCTTGGCTAAGTCACACTCCCTGATAGCTGGGACCAGCTCAGAGTACACTGAGGGAGAGTTACTACGAGTCCTGATGTGCTGTGGGCAGCCCTACAGCCATCCTGCAACTGGGTTTTTTCAGAACCACACAGAAGCCCAGGGTTAGATTCCTAAATTCCCAGCATCCAGACACTGAGGTGCCCTAAATTCCCAAACATTCATGCTGCATYCAACATTTTGCAGGCTGTCTATATTAAATAGCCATTGACCATAAACTTAGACGAGACACTTCATTTGTCACATTAAAATAAATAGGGATTTCATTGAAACCCTCGAAGTGAAATTCTTCTCCCAGGTGCATCAGGTAAAGCTAAATCCTTTCTCTCTATCACTTAAGGACATGTCAGTTCATCAGACAACCTGGAACAGTGATGAACTGGAGGCATTTCAGTTTTTGGCCATCATCCTCTTCGCCGTGGTGCACCATGAAGTCTCCAGTGGAGTGGCAAGACCCCAGAAAAATCTTGGAAGTGGTTTAAACCAGCAGCACATCACAAGCAGAAAATGACTCAGGTGATGATTTGGGAGGTGGCCCAAGACACGTGCCAAGGTAAGGGTGGGCTCTTGGTGTACGTGCTGGCACCAAGATCACATCATTCCTCTGCATGGAATGAGGAGAGGAGCTGGGGTGCCACAGGAAGAGTCACTGCACCAAAGCAGAGGACAAAAAGATACCTATGGAYATGAACATTTCCATAAACTGTAGCTGCCCCATAGCTGGAAGTGTTCAAGGCTCTGGGCAAGCTAGTGTAGTGGAAGGTGTCCCTGCCCATGGCAGGCAGTGGAACAAGATGAGCTTTAAGGTCCCTTCCAACCCAAACCTTTCTGTGATTCTGTGATTCTGTGAATGCAAAGGTTGGATGGAGTGATCCCTTCAGAAAAGGTTGTCAWGTTCAGATTTTTGTGGAGGCATGGAAGAGACATTGGAGCTGTGGAAGGGACAACACAGCTTACCCGTAACCATGGATTTTCTAGCTGAACTTCTGTCATGGAGATCAGTCTTGCACACTTTTTAACAGCAGCTGCGTTTGATATTCTGCACTTGAAAAATGTCACTATTTCATCCCTGCTGCAGAGCCTGTGGACAAATTTTACATGCACAAGGACAATGTGTACACATGTAACTTCTACCAGTTTCGGGTATCTGTTCCATCTGGTGGAGAATTGGAGAGACAAAACCTTATGCCTGGCCATGTCAGTTTTATCACTCCATTCACCATGACAACATTGAAATATTCCACAGCTTTAGGACACTTCAAAAAATGAGGAATCTGATGCTTGGCAGTGCTAGCTAAAACCATTCAGAACCCTGTGGATGTACATCCAAATTTTGACTTGTGCCACCAACACATATGGCTTTGTCTGTATATTTCCAGAACACCACAATACCTTTTAGTATGTGCTGCCTGAGAGGGGGACAGACTGGCCTCASCTGAGAAACCTTCAGCTGAAGAAGATGTACTTGGTACTGTCTTTTGTCAAGCATAGAAGAGGATGGTGAGTCTGAATTGGAGGCTGCAGGGAGAGGCAGGAACAGAACAGTAAAATTTTTTGTCATTAAAACAAGAAAGAAGTTACTGACCCAGAAAGGATATAGATGGGACAAAGTAAGCCAGACATGGAGTGCAGTGTCCAGCTGCCCAGCTGCATTTGGCTCAAACCATGGAGAAACCCCAAACTCCAAGTTTAGCACTGCTCCCTTGCTATCAAATCCCTGTGAAACCCACTGGTAACACATGCACTCCGTTGGTACAGACAGCAGAGACCAGGACAAGGAGAACTTGACCTTGGRAGAAGCTCCTCACAGCCTGCTGCAGGGACCAGGCAATAGGTACTGGAATCGTGGAGYGTCTATACATATATACACCAATAAAGAAGAAAATCAAAGTTGGCAGGAGGGTTTGGCATAGCCTTCTTTAAACCTGTGCTCTCTTTGTGTAATGTAGCTATAATAATGTGCTTTTTTATGGCAATGTAGTTAGCATAGTTTTAATAACAGCTTTTTCCTGCAAGGTGCCGAATAYTCTTTTTTCCTTAAGTTATTGCAGTTCAGGATGCTGTACCCCTGCAGGGTTAGGCCTTATTTTCCAATTACAGGCAGCATTTGAGGAGGACAAATTTCAGCTTCGTTTCCCCTGGATTGCCATTGCACACGCTGAGAAAGTAAGCCAGTACAAAAGACAATTGAGATGAGCTAAATGAACTGGAATTCTTTTGGCTACTGTATTGCTTCTGTTTTACACCTTAGCAATTTCTGTTGTAAACGATCAGTTCAGGTCCCAGTCATCAGACGAGGCGAATGTGCTGATTCATAACACGAATGCAGGAGGAAATGGAAGAAAATAAGCATGGTAAATATGTAAAACGTTTTACAGTAAGATTGCTTCTGCCAAGTCAAGGCAATAAAGTTTTACTGGCTTGTGCTACTTGCATAAAGCCGGAATTATGACTGCAAAATAAAGCTTGGAAATCTCTGTATTCCGATTAATACARACATTCAGAATAACACAGGGACAGGGGTCTTGTATGTCTTTGAACATACTTTGTATACGTGAAGTAACCAAAGTGATATCTGTTGACAGAGGATAGATGGAKGTTTGAGGAAAAGAATGTAAAAAAGAATAAATTAATTAGCGGCCATTGAAAGGAAAATTGAAAATACTAAGCATTCTAAATTGTTTTGGTTCAAAACTGAGCTATTTATTTTACTCTCATATGTTCACCWTGCTTAGGGTCACATTAAACAAAAGTGGAGCTTTTTGTTAGAGAAACATTAATAATAATTTCCAGAGATTCAAATTTTTTCAAAAAAATACATYTGAAAACAGGTTAAATGATGGAGAACTGCCTCTTTCCTGCAAGTGACTTTTATTTTGATAAATCTGCATATTCTGTGGAAAGATTTAAAAATCTTCAACCTCTTCTGGTCATGAAACATGCAGGATTAAAKCCAATGTTAAATATCTATTTAATACATCTATTTAAATATCTCTTTTCAGTTTGTGATTTTTTTTGCCTACACTCTTCTCATGGAGACATATGACATCTTAAAAAATGATTGTGCCTCTAAGAGCCTCTGTTTTTAAGATTCTTCAGGCTGAAATCGGGAAATCTTCCAAACTCTAGTTCCTTGACATCACAAGATTCAAACACTTGGWATCAATTTGCACTTCTGAAATTTCAAGCTGTTGTATATTTGATAAAATGAGACAAACAAAAAATTCATTCACATAAAATAAGACTTTTTTTGGTAATAATCGAAATTATTTTAAGATGCAGCTTTTTCCTTGGAAAAACCTTGGAAGGTAAGAATAGTTTCCAACACACTATAACTTACAGAATAATCATATTAAGCACATTTTAAGGCACCATGTAACGTTCATTCTTGTAGTGTTTCACAATTATATTTTTACTATTACCTCATCACTTTATCTGGAGAGCCAATAAATGACAAATGGCATGCATTTTGCATGACTCTGCATTTCAGTTATTTATTAAGTTAGCTCTAATATTTCAGTTGCCTTTATCAACTACCTGTAAAAAATCAATATCTGATAGGACATCATGGTGTGTAGCCAAGTATATAAGCATGAGATTTTGCTGCTCAGTCTCAATTTGTCACTTCAAACCCTCTGACTAAGAGGTGACTCTTAAATCCTCATCATATCCCTGTTATCTGATTTGCAGGAATCCAAGACTTAAGCAACCATGTCCAACTCCGGTGAGGCAGAACTCCTACACACCTTTAAGGGAATTCCCTTTACCACCAGATCTTCYCCAGAACTTTTAAAATCCTTGGATAATTTTGATGCTAGAGAAGATGATGTTCTTTTGGTTTCCTATCCCAAATCTGGTAAGTTCTAACTTTAAGTGTTAATTTCAAGAAGTCTCAGTTGTGTGTTTTCGTGTTCTCTGCTTAAACTGCTTGGGAAATGTCTGTGTGAAAGAAACAGGAAAGGATGTTTGAGCATGTGAATGTATTATTCTGTCAGTAAGTGTTCAGATTACAAGAAATATGGGTCACTTACCTACATTTTGATTCTGTAATTGAAAATAATCTTAGTTTTCATATTGGAAAGCAAATTCCTTACTTGTAAGCAAAATCTGTACTTGAAAGATTTTCCTGAGGACTTTCTATATTCAATTATGAGCAAGCCAAGAATTGTATGAAGTTATTTTTGTGGCTCGTGGCTGTAGATTTATTAATTTCTTGTCCCCTCTCCACCCACCTCTCTTGCACGCAYCAAGGGGAATCTCAATCAGTACTTTCCAAATATACAGGCTCAAGTTACTATAAGGAAAAAAACCTCAACAGAAGAAGTTACTCTAAAATAAAATTATAAAAATAATAYAACCACCTCTCAGCTGACAGCAGTTTGTCTAATGAGATTCTTTTTGTACCAATATTAACACTTCTCATAGAGTTACACTGTACTTCAGCAACAGCTCTAATTTTTTGGAGTGTTTATATATTTGGAGCCAATGGGATTATTTAGTCATGTAAAGTTTCTTGAATGTGGGGGATTAGAARTATAACTTGTTCACTAGCAAGCTGTTTCCATATGAAAAATGCATGTTCCACATTTTTTCTCAGTAATAAATATTTCGCTTTTTTTTTGTTTGTTTTGTTTTCTTAAAATTAATTTTTTTTTGTAGGCACCCACTGGCTTGCAGGAGTGATAACAAAGCTTTAYGATACTCAAGTTACAATAACGTCTCCCATTGAATTTGGAGATGTTTCCAAACTGGAGGAGCTGAATAAACTCTCATCAAAGAGAATCATCCCAACACACTTAGACTACAACATGTTACCTCCAAATTTTAAGAATAAGAAATGCAAGGTAAGGAAAAAATTATATCAAAGCAGCAAGATACATGGAAGGTCTRTGAGGAATCTATTTTGTCCTGTTGATCCTTTATTATTGAACGATTTGCAGTTTTCAGAAGTGTTTTGCTGTGAATTTTGGAGACACAGCTGACCAGCAGTTGAAGGCAGCATGAGCAGGGGCTTGGACTAGGGACTGGGTTCTGCTCCCGCCCCACTGCTCCCGTGGGGTGATTTCTACACCAGGCACAACCCAAAACAGAACATCAACACCTTTCAGCCAGAAATCTCTCGTTAGAACCGAGGGTGTTCTCATGACCCCATTTCCTACTGGCTTGGGTACTTACAGGCTGTTCTGGGGTAAAGGTACTTTGCCCCTTCTGCTTTGTGAAGAACCCATAAAGGTATTTGGCAAACAGAGGAGAAATAAACGTGGGAGGCAGATTCAGATCACAGTTTGGAGTTCATAAAATCATAGAATCACCTGGGTTGGAAGAGACCTTAAAGACCATGTTATTCCAGCCTTTGTGCCGTGGGCAAGGACACCTTCCACTGGACAAGTTCCTCCCCTGCTAATGTGGGAGATTTTAAAAAATAAGCTCTGGGTCTCAGATTTTATATTTAAAGTCCAAAATTTCAGGATTAGTCAGATCCAGCCTTTTGGGACAAAGCTAATTCGAAYGAAAGGCCAAAGTTCATGTTTTGAACCGTCCTTTGGATGTTAATTAGTAAATGCTTTCATATGCGACGTTTGTGAGATAATACACTGGCTCAAAGTTAACACAGGCTCTTCCATAAAACATAAACATTACCCAGCTGTAGCAAACACACCTCTGTCCACATGGAATTGTTTACCAACCACTATGGACCCCTGCCTAAGCAGAGACAAATATATTTCTAACTTAATGGCAAGGTCACCRAAATAGGAATCCTAAAGGAAAGGGTTTTGACACCGCAAACTACTTATGAAAATGCTCTATTTACACACAGACCTCCTCTAAAAGAAAGGAAGCATATTATCATTAATAACTATATTATCTTCATTTACAGATGATGTACATCAGCAGAAATCCAAAAGATACTGCAGTTTCCATGTTTCATTACTACAGAGATAACCCAAACCTTCCCACTATAGACACCTGGCCTGCTTTCTTTGACTTGTTCTTAAAAGGGAATGGTAAGGATAAATGTTTTCTCCTTGCAGTTTATGTCAGTTTATTATGCACAGAAAGAGTTAACAAATTTGAACTGTGTGAAAACTCMTTATTGAACTCCTTATTCATATGGCATTAGTCGGGGTGGGTGGGGATAAATTCTAATGCCAAAATGAACAAGAGCAAATAATAGGATGCTCTCCTCAGCCCTGCAAGGAGTCCTTTTGATAAGCAGCTGCATCATTTCAGCACAAGAGCTCTTTGCAGGTTTTTGCTGCTCTTTGTTGTCCTGGGTGAGCAGGGCAGTGGTTGGTGACAGGGCACATGAGGAGACTGTCACCAGGCTGCAGCGACAGACGGGACTGCAGGCCTAGTGTCTTCTCCAGCCTGGAAGACAGTCCTGGACAGCCCTTCAAAGGAGTCTGGACACGCTCATAAAGCCCTTCTGCACGCGCTCTGCCTGATGTGTTGTTTTAGAAATGGGGTCCAAAGACCAAGGACGAGAGGGAGATTTTTATGASTGGTGGGATGGAAGCTGGCCTGGGAACAGGACCTTGTTCACGTTATCCACTCCCATTTTTAGTGTTTTAKTACTCCTTTGAGGACATGTGTCACCACAGCGATGATAACAGCAATAATGATTGATCAGCTTGGAAAACTTTGAAAGGAAAGTGCCACCGCAGTCATCACGGGCTCACATCAGAGCTCCAGCAGTCAGTTTGTTTACTGCCTTCTCTGGGCTTTGGCTCAGGACTTGTGTTCCTAGCTCAGAGCAGCCCTAAGGCACGTGCTCCAGTGATTTGCAGGATCTTGGCTTGTTTAGGATCAACTCTGAACATACAATAGTGAAAAAAAAGGAACGAGGATTCCATTCAAGGCCAAGTTGGACGGGACTCTGTGCAACACGGTCTAGTGGAAGGTGTCCCCGCCCATGGCAGGGGGGATGGAACTAAATGATCTTTAAGGTCCCTTGCAATCTGAACTATTCTGTGATTCAGTGATTAAATTTTAAAAGCATCTCCTGTTTACCTGTAAATTATTAGCCACCTTCTACTCACTTGTGTGAGTGCTCACTTGTGACATAAACAGATAACTATGCTGGTTACAACACAAATTTAGGTAAGAGGTGATGTGAAGRGAAAAGTTGTCATTTTTGCTCCTAATAGAAACATGAATGTTGTGCTGCTTGATTCAAATCCTGCAGATTCAAATCCTGCTTGATTCAAATCCTCAACTCTTGCAGACTTAGTTCAAAACAAGGGGGATGACTGTAACGAAGCCCCTGGARTCTCCAAGGCTCTCCTGAAGCCAGCAGGGCTGTGCTATCACCAGACACATCCCCAGAGCAGCTGACCAAGAGAGCAGGATTTAATTGCACACTGTGGAGCACACATGCCTTGCACTTAGAAATGGCTTCATGTGCTGGAGAGGGCTACAGACTGGAGCATTCAGCTTAATTAGGACTATTAGTTATAATTAATGCTTAATTATAACTCACAGTTTGCAACCAAAATTACAAGATTACAAGAYGATAATTTTCTGGTGGTGGTTCTAAAGCAAAGTCACAGTTTTGGAGAATGCTGGCTGTGCTTGTTCTGTTCAAGCCTCTTCTCATTGCCCTACAAGAGGGCAATTTCGTTTTCCCTTTGAAATGGACAAGTGAGAATTTTAGTTTTTAAAAGAAAGCTGAAATTTAGCTGTCCTCCCATGGTTCAGCAAACGGAGCATTCAGACTAAACAAGTGGTATGAGTCAGCTATAAACCATTATAACTGTGTCATCGGCTGAACGAGGTATTTGCGTAAATTCCTTATGTAATTCTTCTTTGGCATTTAATAATCATACAGATTCCCATCTGCTGGGACAAAGGAGAGCTAACAGCACTGTGATCCATTTAACAGGAACATCTCACCTCCTGGTGAAGTGATCATATTTCCAGCTATGACCACAGACATGCAGTCATTTGTGAGATGCTCAAATGTTAGGCTGGTACATTTTCCTTCATTTTTGGCCTTTCCTTAGCTCTGGAGCCTGTTGTCCRCTACAGAATCATATCTCAGAATAGTATCTTCTTCTCTGGTATGAAAATGAATTCCTACAAGTATGGTAACCTCTTTGGATGTTACTTTTGTAAGTTTGAGCCACTTGACACAAAGAACTGCATCTGTTTTGGAGGAATGCATAAYACAAAGGGATCGTTCCCCTAAATGTGTGAGGTACCATCACAGTTCTTTACGAATAAAATTTATCYGAAAGTCTTTTATGTGGGGTTTTTTTTTGCAGTTGTCTGTGGATCCTGGTTTGATCATTTCCTAAGYTGGGAAGAACATGAAGGTGAAAAAAACATCCTATTTTTGTTCTATGAAGACATGAAGAAGGTAAATAAGCTCTCTGCTCTTGGTTCAGGAGGCATTACCTGTAAATTAGCATCATTAAAATATCAAAGAGGAAGTTATAATGAAGAAGGAGAAAGAAGGAAAATGTGAATATATATCTTTGGGCTTTTTTATATTTGCTTGGAATTTTATATTAGTGAACTAATTCTGGCTGCACAAGCTATATAAATATCAATTCCTGTGAGAGTTGCAGTTCTCAGATGCAGGAATGSGACTTATATTACATAATTTTCCCTAGGCTACAGGAAGAATTTTAAGTTCCTCTTTCATCATCCTATGGAAAGACCAACCCAAGGACATCTATTGAGGGTCACACATTAATTTGCTACACCTGACATTTCAGGTGAAATTTTCAAAAAATGATGTAAGACAACAGAGCTACTCACGGCTGGGACTTGTGTTCCCAATAAAAAGRAAAATTGGAGGCTGGAGGGGAAGGAAAAAAAAAAATTGATGAAAGGAAATTATCATACAGACACTTTGCTATTCTTAAAAAAGTAAAATATCAACATACCTTAGCTTTCAGAGAATGAATTTCTAGGTGAATTGAAAACACTTTCTAGAGTCTCCATGAAAATAAGTTTGCTCATTTTTGGGGAAAAAAAAAAAAATTCACTAAGAGGAATATAAACAAACCATTTTGGATCCTGAGTCACTTGTTAGATCTCTAGATATAGCACCTCCAGTGAAGTAAGCTACTTACACAGGAGCTGGGCTTTGAGTATTTCTCTATTCCCAGTGAAATAATTCCGAGAGACAGGAGAACATTTTACCTGAACTGGGGGGGTGGTAAAATTGGCARTGTAACTGTATTTGATGTGACATGTTCTGCATTTATTCATTTCTGTGAGTATGGCTAAGASGGGAATCGGGTTTAACTGTACCTGTCATCTGCACAGCCCAATGAYRTATTTMGCTTTGCTTGAAAGCAAATTARTGTGAAATAAATAAATAAATAAATGCCTGAAAGCAAACACGCTCGGTATGTAATAAAAGGGATCCTTTTCAAATCAGCGAAAAGTCTGATAATCAGCTCAGAAATACAAAAGCCGTATTTTTCTTATGCCTCAGGATCTCCCTAAGGTTGTAAAGGAAATTGCTTTGTTCCTGAATTTAAAAGTCAGTGACAACGATATCCAAGACATCTGCAGGAAGTCCTCGTTCTCGGAGATGAAGAATGACACAGAGAAGGAGAACAGCGATCCCAGTCACACCGTGTGTGCTCTCACATCCAACAGGAGGCTGATTTTCCGAAAAGGTGAGTCCCTTTGTGCCTGGCTCAGCAGAAGGAGTGGGAATCCAGGCACAGGCTGCAGTCCAGGTCTTTCCTGGAGTGTAGTGATGCCTTGGGGCAGCCCTGGGAAGCGATGACAGGATTCTTCAATCTGAAGCCCTCCTAAAACTCACTTTCTRTGTTGTCTGCCTGCAAATTCAGACTTGCACTAGAGAAGCACAGAGGAGTCTGAACAACAGCCTGACTGTTGAGCTAAAAGGAAAGGTTCTCCTAGCATTACTCCTTATCTGTCTTTTCTTATCTAAAAGTTGACCACCTCAGTGTTTTACAACGTGTCTCTGTGATATCACCAGCCAAGGTCACTTAGTGGACTAGAATAAGAGCGAGACACATTCCTGCTGAACGAGACTGCTCTTATCAGCCCTTATCTGACCTAAATATTCCTGAGGAAGGAATATGCTGACAATGACAACAACAAAACAACGGCCATAGGTAGCCTCCAGACCTTGACCCAGCTGGAAACCACCGGAAAAATCTTCCACGGTGCTTAGCTCAGATGTGTTTTTAAAACACCCGCAGGAGCTGTTTTCTTGCTTCTGGCATTTCAGAAGCTTCCACAGGTTTGGATAATAAGTAAATCAAACCCATCATTTTTACATGGATTTTGATTGTTTTTATTTAGTTAATTTTTGAACAATAATTGACAGTTTAAAACTAAGAGCTGTTTCAATTAATAAACAGAAAAATGTTACCTTCCGTTAATTCACCAGAGTCTCACCAGACCAATTACTCCTGATCCTCACCTACCATAGAGACAGTGGTTAAGAGTATATMAATATTTGTGCTAAATACACCATTAACAAAACTGGGCAGTCTTTAAATCATTTTCTGCWCCATATAGTGCTCACTTCAGTGTTCTTTCTGTTCCTGCTCCCCTAGGTGCTGTTGGTGACTGGAAGAACCACTTCACTCCAAAGCAGAATATCAGGTTTGAGGAGATATTTAATGAAAAAATGAAACTCAGCAAGATGGCAAAACGTTTCATCTATGAATTTTGAGACCATGTCAAGGACAATATCGAGTTAGCAACAAACATACACAGAGCAACTGGTGGGAAATTCTGAATTCCAATTCAGTTTATAATGCTTCCAGTAGAAAAGATTGTCAACAGGAGATTTTTGGGGACAGGAAGATTCTGACACAATGTCCGAGCTGAACTCAGTTCTCAGTGGGCAGATGTAYATGGTTTCACAGGGTCAGGTGTCAGACTCATTTTTTGACAACCAAATCTACTTCATCATTTATTTATTTTTTTGCTCCAAGGAGATATGAACAGACTTCTTAGATCTGAATTAAGAATTTTACAGAGGATAACAATAGGAAAAAAACACAAAAAACAAACCTGTAAGAAACTGAATGTATAAAATGTCTAAAACATATCATAAGAAAATGACCAAAAATTTGAAGACAGCCTTGCTCCCTCTGTGATACACCATGATTTGGGAAGTGCCTATCTAATTGAACATTGTTATYGATACTGAAGTTGAAAACTGCAGCTGTGTATTTGAAGATCTGAAGTCTGTTGGTCTGTTTACAAAAATATTTCTTTTACTTKTTTTTTTTTASACTATGGAGTTCTCTGATGTAATTTATTTCTGGGTTAGGTACCGTGGAGTGTTTGTGTTATAAACGCAACTGAYACAAATCCAAGTAAATTTCTGCACCATTTGTTGGGCAACTGTAAATGTCTCTGTTTTGCATTTGTTTTTATTCCTGCAAAACGCCTGTTTCTAGTGTTTTGATGAGAACTATTTGACTTCACAGTCCTTGTGCAACAGAACTCAACAGCTCCACTGTGGTAAACAAACCACGACTCAGAGACAGCTTAGTCTGAACACCACTTATTTATTTACTCTGCCCTGSTAAGACAGATTTTCCAAGAATCAGCTGTCCGCGTTCCCATCCGAGGGACTGTTCTACCCAAGCACACAGTACTTTGCTTTTCTGACACCAAAATCACTCACTCTCCCTACAAAATGACACTGTTGTCCTCCTTTCAGGTGTCATTCTTCCACTGTTAACAAGTGGCAGCTAATGAGGATGCCTGAACATTTTAATTAAAGACCTATTTTCTTCTGGCCCTTTGAGTACAGAAAAAATTCCAGAGGGTCCTTAAGCAAATGAAGTTTGCAAGTGAGTTTAGCTGCACTAAGGCTGCTGTGAGCAGCATTTGCCTCACACCTTGAATGCACMCACGTAAATCATCATTTACATCATCCTCATATTCACAACATGGACCTGTGTGCGAAGGGACAGGATGGGGACTTGCCTTGTGGATCAGTGAGGGGGTTAAAGCATCCACTCCTGAACTGGCTGAGGGGATTATATTACAATATAAGGTCTTGCCAGCTGTCTGACCTGTAGCATTGCRCTGCAGCCTTAAATGACTTCCAAAATACAGCTCCCCTCAGTAACACTTTGTACAAATACAGCACTTTGAATCTTAAAATGCAGCTTTACTCAAGCTTTACTCAATACAGGCCCACCTGAGGTAGAGTGCAGCAACTAGTTGGCAGTGATTTAGAGCTTGAGAAAGAAAGCAGCTTCTGGTAGTAAAACAACAGGGCACAGGTCCATGCTGGGCACTGGCACAGCCTGGTAGCTCCACAAAGCTATTCACAGGTCCAGAAAGCCAGGCTGGGCACTGCTTTACAGGGTGGGGCTATGTGACACTCCCTATGGGCAACCAGGGTCTCCCAGCAGCTGCTGTGCCAACCATTCATTCCTGTCTTCCTCTTTTCTCTTGCTCTCCCCACTGTGCCACTACTGCCCCTCTCCTTCCCACGACTGCAGCAGAGGGATTCAACCTGAATGTTTCAAGGAATTGCCAGTCTGGTTCCACAAATCATTTTGGCACCTCATGGAGATGTTAAAGAATTCAAAACTTCCATAGTAAGATGATGTAAAAATGTCTCTTCCCCTCTCTGTTTTCCTTTCTTTTTTTTTTTTCTATGGCAGTTAAAACTTTTGGAGAGGGTGATATTTCAGCCCTCCAAAATATAAAAATACTGATCCAAAATGTAGCTAGAGCACAGGAATACCAGGTTTGGAAGAAATAAAGCCCTGTGTAATCTCTATTACATGTAAATGCCTACAACTCTGCTTTACTGTTAGGGTACTATATTTCCTCTTCCTGAGTAAGGGCCCTTCTTAAGATTGATTTAAGTAGAATGGACAAGATTAAACATTTACTTCATCAGAGTTGAGACATGAGGCTTCTATCTGCTCTTGTGGAAGTTAACGGAGCAAGTGGGAGCACCCACTTGACAGCTGCTCCAGTGAAAAAACCAGCAACAGAAAAGCAAGAATTCACCAATTCCACTGCCAGCCCTCCTTCAGGCCTCTTCCCAATCTGGTCCCAGAGGCTGTCTTGGGAACTCCTGCAACCCCATGGCACCAGAGRTGTGTCCGCCCTGGTGTGGGCTCCGCAGCCACCCAGCCTTTCTGCCAGGAAAAGGGAAGCAGCACTTCCTCGGAAAGGAACAGAGATCTTTGTCCTTCACTGACATCTACTGACTGCAGTGCTTTAACTGCAAAGCCCTGCACAAGAGTTAGGCATTTATTTTCACAGGATGCTGCAGGGCTCGAAAGGGAATCAGCCACAGGTTTGAGGGGAGCAGGTCTGTCCCCAGGCACCTGATGCACAGTCTGCTCGTGAAGTCCTTTATTTCTGAACACCAGTGTGTGCAAGGGTCACAGGATCATAAAATCATGAACGGCCTGAGTTGGAAGRGACCTTAAAGRTCATCTCACTCCAACCCCCTGCCATGGGCAGAGACACCTTCCACTAGCCCAGGGTGCTCAGAGCCCCATCCAACCTGGCCTTGGACACTTCCAGGGATCCAGGGGCAGCCACAGCTTCTCTGGGCAACCTGTGCCAGGGCCTCACCACCCTCACAGGGAACAATTTCTTCCCAACATCCAATCTAACCCTGCTCTCTGTCAGTGTGCAGCCATTCCCCCTTGTCCTGCCACTTCACCCCTTGTCAAGAGTCTCTCTCCATCTTTCCTGGGGGCTCCCTTCAGGCACTGCAAGGCCACAATGAGGTCACCCCAAAGCCTTCTCTTCTCCAGGCTGAACAATCCCAGCTCTCCCAGCCTTTCCTCCCAGCAGAGCTGCTCCATCCCTCTGATCCCCTTGGTGTCCCTGCCCTGCCCTGGCTCCAGCAGCTCCACATCCTCCCTGTGCTGGGCCCAGGGCTGGGGCAGCTCTGCAGGTGGGGTCTCACCAAATACAGCYGGGATGTATCCAGGCCCAATGGATCTGAGAATCGCTCCACAGAGCACCCATGGCAGAGACAGGATGATGGGACACATGATGGCATTCACATGTAAGCAAATATTGATGCTTAGGAGTGACAGAAGCAGAATTTCCCTTTCTGCCTGGCAAGGCCTTTCACCAAAACAACAGATAACTCTGGTTTGCTGTTCTCTATTGTTTCTGAACTTGGTAAAGTACTTAGACCTACCCATCAGCCAGGGAGGTATCCCTGTGCTGCTCACACTGCAGCTAGTTCCCTAGCTCCTTCAGGGGGATGAGGAATTAATCAGTTTGCAGCATCGCCTACTGGCTGAATTAAGGATTTACCTAAATTACAATTWAAAAAAAAAAAAGGTACAGCAGGTAGATAATGATAAATATATTGAAGAAAACTTAAAGTTCATTAAGTGAAATGAACAGGAGTGTTTTATATTTGCCTAAACCAGGTTAAAGCCCTGGAGGAGAAGCCATATGAGGAGTGGCTGAGGGCACTGGGTCTGTTCAGCTGAAGGAGARGAGACTGAGGGGAGACTCATCACAGTTACAACTTCCTTACAAGGGGAAGAGGTGTGGTAGGCACTGATGTCTGTTCTGTGACCRGGGACAGCACCCAGGGAACRGCTGGAGCTGTGYCAGGGGAGGGTCAGGCTGGATATCAGGGATAGGTTCTTCCCCAGAGGGTGGTGGAGACTGAACAGGCTCCCCAGGGAATGGTCACGGCCCCAAGGCTGCCAGAGCTGCAGGAGCGTTTGGACAATGCTCCCAGGCACAGGGTGGGATTGTTGGGGTGTCTGTGCAGGGCCAGGAGTTGGACTCCATGATCCCTGTGGGTCCCTTCCAACTCGACAGATTCTGTGATTCTGTGATACTTCATCCCATTCTCAAGCTTTTTAGATCAAGCTTTACCTAATGCATAGAAACACTTCAGCTGAGCCTCGCTGCTCAGAAGGATGAGTGGGTGGTGATCCCCTTCCAACTGGAGACCGAAGTGCTGTGGACAAAGCTTAACCAGGAAACAAAGGTTGAAGAGTAAAACCAGCCAAAATCTTACATGGACTGTACTAGCAATAAAAAGGTGTGCAACTGCACCCTCAGTTAAAAGTTAGATCCCTGCAGAGACTACCTCCATGTTTAACACAAGAGTAGCCATAGCAGTCCAGGTATATGTCAGTTTAGCCCAGAAACTTGTCTGCAAAGTATGTGAACAATCAGGAAGAGCATGTGGTGTTCTCCTGCATGTTCTCCCAACCTCGGAGTACGTTTTGGCCAAGAACTTTCCAGAAATTTACCATAAGTATCTATGACTACTGATAATAATACCACTAATTCATCTGCTGTCACTGTACTCTTATATAATTCTGTGTGCACTTTTGCCCTATTTTCCACGTGTTTTTAAGATTAGATGAAGTAATTCTTATTGATAATAGTAATGCCATGTCCTGCTTCTCACTGTATCAGAGCTACATACTGACGTAGATGAACCACTAACACACATTGGGAAATAAAAATAAAACGCAGTTGGGTAATTCCTACACAAGAAATAGGAGGAGGAAAGCAAGGTTCAGAACCAGAGCTGAGTCAGGTGTCAGACTCGTGGCCAAGGCCTGTTTTAAGTGTGCTGAGGTTCATTAACAATACRTGGTTCTGTAATCCATGTCCAACTTCAGAAATCCATGAGCTGCAAACGTTCTGAGGCCACAGCAAAACTGGAAAGCACTACCAAATATAACATGGTAAATTTATATTCCTCAGGCACYGGATTTTGGTCACTGCTAGCTTCTTCCTTGGCCTTTCCATGGCTTCCCGTCCTTAATTTTACAGATGCCTTAACACAGCTCCCTTCAGTGTCCCTTCTTCCGAAGTGAAGAATTCTGACTTGGCTACTGCTCCCACTGAACCTGATTCATTTCTTGCATCATCCATTTTATTCTCCCACAAACCTTTTGAATGCTACAACCTTTTCAATGCAAAAGAAAGAAAACATGCAGTATTCAAGAGACATGAAAACCACTGAATTATATAGTGGAGCAATTATTTTTATCCTATTTGCTACGTATTCTTTTTCTAATAATTCCTAAAATTCAGCCTGCTTTTTTAACTGCTAGCACACACTTCAAACCACCAGGTACTTTCCTGAATTACAACTGCTCGGTGAAAATGGATATTTTTGTACATATGGAAAAAAGAAATAGTCTTTTAAGAACACACTAACAGAAAAAAAAAATATGAAAAACCAAAAACCTTCCCAAACGCGCTCTGGAAAAACTAGTTAACTAATGTGTGCTCAAGGTTCAAAAGTCTTAAAAACTTGAAATCACCAAGTGTTAAAAAATATCTCTTGACTTCAAAGGGCTGACATACATGTGATTCATATTGATTTGMAATGAATAAAGGTCAGAATTTGTTGCACCACCCTACATGAACTGGCGGGGAAGATATACTGAATAGCAGAAGGATCAGATAAAAATAAATTAATGGAGCCAGAAGCAGGTGAAGGGCTAACACCTTGTGCCAAAGTTAGCAAGTGTAATGACACTGTCGCTTTCTATCCTGATATTCCTCCCTCTCCCCACCTCTCCTGGCGACAGCCACCAAGCAGCCAAAGGCAGCAAAGATCTCAAGGCTTCACCAGAACAGGAATTCTCTCTCAGAACCTCCTGCCATATAATTCTCAATATGTTCTGCTCAAATTTACAAAATTATCCTTCTATAGAAATAGTGGGCTGACTTTGACAGCCCAGAAAATGGAGACATGAATCCCACCTTTTCACAAAGCCAGGCACAGAGCACGCAGTGCTGKGAAACCAACTTTGTGAAACCATGCAACATAGGTATGGGAGGACGTTTATTTAAGAGGATATAACCAGACTCACAACACTCAAGATTTACTTCCAAGGCTAGACTGAAATGAAGATTTTGAGTAACTGTGTGTGCATTGATGAATTGGGCATTAAATTTGTCCACTTTCACCATTAAAAGCCATTTGTGTGGCACATGAACTTGGAAGTGTATGATTTGCAGTACAGAAACTCACCACAAACCAGCCCATAGCCATTTTCTACTCATAAGACTACAGAAAGCTGTTTWTTTAAAATTTGAGGTAATCAGCTATATTTTCATAGTATCTTATTACAAATATTTACATAATTTCGTTTTTTCCACTTCACATAATCCTGATAAAACAGCCCACATTATCTAAGATCTTCTTTGGAATACATGAGGCATTTTAAAGTAAAAAACAAGTGCTCACATGGTCAAAAGAGATGATTCCAAAATTAGCCCAGCATAACAAAAATGACCACTGCAATCTACTGTGAGTGAACTACACCCCTCTGATCAAAGGCAATCGTGGTGCCACATCTACTGGAACAGGCGTTGGAAAAACATAATACACATCTGAAGCTTTCCTGGGACTTGGGATTTCACCTTTAAGGTGACAGAGTTATCCTTACTAYCTCTGCCTCTGTGACCCCGAAATCCTTCATATGATTGAGGCTCTTCAACGAAGTAAGAGGAGTAATTAAGACATTCTTCCTCCTACTCTGTAATTAGGCTGTCCCTGGCAGTGTGGGCAGTACAAATCTGAACCTTTCAGGCAGCAGATCATGCATATCCCATACCCTCAAACAGGCTTTTTTTGGTAAATAGTCTCTCAAGCTCTTTTATTCTTCATATTCTTCCCAATGGAAGATGATACCATGTTTTTCTAAACAAGAATGCATCAAAATGTGGCTCTCCTGTTGTCAAAGTCCATGGGTTTTATCCAGCACAGAACCCTAAAATGTGACTGAAAGGAGACTTAAAGGGTAACTCAGAGCTGATTAGTACAGTAAACAATTAATCTGCTAATTGTAGATGGGCAAGAAATAATTTTAGTTCGAAATTTTGCCTTGTTAAAGGAAGCAAACACAAAGTTTATCAGGTGATATTATACTGGGAGTGTCTACTTAGCAGAGAAAACAAAATAAAATGACAAGCCATTATCATTCACCTCACTAGTAATTGCCTGTGTACCATGGGTGTTTTTTATTTTTTAGCATAAGTCAAAACAGAACTTGACACACTGATAAATACTATTGTATTTGTATTTTACAATACAAATCCCRTTTTCCATAAATACAAGCACAGAAACCAGCTTTAACATGCTACAAGTAGTCTGCATATAGATTTTGTATAAACCCACAATCAACAACCATGTTTTGGTTTTCAGGTTTATTTTAAACAGCAGTTACTTTTCCATACAATAAACTTAAAAGACTTGTTTGGCTTTAACTCATTAGTGGCTGCAATAAAGTCTTCATAAAAAGAAATCAAGTTTCTGCAAAGATCTCAGAGTCAGTGGGAAATTTAACTCCAAATCTGGCAAAACATTTGGGTATGTTAATCTAAGCCCTCCRATAAAACCCAATATAAACAGATTCAAAGAGGCACAATTCCGAATGCCATTTAATTATTTATGAGCTTAAAACTGAACATATGCTTAAGTGCTTTTCCAAATATTGCAAATATTAACTCCTTTTACAGTAACTGTTGTCTTTTAAAAACACAGGCAGAAGTTTGATAGTGTTTTACACCTGACTTCTCCAGCATATATTAAAACTCCTTGCTAAGAACAAATCCTGTAAAATGCAATCACACAACCACACCACCATGCTGGCATTTGATAAAAGAAACATAAACCACATGAGCAAAACTGACAGAATATTTTTTTAAAGTCTGAATTCCAAATCCTCAAGTCATGCAAAATCATTGATCCCTGAAAACATTCGGATTATGAAATAAAGACATGTCATTCCTGTAGGACAGGTGTGATGATTAAGAGTAGATTTATAGGATAGTCTCTTCTGTAGCATTCCTTCCATTGCATTTAAATGGCTTTTAAAATCATCATGGATATGATCATATTTTCAGCATACATATTTCAGCACTTAAAGTGGGACCTTGAAGTAGAGGGAGATGCCTTTTTAACTCCACTGTGCTGTAAAATTTGAAAGGTAAGCATTCCTTTGGGAAACAGATTTACTGAGGAACAAGAGAAGAAAAGCAGAATTGACCAACAGTGTCACTCTTTTTCCATTAGTTCCTTATTTCCTTTCCTGTTGTTCTCATTTCTCTGTGTTTCCTTTCCTGCTGAACTAATTTTTTCCATTTGCTTCCTTGCAGAGTTCACCTTCTCCAACAAGAGGAATATGTGTTCTGCAAACTCCCGGACAGCTCCGCAGCCACCTCTGCTTTTACAGATATAACCAGCAGCCTTCTGAGCAGCTGCACAGCYATCAGCAGGCACACCACTCATGCCTGCCTGCTTCAGGCATTCCACATCAGACTCTTCATTTCCTAAGGGAGGAAGATGACAGACAAGGCAAAATATCACAGAGGGGGACAGACTGAGTATTTTTCTCAGTATTTTCCTGTGTTCGTATTAATGGGGTTTTTAAAATTTGTATTTTTTGCCACAATGTGGATCTCAGCAGCTCAGCAGCACTTTGCAAGTGTAAGTCAGTTGCTGGAAAATCTTGGTGATTCATGTAAATGCTGATCACGGTTCCCAATCTYCAGGCAAGAGAACAGTACTTTTAAGAGTAGCAAAATTATGGGAGCAACTGAACAAGCATTTGCAGGGCTCCACACTTAATCTGTCACTGAAATACAGTTTAGCACAGAGCCACATGGCGTTCAGTTTTAATTCTGTCCATTTCTGGTTTCTATTTCAGAACATAATCTACACAATACCCATCTGAAATGAACCAGAATCAGTTCAAAACTGTCAGCTCTAACCGTATGCTTGTGTGGTATCAAAAGCTTTCCTAAATCCCATCAGAAAAACAGTTCAGACCTCCCTTACCAGATTAGACACCGAAGTTTCTATTTGTCTATACTATTTAAATTAAATATACCAAAATAAAAAATATACCAATATAAAATATACTAAAATACATTAAAAAAAAAGGAACTGACCTAAGTAAGCAACCTCTTTCCAGCTCAAACCCATGTCTTCCTGCCAGTCCTTCAGAACTTGCAGTTTATTTGTTGCACTAACTTTTGCTACACATCCCAGCTGCATGGCTGACAGTGTTTTTGTGCAGTCTCTGTCAGAGATGAGTCGAACCTWTTGAAATAAAGTTAGAGTAAATTCTACATGCAAAGAAATAGGACACATAAGTTGCTCATAGAAGCTCTCTCAGGTATCAGCAAAGTATTAAATAATTGGTTTTCAAAACTCAGAGCAGAAGTGATTAGCATCCAAAACCACACAGAGTCTTGAAGTTCCTTTAGGAAAGTGAAATATCATTCTGCAGCCCTCCCTGATGTTCAAAAAAAAAATTTACATTTGTCTTTTTAAATGCAACATGTACCAAATAAAATATTGGATATCACAGTGTTATGGCATGGTGACTATCTAGTGCAGTATCATCTAATTAAGTCACAGTGGAATGAGACAATTCCCTAGAAAGATTTCTGCAATATTTGTAGAACATAATAAAGTACTTTCCTTGACCCCTCTACTTAATATCATATTTTTTTTTACAGCAGCATTTCAGAGCATCAAAAAAACCACTAAACAGACTGAAGCAGCACAGCACATTTATCTCTGGAAGTTCATTCCAAATTCAAAATTTTGGGAATTATGTACAAGGTAAGCTAAAACCAGAAGGCAATTGCAGCAGGGATTTTAGAAATCTCAGATGCAACTCCTTCAGCTTTTCTGTCCAAGATGTAGACAAGCTTATCTCCCCTAACTGCTTTTAAATACTAACAAATGCTTGGCACTGGCTTTAAGGACAGAATGAACAGAAGTGGAGCACAGGGCAGGATTATACCAGCAACATATACTAGAAATAGATAAAGTGCAGCAGAAAGACCTAAAGGTGTTTGGGGTTTGATTTCCCCACTTTGCAACAACCAAGGGTGATCTATGACAAACCAACTACTTTGCCTGGATATTTCCTCCTTTTCTGTTGTCAAGAGGTAGCAACAGATCCCTGCTTGATAAAGCTGACTTCGAACTAATGAGTGTCTAGACTACACAGAATATGACTGGTGCTAGCAAAACACCATAAAAACTTCTTCCTGCATTTTTCCATGACAAAAAGGCTGAGAGAATTGGAATTGTTCAGCCTGAAGAAGAGAAGGTGACCTAATTGTGGCTTCCCAGTATCTGAAGGGAACCTCGAAAAAAGAGGGAGACTTCCTCAAAACACTTGTTTTCCTCTAAGGGTTCTGAGAATAACATTTGTCCCAACCAATATATTATGCTGCTTGACCAGAAGTACTGTGAAGAAACTTCAAATTATATGCTATAAAAATACAAATGTTTAGAATCTTTTAATGTCCAGGTTACATGACACATAAAGCCTCACACTTCAACCCAACACTTACCTGGATTCCTCTTTTCTTTAGGAGATCAATGCCAACAATATCTCTGTAGTCGTAGGAGACCATTTCCTTGTGATCCTCTGTCACATAAATGCGACCATTTGTCAGGCACCCATCAATGCTGCAAACCAAGAGCTTCACCTCCTTCAGGGGCTCTTTGCCAAAATATCCAAAGCTAGACAAAAGAAGTTATCATTTTAGGGTGAAAAGTTTGCACACTCCGAAACCCAAATATTTCCTATACAATTGTAATCTTCAGACAGAAGTATCAGCTTTGAAATTCTTCTTTTCTMATGTTTTTTCTCATCATCATCACTMTCCTACTATATCTTCCCTCTTCTAAGAAACAAAACAGAATGATCCAAAAGACAGCTCAGTTATGCCCTCCATTTAAAAATCAGGATGAAATTTATTTTCTTAGCATAACAGGTTACGTTCAGTAGCATTTATCTGGGGCAAAACCAAAACGGAGTAAAGGATGAAAAAGGCACAGAAAATATACTCCAATCCTATCCATTATTTCCCTAGAGAAGTGCAAAGAAAAGGCAGCTGGTAAGATGGAATCAACTCATGCTTTCTACACTAACATTCTCATTCCTGTGCATCAGTTATTGTGGTCCAGAGCATGAAGTCTGGGACAGCTCATCTGGAAAAGCCAGAGATGATGCTAACACAYTGCTGTGGTATAGTGGGGCTCACACTTTTCACCAAGCTAAACTTAAGAGAAAAAAACCCTAAAACCTACCAAATCCCACCATATAACAAAGGTAATTCAGTCAATTTCAGCTGAGATAGGAAAAAATGATGGGCAGAAATAAAGCTCCCAATTATCTTTGATCTTGATTATTTACATCGCCTACATTATGAATTCACGTGACCACACTTTGAAACAAGCAGTATGAAAGAAATAGAGGAACAAAAAGTGCTTTTACCTCAAGACCCTCTGCTCTGCAATGGGCCAGTCAATGTCTATATCAATATCCACACTGTGCTCTGCTCTCATTTCGTAGTAGGCCATTTTACCACCCTGCAGGAGACAGAGCCCACTCAGACCTTCTGCTCGGGTCAACACAAACACAAAACTGCACAGTTTAGTGCCATGCAAGGAAAGCCAAGTGCCTGCTTACACAGTGGCCACAACAGCTTCCAGAAAAGTGAACCATCAAAAATGATGTTTTTGCCAGTGACAGAACCATTGGAAGGAACCTTCTGCAGGGTGAAATAACTATTTTCATTTTACAGCTGGAGAAAGTGTGCGAGGTGTTATGCATTACAGTAATTACATCACATTAATTTCCCTAGATCATTTAATAAGCAAAATAGTAATACCTTTAGCATTTACTGAGTGATTATTATTTGTTTACTGTCTACACAGACTTGACTTCCAACGAAAAAATATCCACCACACCCCAGTGTTGTTCTGCATTCCTACATTGGGATGTAAACATCAGAAGAGGGAAAAAGACTGTTGCAGTACAAAGYTGGCATAAGATTAAACTGGCTGAAAATACAAACTTATAGATTATGACAAAGCTATGACACTGCAAAGCTCAGTTTCACACCCTCAGCAGCACTA
Source organism: Amblyornis subalaris (assembly GCA_018881555.1). NCBI lineage: Eukaryota > Metazoa > Chordata > Aves > Passeriformes > Ptilonorhynchidae > Amblyornis > Amblyornis subalaris. The sequence continues at coordinate 75,000 of JACAXG010000121.1, forward strand.
AAATGAATGCTGTTACTCCACACTGACTGCATCAGAAATCAAAATACAGTGTTGAATTCAGAACCCTCAACAACAAGAGTAGAAGATGTATTATTCTAAAGAGCATGAAAACCTGAAGCACTAACCTGCAAGTAGCCTTTCTCAATCAGATGTCTCTTGGCAAAATAAAATGAGCCATTTTCATAGAGCTCCCCAGGCCAGTCTTGCCTCCGGTACCGCTTTGCTGGATTCAGGTTTTGGGGTTCTGTCATCTTGTTTTCTGTTAACAGAGAAAMAAATGCCAAAATAAGCTTTACAGAATCCCTCTTCACAGTCACTTAACTTCCTAAATAGCTTTCTGTTGAAAAATTAAGGGCATAATTCAGTCACCAACTTCTTTCGTTATTGCCKCTTGTTGCTTAACTTTATAAAGAATCAGAGAACGGCCTGTTCCAGTACTCTAAAGCTGTATGGAAGAATATAAAAACTCCATTGTATAATGCTCCTGTATAATGACAGTGAATCACTGTCACCTGAAACACCACACTCCTGAAAGGCCATTTGCATTTATCCTTAAGCTGCTAAGGTTGGCACAATGTGTTCCTTGTTCTCCTCACATATACTCCTTGCAGCTGAATGATTCTTTATTTCTCACCACATTAAGAGCCTTTGSATGTCATTTTATGCTAAAGAATTACTTGCTCTTTTAGGCAGGCCTTGAAGCTTTTTAATTTGAACAATCTACCTATMRWGTGGGTGGCACACAGCCACTTCAGRAAGCCACAGGGCACACYCACATGAGATGTATTCTTCCACAGATGTCCATTCCAGCATCTCAAGATGTGCATGTGGCTTCCTAAAGTGCAATCCACAGAATCCTGAAATTGCCACCCATGCTTTTGATACTCCTCTTATACTGCACAAACAAACTCTGTCACTTATTTCTCCTCTTATGAGGGACAATGGCAATGTTCAAGTGTTTATTCTAAACAAAGGCTTAACTTTTATTCCAACTTACATCTAACACCAAGCTTCATTTATTACACATGCTCTTTTACAGCATGATGCTTTGTAAACTCATGAAAAAAAATCATCTGATGCAATTTATATCTCAACAGAGTAACTGTAATGTCTGAGTAAGATTAATTTTTAAAAAATAAAAATCCCAATGTGACATGTGTATCTGAAACAAGCATTTTTAAAAAATGAAGAAAACATTTGAAATAAACATTTTTAAAAAATGAAGAAAACATTTTTGCTTTAACCACAGAAACAAAACCAACATATATAATGTGTGGAGCAGTTCTTTGTACAAAGACAAGAGGTGCTTTATAGCTAAAACAGGGTACAATCTCTATTTGTAAGATTTCAGTCTTTAGTCATCTTGGCAACTGTAGCTGGGAGGCATATTTTCTCTGGGAAAAACCAGTCATATTCTTCCGGATGAGCTAATTAACATGGGCTCAGTCCTCATGACTCAAAGGCAGTTTGCAACGTGACATAAGTCAGCAGCCAAATTATCAAAGCCTAAGTCCCCAGGCCAAGAGGTTGTCATCCCATCTTCACCGAGACTTTACCTCACATTGTTTGTCATTTGTTAGCTACTGCATAGCAAAAATAAACAATTTTCTAGTTAAGACCTCCCTGTCATGTCTGAATAAACATGAATACACACTAGGAAAAAGTTAACATGTACAGTTATTTTGCGCTGTATTTTCAGCCTAGCCAAGCTAATGTAATTTYAATTTTCAATACCTCATCACTTCTACAAAACAATTACTGAAAAGGCTGAGCAATGCTCAGTAATATCAAGACAACAGTACCTGGAAGGAATTTCTAAGTCATCTCACACCTCTCAGAGAACTGAGTCCATGCCTCAGACATCACTTCCTAAAATACCATGGGTATGAAAAGCRAGCATTTGAAAAAACATAAAAAGCAGATAAAACTGTAACCAGAAACACCTAAATATTACCTCCTTGCTTTACCTCACTCCATCTGAACTGATRCCGCCTCACAACAGAGAAGACAGAATCAAACCCCTCCTTCTGGATCAGATCTGCCACTTTTATGAGATCGCTGGGATGTAAACAAGGAGATGTTGCTTGAATATTTCCTACAATATCAACCTCTAAAGAAAAACAAAAAAAACATTTATGAAACAATTCACGTTTTTAGTAACACAACTKCAAAGTGTGGTATGAGTATGTGCCACAAAAAAAAAAAAGGGAGAATCTTTCTAGCTTTTATTTACTAAATGCTTTACTTATTTTTCTAAATAAGTGCATCATCTCTCTGGAGCTACAACATAAAAGCTCAGCATATTTCCTCACTGGTTTACCATGATGATGATTGAGAAACTCTCTGATGGCTTCTAGAGAAGTTGAGGAGTCTTGAGAAACTTCGGGGCTTCTGCGATGGACCTGGGCACCAAACTGCTTTGCAACCTTCTCGATCTCATCGTGGTCTGTAGAAACCCAGATACTGTTGGCAGACAGTGACAGAAATTAGTATAGAGAATAAATCCCACCATTGTTGACTTGCCTGTGTAATTTAACCCGATAAACCCCCAGCTTATTTATGTCTGTACTTGACCTTGCAACAAAAGGAACTAGTTCTAWTATTTGTGTTAGTAGAACTACCTCAGTCAGTCCAACAAGAAACTTTTGACAATGGGGATACAACATGCACATTCACTAGACTGTAAAATCTGACTCTTGAGTTGCACTCCATGCAGGAAGCTTAAGCAATATAAAATTTAGAAGTGTTATCAGAAAATTCCAGTGTCAGCACACAGAATTGGTTAGGCAGGTTAGTATGGCACCGAATTGTGAATGGGTTGTGTTCAAAATCATTTAAGAGTTCAGATACAAGGCTAACAACAAGTAAAACTGCCACAAAGTTAGATTAGCTCATTCTTCAAGTATATTAAAATGTGTTAATTGGGCTCCATACAATCCCAGCGAAGGAGCTGTTCAAGTTCCATATGTTTTGGAACAGAAAACTTTCAGTACTGGTAAAGCAAGATTGTAATCACTCAGGGAAAATAAACATTTACAAAAGGAAGGGCTAAGTCTGAGTATCATGTGATGACAAACACTGAGCAACTGTGAAGCCACTGCTGTCACCATTGTGATAAAAAAGCATGTGAGGTGTAAAAACAAAAGCTATGAAAAATCACCCTTCCTCTCTCAGCATTCCCAATGCACTGTCCATAGCAAATGGTGCTGCAGTTACACTTCTTCACCCAAAGATATCATGGGATCATCATCAGAAAAATATGTATGACAGCGACAGCAATGTCAAGTCRCACCCATGAGAGCAAATACAGAAAAGGTGTTTTCTGAACTGCTTTGGGATGGTTAACTTAAATATACACTCCCCTTTCAACTAACAGGGTTGTGTTGTGTAACAGCTACCCTGTCAAAGGTGAACAGGCAAACCTACTGCACCTGTCGTGCCTCAAAGCTTGGCTGCACAACCCTACCTGGCTTCCCGTTGGGAAAATTCAGATGCCAAATAGAAGCCACAATAGGTCCTTAAGCAATATACATTCACAATCATTTAAGTAATTAGCAATAACCAAGGTCAGAAGTGTTCTTGTCTCTTTATTAAAAATGAAACAGAGTGGTGCTTCCTCTACTTTTCAGATACAGCAAGAAAGGTTTTCCAGACTAGATAATGATGCAGCAGCTATGAGATGGAGAGTGCTTGTGCTCACTTCCAGCTCTGGATCTAGCTGGGCTACATTTCCTTGCACTTGGCTGCATAGAGTCCTTGCTCTGAACATTATGCAGCAGGTTTGCACTGGGAACCTGCCCCTAAATTACTACATACCAACTACATCCTAACAATGGTTTTAATCATCAGCATATGTGTAGAAAATCCTCAGTTTCGCTCCTGCAGAAATATCTGTAATGCCCATATTCTCAACACCAACAACACACACTTGTTTCTATCTGGCTCTAATTATTGCTACCAAAGTTTCACGCACTTTTCCACAAACTGAGCTTCCCTTCTGTGTTACATGGGCACACAAGATTATTTCTTTCCACTTGATATTTACAGGACTGCCTCTGGTGTGCTGTGTCCAGCTGTCGACACACACTGAAAGAGATATCTTGTACATTTGCATATATGCAGACTCAGGGCATGCAGTCCCGAGCACCAGATGACCACTACCCAAGGTCATCCTGAGCTTCAGCAGCGCACAGATTACCTAGAGCCTGGCAGTTCCATTTAGTGCAAGTGTCTTAATGAAGTAAAGGCGTCAATGTCTACTGGCAAACATCAYCAGCTAGTGGCCACCCAACCATGATGCAGAACGACTTTAATTTCAAGTTACTGTGTTGTTAAGACTTCGGTTCCTCTGCTGCCCGGCCTCACCAGGGACAGGGGAGTTCATACCAGAGTGCCTGCCTTGCCTGACCCTTAAGCTTGGGCCACAGTAACTGCATCCCTTTGTCTTCAGGGAGGATCTCCTCCAACACCCCTGCCCCATTCACAGAGTCACAAGATGGGTCAGGGTGGAAAGGACCACAGGGTCACCTGCTCCCACCTCCCTGCTCCAGCAGGTTGCACAGGATTCCATCCAGGCAGGTTTAGAGTATCTCCAGTGAGTGACACTCCACACCCTCTCTGGGCAGCCTGTTCCAGTACACACGGAGGAAGTTCTTCCTCCTGTCCAGTTGGAACTTCCTGGGATCAGCTCCTGCCCGTTCCTCTGGTGACATTGCTGGCCCCCCCGGAGCAGAGCCCGGTCGCTGCTCCGGGCCCTTCCTGCAGACACTGACAGACATCGCTAAGAMCCCCCCTGACGAAGGGAAGGCTTCCCCAACCCCTCCGTACGCCGGGGTCCCTCCGCACTTCCATCCCGATCCAGAACCCGCCGAGCCCCCTCCTGCTGCCGCTGCCCCCGCGGCAGGAAGGGGAGGCGAGAAGGGGATAATGCGCATGCGCACCTGTGGAAGACGCCGGCGTCGATGGCGGCGCGCAGCACCCAGCCGATGAGCGGCACCCCCGCCAGCAGCTTGATGTTCTTCAGCGGGATGCCCTTGCTGCCGCCCCGCGCCAGCACCAGCGCGGCCAGGTGGGGCTGCGGCCGCCCCTCGCCCGCATCCATGTCCGCGTCCGTATCCGTGTCCGTGTCCGTGTCCCGCTCCACTCCCGCCGCGCCCTGCCACGCGCGCGGCCCCGCCCCGCCGGGGCATGCCGGGAAATGCAGTCCTGCGCTGCCGCGCATGCGTGCGGGGAGCGGCGGGGGGCACCGAGGGACGCGCGGTTTGGGGTGGTTTTGGGGGAATCATCCGCTCTTCCCTCTGCTGGTGAGGAGAGCGCGCTCGTTTGGCTCCGCAGAGCCCGAGCTGGGCCTTCTCCGTGCCTTCTCTGAAATGCTTTCACGGCGGGATGGATGGATGGATGGATGGATGGATGGATGGATGGATGGATGGACGGACGGACGGACGGACGGACGGACGGACCTCAGCGGTGTCTATCTCTTCAGTCGAGAGAAGACTGAGAGGATCTCCTCAATGTATATAAATATCTCAAAGGGTGCCAAGAGGATGGTGTGAGACTCTTTACAGTGGTGCCCAGGACGAGGACCAATGCACAAACGAAAACACAAGAAGTTCTACCTCTGCATGAGGAAGAACTTTACGCTGAGGGTGGCAAAACCCTGGGACAGCTGCCCAGGGAGGTCGGGGAGTCTCCCTCTGGGGACATCCCAAACCCACCTGGACGCGTTCCCGCGTCACCTGCTCCAGGTGACTCTGCCTCGGCAGGGGGRTTGGACTGGACGATCTCCAGAGGTCCCTYCCAGCCCTGCCGATCCCGCGGTCCTGCAGTTCTCCATGGACGTTGGCAGGTGGCTGCCATCCCTGCGGGCACACGGGACGTGGCTGTAGCGGAGGGGGGCTCATCCCGCAGATTCCCGGCCGCCGGCACCCGCGGCTGGAGCGATGCCCAAGCACCGCGCCAACCCATCCCGGAGGKTTCTTCGGTCCCCGCATTCCCGGGGTTTCTCCAGGGCCGTGCCCTTCCCGGCCGAGCCGCCCCGGCAGAGGGCAGAGCAGCCACGCGGAGCCTCGGGCGTGGGAAGGGGACCTGGAGCGCGCTCCTTGCTTCTCTTCTCCACCTCCGAAAAGTGTATTAAGGCGTAAAAACACGCGATGTTGCTATTCCTGCTGTCTTACAGAAGCCGAGTGGGCAAAATAAAGTGATCCGCTACGGACATAAGGCTGCGAGGGAATCTGGGGTTTAATGTAATTTAGAAAATGGAAAGTGGAAGCTGCTGAACAACATCACAGAGTCACTCCTGGAGACTCTGGGTCTCAGTCGTGTGTCAGTCTGTAGTGAAAATGTACCACAGGTGGCTCACCGATGTCCTCTGGTTATTCAAGGTGTGCTGTGCAGCAGTAGGACCATATCTATCACTGCCAAACCAAACATTTCCACTTAGATTCATCTGTAGGCAGGCACTTATTTAAGAAGAGTAATCATATTGGGGATTTTGGTTTTTTTTCTTTCCGAAGTGTTCAGAGAGACCCAGCAGAGACAGACAGCTTGCTCTTCTACTCTGCAGATCAAGGCAGCACCTTTCAGGCCTCTTTTTTTTTAAATAAGATGAAAGCAGCAGCTCTAAAGTGCTGAGGACGGTGTTTCTTGCAGGCTGCTTTCCATGCACACATTTTTAATTTTTATTTTAACTCTACAGTTTTAAGCCTTTGTCACATCCAAGCTCCCACCCGTTTAGCACTATGCTTCTGTCAGAATTTGCTGTGCCCACAACAGAGTGGCCATTAACTCCAAGACCACCAAGTCCAAGCTTTGACTGAACACCACCACATCAACAAGACTATTGCACTAAGTGCCACGTCCAGTGGTTTCTTGACTCCCCCACCTCCCTGGACAGCACATTTCAATGCTTGACCACAGTGAAGAAATTAAAAGCACCTGTAAAGTGGTTCACCACATTGTGAAAATTTTATGATTTATCAATAATAATCCTTCAGCTACATAACACAGTTCAGTACTCTTCTCACAATCTAGGAATATCCCAAGCAGGGAGCTGAGTCTGGGTTCGAAAGAAATGACATTAGAAGATCTGGCACAGATCATAGATGCCATATGAGATGGGGTTCATCTAGTAAGAATTTTTTTTACAGGTCTGTGAATAATTAAAACTGATTTAATATTTTTTCCTCTTCATATAAAAAGCAAATCTTTCACTCATAGGGCTGAAATGGTCCTCAAGTATCTTAAATACTTGTCCTTTTCTGTAGACATGTATCTAACCCAGTCCTAAAGATTATCAGTAATGTTAACTGCATAACTTGTCCAGGCAATCTAGAGATTTGTATGATAGCAAAGATTTTCCTAATCTTCACTAAATCTTCTGTTCTGTAACATGAGTCCATTCATTCCTGTCTTATCCAAACTAGATCTAGAGATTAGATTATTTCCTCAGCAGGCATATGCCTGTTTGAAAGCAGGCCCCATCTCAAGACACTTTTCCTTTTCAGGATCAGACCCATTAGTTCAGTCCTTCTCCCAGCTCAAATCTTCCAGACTTCCCATCATCGCCGTTCTTCTCCTCTGGGCTGTAGTGCTGAAAATTAAACAGAATATTGCACGTGAGTGAGGCAGAAGGATTACTGCTTCACATACCTCCTTTATACACCTCTATAATTTACCTTTTCTTGCGCAATGCTGACATAATTCAGCCAGTGGCTCTCTTTGACCTAAGGTTTGTTTCTGCAAGGGCTGGGACACAGCCAGATACTTCCAACCTCTGTCTTTGCATCTGGCTTTGTGTGTGCCCCAGTGCAGTTTCTTGCAGTCATTCCTACAGCAACCAGATCTGTCCCCACCTTAAAACAACYACCTGTAAACCACATTCCTGGAGTTTATTTATGTGAAAGCTATCGAGAGTTTCACTGAGCTTATGATATATGGCATCTACTCCATCTCCTCCTAGCCACAGGCCTGRGTTTGTAGGTTGAAATGGTACTGATTAGACTCATCCTCTGTGAAGTTTTATTGCCTGCTATTAATTGCTTTGATTTCTTTTATGTGCTTACCAAAACTTTTTGATTATTTATTCCGGCATTTTTTTCCCCCAGGATCAAGTGTTTGACTAATGGTTCAAGTGCATCTGTATCCATATTTTAGTTCAGATCAAGAGTGCCTGTCTGAACTGAGTCTCCAACTACTGCTGTGTCACACTACTTGCTAAAGCAGAACCCAGACTCTTCCTTTCTCCCCACTTTTAACACAGGGAGCATTTCATGCTTTCTAGTCTCAGGAACTCTGCCTGGTTCAGCGAGTTCATCAGCCACCTGCTTCAGTATCCAAGGATGAAACTCAGCTCTGAGCTAGTCTGAGTACACATCACTCACCTGAATACATTCTCACCCCTTTCTTCCATGTTTGTGCTGTCTTGCTCCTGGAGGGGCTTTGTGGGTAACAGGACTCGGGGAGATAAGAACATTTGTTATTCTAGTAATAGAGTAGTGGAAAGCAAAACAAAGAATATAATGTTTTCCACATCTTTGCAACATGTACCCTGGCATATCTAATCATGAACTGGCCTGCAGGGACAGGTTTCCSAGCGTAGAGGAACTGGAACCAGCTGGTGCAGCGCTCGTTCCCACATCCCATGGTGTGGGCAAGGTCTTGGAAGTGTACAGATTGCCTTCCCCASGTCCTGTCATTCCCGACTGTCCCTGAATAAGTAGAGCCAAACTGGGTCATTTCAAGGAAATGCTGGCATAGAAGTGAAATTAGTGGGAATAAATCTATTTTCAAAATATGTTCCATGCCATATGAATCCATTGGGAATAATAAAATGTGTGAATTTCCTTTCTGGCCACTGTTCAGTTGCTATGAACTATCAGATTATTGTTTCTCTGAAGAAAGAAGTCCATTCATTCGTGTCCAAAGGGACAAACCCAGAGGYGTTCAGTAGGTGTGTGCTGTCAATGCTCAAAGGTTGTAACCTGCTACCASGGAACACATCATGGAAGTTGGCCCATTAATTAGGGGAATGTTCTGCAGTGTGTGGCTGTCCCTAACACGTCTCAGGCATGGCTGAACAAGAACCTTCACAGCAGTGAAGGCTGGGGTCTGCTTTCACACCAACACCCTCTCAATTGCCTGGCGTGAGGTCCACCCTGCCCTTCGATCTTGCCAGTCTCGGGATCTGCTCTGCCCTTTCTGACATCCACGCTTTGTGTTGTGAARAGACAGGGAAAACATGTAACAGTGGTTCTCTGAAGCTCACACTGGAGCCTTTGGGAATGCTGGGTCAAAGCCAAATGCATTAAAAACCCAATGGCTAAACTGCTGTTGGCCTGACTGGGTCTGGGATTTAATTTTGTGTCTAATTCAGGCTCCATAGGTAACAGTGCTGGTGGGTCCAGTTGCAGGATCCTGTTTTTCCCAGGACATACCTAACTTAATGAATACTGTGGAAACAGGTAAGAAAGACCCAGTGGAAGCATGTGGTGGAAAGCTCTGGGATACACTGTTACTGGGAGAACTGGGAATTAATCTTTCTAGGCCTCTCTGCAGCAACAGAAAGTTCAGCATTCCAGATTTCCTTTCCTGAACCATGGATAGCTCCAGTGAAATCCGTGGAGTTATGCTGAAGTCAAACCAGTGTAAAGGAAGCAGGGAATGATCCTGGTAAAATCTATCAAATTACTCGTTCCTGTTATTTGAAGCTTTGTGCAAGTCTTGGGCTAATACAGCCTATCCATACAGGAGACTTAGGTGAATAAATGCTACCATGTTCATAAAGAAGGCCAAAGAAATGTTCAAGGGTCTGAAATTTCGTAAAAGCAGGCAGAAGGGAATAGAATTACTTAGCGTTTACACTTGACCTGGTGTATTTCTTGGRCTTTCTGCAGAAATGAAACGGAGCAAACTGCTTTGCTGCAGCATATTGAAATGCACTGTGTTTAATTCAGTGCCTGCTGGATGGACTGCGTTCCCTCTGGCAATCTCATGGACARCGAAGAAATCAAAGGGAATTGAAATATGTATATTTAAGCGTAATTTCAAGCTACTGAAGTGAAGTCTTTCTTATTATTRTTACCAAGACTATTGCACTATTTGACAAAAAGTGTAGACATTACCTGTACGGATATAAAAGAAATATTAATTTTTGTAGTAAGAACACTGATTTATATTTTATTTTTATGCTAAAAGAATCCAAACAGCTTTTTAAATCAAGTCAATGTTGCAGGCCTTTACRCTTAACACATCGTTTTTGATACCATGACTTAGATTCATCCTACAAAAATCCTGGTGTCTAAATGAGGCAATGAACTGGAAGCCTRAATGCCTCAGGTTCTTTGTATAGCCAAAGATTGTAGTTCAAGTATCCTTCAAAAAGCACCTTTAGAAAACACTTGAAGGCACTTAAAACTCTGGATTGCCCTCAGAGAAGGGACATCAACAGCTTTCCCCAGATGGAAAATGAGTTTTAGCAGTGCTAAGTATCCCCAAATACTCAGCTTTTTCAGATTCCAGGCAAGTTTGTCCTGATTGCATGGACACGGTTAAGTTTTTAGCCAGATCTACAAGCAGAAAGAATTTTTCCCTTAGTTCAGACTTGCAAATATCTTTGTTACCTTGATTGATTGTTTTTTCTTTAACTTTCTTTAGTAGTGTGATTTAATCTTGACCCTCCCTGAAACCTTCAAAAATTCCCTCCTACTTAAGGGTCTTAGTACAAGAATGATGTTTTCTTTCTGTAGTTTATGGCTTTTCACTCTTTTTATTCCAACTTGTGTGTATCTTCTTACAGTGTCAGGGAATTTCATGGTTCAGCATTTTGTGGGTGTTTTTTCTCTTTTTTTTTTTTTTAAACKAAGCCTCTATCCCATGCATGAACAAGTGATCTTTTTCTAGCCTATTGTTCTTACACCTTTTCTCCATCCACCAGTATCACAGTTGCAAGCACCCACGTGTGTCTCCCCAGCAAGGATCACTTGTGTGCAACAAAGACAGCAAAGGACGCTGTCATGTGTTCATCATCTCTCTGGAGTTATTCTTGATTGACAACAACGAATTTGGGTTTTGACGGATCTTTGCTATCCTTTAGGACTCAGTGTTTGTTACAGAGCAATGCATGTTTATTTTACACATTAACAAGTTCTTTCACTTGAAGCACAGGAATGTGTATACAGTGCCTTCTTTTTGCCTGACACTGAGCATCCCTGGCTGCTGCTGCTGATTTTGGYCTGCCAAGTGCAAAGCTTTGTGCGTTGCCTCTCAGTAGAAGAGAAATCCACAATTTGAAATGGTGGCCTGATCAGAGCACAGCTTTATTTGCCTAGTCTAAAGCAGTAGGTTTAATTATAGATTCATACAGCTCATAGTCTGCTATGTCTTCCGAAACTGCTGCTGCAGCACAGCCTGGTATAACCCTGCCTCACTCAGCATTAGCAACCCAAAGTGGTGTTCACATGTCACTTTGGCAGCTGGTGGGACCAGTGCCGTCTAGTGCCATTATTATAGCAGCATTGACACCATGTGATGCAGCAGCAAGTAATAATCAACTGAGAGAATCATCATCAGAAGTGCAATAAATTATCCTTCTCACTCTAACAGTGATGTCGAAACTTGTCCGTGGAGAGCTCAGTAGAATCACCAGCTGTTTTTACTGTAGACAGATTTCCAGACAATTATCTATGATTATTGCACAAGGAATAGCTTCTGCACATGCCATTAAGCTGTTAGTGCTTGCAGTTTCTAACTGCTGTATTTTGTGCTTCTTTTATGGCTATGTCGAGTCAGAATTCCTATTCCTCGCAGACTTACACATATAAACAGTGGTAGTTTCCCTTTAAGTGATATGAATCCCTTGTGAATGCATGATGCTCTTCCTCCTTTCCAAGTAAACACCCTCCCTGTGTTCAGGCCTTAAGCTGGATGGGAAATGAGTAAAGGGCTGTTGTTTGGACCCGTTCCTGTTTCCAGTCTCGTCGCTGGCCGATGACCCACGGAGCAGGCCCTGGACRGAGAGCACGTGCGCAGGCTGAGCATAAATTTGCAGGGTCAGATAAATAATGCTCTTAATGATTTCTCTGTGAGCATGTGAACTGCAGAAGACTGTACAAAAGATCAGGCAGAGCTCAGGGTCTCCTGATCCCACCTTTGTGATTCACGCTGCTGGGAAATCCCTTTCCCATTCCCCCCGGCTTGCGCAACGGCCAGTAGGGCCGGAGAGTTCCCGGAGCTCTCGTGGCCCCGTGTTTAGCTGGCTGTCCTCTCAGACAGGGACGTATTTTGTGTCACATTTCCTCAGGGTCACTTGCCTCAAGGCAGCTGCTGAGGGTATTGCAGAGCTCAGGTCTGCACGTACGATCTTCCCGTTTCACTGCCGCGGAAAGTTTCGGGAGATGGTTCTCACACTCGAACTCACCACSGAGCAAGTGCTCATTTTGGACTACCCACACACGTCCACAAGCCACATTGCACTTGTAGTTGCTGCTGGGAAAGCAGGAAATTGAGTATGTATTTGTAGAGGCACACAGCTGTAGAGCATCTGTGAWAAACTTCGATTTTTCATTAAGCTGACCCAAAAGTAGTACTGTGATGATTGYGGAGTAAATGATTGGTTTAATATGCTAACGAAGACACAGAACACTCAAAATATCTGTAATATAAAATGATTTTATAGTTGTTTTTGTTCTTAAGCAGTTTCAGTCATGCAATTTTGATTAACTCTGATCTGTAGTGGTCAGCTTCAATCACGCARTTTTGATTGAAGTGCCTCCCAGAGGGAAACAGGTAACTGAGGTGACCATTCAGGCCAAGAGGTGACTAAAAGGACATTAGATGACTTAGGTACCCTGGACATTTTCCTTGTTGTGCCTTGGAAAAAAGCTGGGCACGGAAAGCTGTGAAAACTACCTAAAATACACATCTTTGACAGGGAAATAAGTATTTTCTGTAGGCTGGCTTAGTTGTACTCAGGCAGAAAGTGCAGGTGGCTTCGAGGGGATGCTGTTCTGAGGCCAGAGCTCCTCCTGGCACTGACCATGGCCACAATGACCACAGCACACAAYAGGAGCCCATTTTATTGGATTCCCCAGACATAACACAATGTGTTAATAYATTGAGTAACTGCACCATTCCTTATATTCCCTGTCTTCTATTACTTCAATTAATACCTCTCTTTTCAGCTCTGAAAGTTTCCTCAGGAGTTCGGGAATGTGCATCTCCTCCTACATTCAGTGGGAATGTACTTAACAGTGTTAGCACTGGTTCTTAAGAAGGGAAGTTAAGATATTCAAAATATGGGGCCTAGGATTTTGCATTCTGGAAATGCTGAAACAAATGTCATAGGAATGAGAAAGATCAATTTTTCATGCATAAGACTTTTCACAATGTTATCATAATTTTCGTCTCGACAAATGCGAGGTACTAAGGACCCTAAAAATGCCAGAAAATTAAGATTTTCCAACTTCTTCCTCTGTGTTCTGCTTCTAAAAGGAGGGAGGAAATAATAGAGAGAGAAAAAGGCAGAAATAAGAAAACAGACTGCATTTTTGTAAGTAAAAAATACATTACAGAAATACTTTGTTTTTTTTTTAATGAGTAAGAATGGCAAAAGCTTTTCAAAGTAAAATTCCAAACAGCTCTGCTAATGGTGGTTTTCTGATCAGCTGGTATTGAATCGATTTAACTAAACACCAGTTACCTGGGCTGAGTGGTAAGGAWTAGGCAGCATACAAAGCTGAGGAACCTCAGAACACGCTGCCCCACGATGGGCCTGCTCATTATTGTTCCTGTAAGTGATCAGATTCCTCTCTTTTCGTCCTTGGATCTCACCTTCTGAGTTACTTTAGCCAAATATCCAGTTCAAATGAAGCCACCTTGCCCTACAAGAGGGTCTGCTCAATGAAGGTGAGAAGGGTGTGCAGCTCTATTTTCCCTCAAAGGCACAAATGTTCCCAGAGACATCCTCTGAAGGGTCTCTCCTTTCTCTTCCCCTCACTTTTTCTCACAGCTTCTTTCTCAGTTCTGTGGAACAACATGAATAAGAATATCATTAGCTACTTTTTCCAACAACATAATATTGCCATAGCAACAGATCAAGTGAGTTTGTTGTGGGTTTTTAGTGTAAATAAAAGGGTGCACATACATATCCGCTGCTCAGGGCACAATGCAATGTATGACATGAGCACGGGACGTATGAACTCGTATTTCCATCTAGGATTTTCTGAAGAAGGAAATGAGAGTTTGACCTCCTGTAGATACCATTTAGTCTGTTCAGACACACCATGGTAWATGATTCTTACCACTGTGGCTGTTGCCTTATGTTTAAAATTTAAACCCAATTAAGTTCAACTGCTCTCAGACCTCCCTCAGCCCCATCTCGCAGTTATTTGCTGCAAGTTGGCTCACAGAATCTGTCTCATTGTGGATGAAAAACCACCCTTTAATTTGGAACAACTGCTGGATGATGATACACCCACASACCAGATTTGGATCTGGGTTGTACTGAGGGTGTTTGTTTTTAATTGCAGCTGGACTGACATTGCTCAGCACGTTTCACACAGAAATGCACACAGACCAGCATGGTCTTCCTGGGATAAGTTGGAGGAGGGATAAATCAGTTCATCAGAATAGCTGAGTGCAGTCAGTTTACACACCAGTTCACAAAGTGAAAATTTGGCTGGGGTGGTTCTGGTTGTATTTCTCTGATGGTCTCCAGATTGCCTCAGTGTGTCAGCATGTCGTAGGCAAAGATGCCAAAGAATCCATGGGGCCACATGAAGTGAGATAGTGCTGCYCATGACAGCTACAGGGACAAGATGCAAAACAGAGAATGAACATTGATAAAAGTCTGTTTAATTCCCTTTTACGTTTCTCAGACCATTTGCTTTATTACAGCAAATTTGATGTAAATGTCCCTAAAGTCATATTAATAAATCTTAGGCTGTCTGCCAAGAGTTTGCCTTGAAGCATTGTACACCTCAGGGAGGTGTTTTGATCCTACTGTTCTCCAGGAACTGCTGTTTTCACCACAAAGGCTGTTTAATTTTCCGTAATTTCTGAACCATATGGTGTTATCTTGTTGTTGTCTTGAACCTGAACCAGTTGTGTGGYAACAATTTATCCCATTTTTCCTTTGTTTGTATGAACCCTTTAACCCTGATGTCAGACTGGTGTCACAGGCTTGTGATGAAGTATTACAGAAGTACCTTAGGTACATCCTACTGAGGAGCTTCAGAAAGTGTTTTGGGAGAGTCTGTGGGTGCAACATTCCACATGACATGTTTCTGCAGTATGCTGATTACTGGATAATTTAGGAAGTTTTTATTTGTTTTCATTAGTGGGGTTTTGTGTCTCCTGCTGAGACACTGCCTTCCACTGCTGTGCCATTGACACATCCTACTGTAAAGGAGTAGAGTTATTTTAAATTCATCTTAATACTTTTGATTAATTTTTATTCCATATTTGAATCCATGTAAGGTGAGCTTTAATAAAGTGCTCTGTGCTGTGAAATGGCCTTTAGATTTACATTACTGTTTCCTGATTTCCAGCAAGTATTGCAGGTGACATCAGGAAGAAGAGAACAAGAAAAGATCTGAGATCCAGGATATCAGAATTTCATGCTAAGTACAGGGGTAGCTAATAATACAAAGAACAGGGCAGAGTGTATTAAATCCTCAATTACTTCACCTAATCTGCAGCAGTTGAATTACCTGCATGACATATCATTAAATGAAATACAAAATAAAGTGTGATCACAATGATTTTAAATGTATTTGCGGTTTGTCCTTTTTATGGAAGTGAATTTTAACAGAAGTTCTCTTCTGTTCCCAGAAGCCTGAACAGAGACTTGGTTAAGCTTCCAGCTTAGAGATATGCAGCTTCAGAGACTGGAGTATGAGGATTTAGATAAAAAGCAGATGTGGGACCCTTTAGGGTTGAATGTTTTTCTGAAAGCAAGGCAACTGCACTGCATATCTTGCCTGAAAAAGAAGATATGGATCTTCTTGAGGACTAAATGCATCCTCTTATGGTAGTGGATTTTTAAAGAATGTATTCTATATGGTACAAAGAAAAAAAAAGCAAACTCTATTTTGTATGCAACAGATGTCAGATTTCAGGGTTAGTAGAGAATCATCTTTTCCTATCAAGGAGATTTCTAATAGTTTTGATGATTTGTTTTTCCTTATGCTATACATTTTTCCCAGCATAGAATGTAGCAGGGCTCAAGCATGACAACTTCTGGAATTACAGTCAGAAATGGAAAAGCATGCAGGAGACATTCTGTGTGGGTTCTACCAGGTCTAGCAAAAATGGTGAGGGTGACTTCTACAAGACACCTGCCATGATTATTGCCCTTTTAAAATATTCTCTTGCTGTACACGGTAAGGTAGATACAGGCAAAAATACATCAGGCTTAAAATTTATTTCCATAACTCAAAGAAGAAGAAAAGAAAAAGATACAGGTAGAATTTTCAAAAATGCTCCACTGATTTTGGTTCATTTCCAAATGTAGCATAGCCTGTGGAGCAGCAGGAGTCCACTTCCCTAATTCTATGTGTGAGAATTACTTAAGCCTATAATAACCATACACTCATTCTCCTCGGTGTGAGATAGTCATATCCAGGGAGGATTTACTTTACCTGGTTCAGGATGACAAGAATAATCATCTGAAAATGTATTTTTCTCTCGAAATGCTGTATAGGGAGTCTAGGCAACAGGCAGGGACATAAGCAATCAAGTATCTGCCATTTAATCCTGGGTGAGGCGAGTTCTGTGTTTAGTATCTAACTCCCCTTTCAGGCATTCACACTGAAATTAGACACCTAAAATCTTTATTTCTGACTACCATGTCTCTAAAAGCCAACATTTGTAAATGGAACTAAACAATGTAGGTACCTTGTTGAGTTTAATGGGAGAAAATGAGCCTGATCCCAGATCCATTCTGTTTCGGTTGCAGAGGGTTTAAAATCTGACTGGTGGGTTTGCTAGTTTAGAAGAAATGAAGATTTTCTGGGAAACACAAAAGAATGGTCTGAGTTGTCCAGTGTCAGCCTAGAGGACTCGAATTCCATATAGCACAGATGGGAGAGCCCCCATCCCTGGAGGTGTTCAAGAAATGACTGRATGTGGCCTGGTTGACAAGGTGGGGATTGGTCAAAAGTTGGACTCTATGACCTTGGAGGTCTTTTCCAACCTAAATGATTCTGTGATCCTGTAAAAACAAAAATAATACCTTTTTTTTTTCACAGTTCCTCACACACACACGTATGCAAAATCCACAATATCATTGTCATGTATAATACAGGTGAGTCTATGGGTTTGGTAGAATTTAAATTATAGTACAAAAGGTTTCCTTTATGATATTTAGGATGCAACTCCTCCACACTTAGAAGATGTGGAGATCTTGCCTTATTCTTGACAGCCTTAAAAGGCCCTCCAATATTAAAAGAATAGCTTTCAGGTTTTGTGGGGTTTTTGAAGCAAAAAAAAAGGGTGTAATACAAACTATGTATTTGGTTGCCTATGTGGCCCATTTTATCTTTTTTTTTAGATAAAACAACATTTGTCCAACAGAACAAATAAAACTGGAGATCTGAAAAATCGTATTGTGTGCAGGTTTTAGCTTTGCAGGCAGGTTTTGCCAAGAGCTACCAAGGCAAATTGTAGCATTGCAGTTGGTGCCTCTGACTCCTCCACGGTGCTGTTGTCCCTCAAAGATCAGAAGGTTTGTAAATCCCTGTTCAAGGCCTGTGGCTTTCTACACCTTTTATAGAGATGAACTCTGAGGTCTGGGATTTTCTCGTCCTTCTCCATATAGAGTTCTTCATTACTGAGGTTGCTCTGTTGAAATTTTGCTGTATATATTTTCCACAACACTTTTCCCCATAGAAACCAGGCATAATAACTTTTAAAAAAGCTGTGGAAAATATTTCAAATAATACTAAGCGTCTGCTGCTTCCCCCCTCCAAGCTTAATCACAATAAATATTTTAAACTGACAGAGAAGTTATCCAAAGACCAAGCTGCATTTTCCACTACATTAAAAAAATTAAGTTCTTTGCTGCTTCATTAACATTTTCTTGGTAGATCCATTATTTTTTTTTAGATAAAATGAGCAATGTGTAATTAAAACAAATACAGCAAGCGGGGTTTTTTTGTAAGTAGGGTTGTAAGCATAAGTTAAATTAATCTTGAAGGCTGTGTCAGTCTGATCTGTTTATATGATGGCACAAGTTCTGACACAGCACTGTGGGGATTCTGTCACTGTGACAAATTTAGAAGCAAAATAAAGACTTGATAGCCCATAACTCACATAACTTACTCTGAATATCTTTTTATATTGTTTTGGTAGCATAAAGCCCTGGAATAAATGATATAAGTTGGTGTGAAATCAGTCAAGGAATTTATCTGCCTCAGCACAATGAGAGGTTTTCTCCAAAACAGCCATGTTAGTGTCAACAGTTCAAACCTGCACACTTGGATGGAATGATGGTGATTTCAGCTGGAAAAGATGAGGAACCTGCAGACAGCCACCTGAGTTTGGCTAACAAATGGGAGCTCATTATGGTCCAGAGCCTGGATTGCTGGTGTTGGAGTGCCATAAAGTACACTCAGAGGGAGACCTATGAATTGGTCCACAATAAGGAAAATGGCAGAGACAGCTGTTGTCAGCTGAAACCAGAACAGCTTGGTGTGTGAACACTGTCCAGAGTGCAGCCACCCTTCCTTTCCTGGTTAGGGAGTTAAATAAACCAAGACAATTGAGGTGGAGAGAGCTCAGCCAGGACCTAGGGCAAATTAATCCACCCTGCAGCGCTTGTTGGGTTGTTTTCCTCACATCGGTGAGTCCTAATCTATGAAAACCTTTTCCCACGCACGCTGTTCCTCCACTATTTTGATTCCTCTGGGTTTAGGTGGTCAAGCTGATGGAAGCCCACCAAGGCATGGAGATCAGTGCCAGCTGGGCTGTGGATTTTGTGGAGCGAAGGAGCCAAAACTCAGCGATTTTGTCAAGATCTGCTCGCAATGTTTTGCATTTCCCATCCTTCCCCGAAGCCAGCAGGTGAAGCAGCTGCTGTCTTTAAGCTGCTCATCCGCCATGGTCACGTACTCCCTGCACTCCGGGGCCGCGGGGCCAGCAACCCGCGGAGGGACTCCCGCCGCCGGTGAGTGCCCCGGGGGAGCGGCGGGGGCGGGCGGCAGAGGGGGTGGTGCATCCTTCCTGCATCCCTCCCGGCATCCATCCCTGTATCCTTCCCCATATCCCTCCCGGCATCCTCCCCCGTACCCCTCCCCGCATCCCTCCCTGCATCCTTCCTCGCACCCTTCCCTGTATTCCTCCCTGCCTCCATCCCCGTATCCCTCCCTACATCTTTCCTCGCATCCCTCCCCGCATCCCTGCCTGCATAGCTCCCTGCATCCGTCCTTGCATCCTTCCCCGTATCCCTCCCCGCATTCTTCCCTGTATCCCTCCTTGCATCCTTCCCCGCATCCCTCCCTACATCACTCCCCGCATCCCTCCCCGCATCGCTCCCCCCATCCCTCCCTGCATACTTCCTCCCTCCATCCCTCCCGGCATTCCTCCCCGCACGCCGCTGCCGGGGCGGCCGTGCCGGTGCCGTCGGTGCCGGTGCCCGGTTCGGTTCCGGTGCCCGGCTCGGTTCCGCCCCTCCGGCACCTCCGCGCCCGAAGCAGCTCCGGTTTGGGGAGATGTCGGTACCAGAGCACTCGCCTTGTGGAGGCTGACTGGGAGAACTGGTGACGTGTCGTACGTGGGGGTACCTGAGGACCGGCCTGTGGTTGTTTCCATTCATTTAAAGGCTCAAACATACCCTGAAACATTTTGAATTCCCGTAATTACCATTTTTTCCCCCTCCTTCCTCCCCTCCCTCCCCTTGGCAAGTCAAAAAGCCCTAATACAAAATACCAGGTTGGAGCTGAGTGTTCTGACATTTCAGAGCTTTTAATTTTTCCCCAATCCTTTAAAAAATGCATTCCAAAACATATGAGCTTGTCATCTGGAGGAATGAAAGTGCTTCACTTAGAAACAGCAAAATGAAACATGCTGATTGACTCAATTTTGCCTTATTTTTTGCCTTCCTGTTTAAACAAATCTGTAGAAAAGACAGAACTGAATAACCACAAACTAAATGTTCATGTTTTGGCAAAGAAAATTGTGAGCATAAAAGCTACTCACTTCTGTCAGAAATTGTATGTATTTTCAAAAATATCACATGACAATGCTATTTCAGAGGATGATTAGATGGGTTAAAGTGTTTTTTTAAAATCTTCTTTAGCAAACATAAATACATGGCAGAACTCAGAAGCTTTCAATCCATAATCTTTTTTTCTAAAGCATTTAGTACATGAAAAAGGAAAGAAATAAAGAAAAAAAAAGGAAATGCAAGTCAAAGATTTCAAGCACTGTGGAGGACTGTTGAGGTCTGTCTCAGTTGCTCGGTGTGAAGCTGTGTTGGTATTTCAAATCGGTGGGAGATAACAAAAGGTGCTAATTTTCTTTAGATAAGAGGTTTCTCATTTCTCATCCCCACAATAGTCAGGTAAGAAACATCAGAGGCAAGGGAGCAGTCTGGGGTTGCCAAGGTTTTGATAAGTGCTGCAGTGTCTGGCCTCAGCCATCCTACTCCATTCTCAGAGTTCACTGTAAACCCATTCATGGCATGGAAACACCTCTGACCTCAATCCATTGGAAGCCATTTGCTCTCTAATGATCTGGATGCAATCCCTGGATTCTGCAAGGTCTAAGCAGAATTCTGTCCCAAGGGCCTCCGGCTCTGGTACCTAATGACTGAACAGGAGTTGGACTTGATGATYCTTGTGGGTCCCTTCCAGCTCAGGATGTTTTATGATCCCAGTAGCTGTACYCAAAGCCACCCTGCACTGCCACACGTCCTGTGCTGCACCGCAAGTCCCAGATCTTTGCAATTTATGGCCTCGAGTTGTAGGGCTCAAGTGAAACTGTCACGGTGGGAAAATCTGAATCTTAATTCATCTTTCTTTGATGGCACTGAAAGAAAATGAGCAAACAAACCCACTGACCACATGTAGGCTCTCTTGGGATTTCTTTACCTCTAAGTAAACATATGCAATCTATTTGGCAGCTAAAAAAAAGAAATTATCCCACGTAAATAAGGGCTATTGTATTGAAAACTATATTCCTGGTATGAACATCGCATCAGTTTGGAATTTTATTTCAAGTTTTAAAAAAAGCTGTTTCAAAAGAAGCAGATCTGTGTGATCAAAAACTGAGATTTGGTCTCTATTTTAAGCAGAAGAGCTGAGGGATTTAGGAAAGCAAAGTAAGTAAAACATCTGAGTAAACTTTTCTGCTCAATAAGGGTGGAAGACATGCAAAATTATGTTGTCAAATTCAAATTATCCAAGATTAATTCCAAAGAAATCAAAAGCTGAATCTCTGCGAGCCTGCCAGAAGTTAGACTACCTTGTCTAAACCAATTACTTCAGAACAGCCGTCTGCTAACAGTCCATGTGCTGTAACGCAGCCTCTTGGAATCCTACTGCTCCAGAGAGGGAAAAATGAAAATAAAAGCAAGCAGAAGAAATCCCAGGGGACTGTAGCTTCAGGAGGCGAAAAATTGGTTTTCTTTTTGCTTGCCTGTCTCTTCCCAGTTTCCTGCCCCCTTCGGCGTATGAGAAAGACAAGAAGAGTTTGTGCACTTTGGAAACTCGATAGGAGGCAGCAGCTGATCTTCCCATCACCAGCCTAAAAATAATCCAGTGCAGGGCTTGGAGCGGCTTCGCTAAGTAGAGGAAAATCCTGCCATCGGGATGATATTGATCACCTAGCACAGCCGAGTGACACTTTGGGGTGGTGTTTTGGGGTTGTGTTTACAAAGGTAAGCCGCAGAGTTTGATCTAACATTCAGCAACCAAACGGGGCATGCGATGACCCTCCCCCCATTATCTCCCACTAACCACCTCCTCCTCCTTCCCTTTATATCTGTGGGACAGGGCTGCTCCTCGTTCTTTCCTGGGATTACAACTCCAATCTCTTTTTCCTTTTCCTTTTCCATTCGCAGGCGTTCTCAGCCTTTACCGTCCCCTCCTGCTGATGTTTTCTTTGCTGCTGTTCACAGGGTTACGTTTCTTTTTTTAAACTGTCCTGTCCTGGCGTGTGAAGTCGAAGGTTTTACGGCAGGCAGCGTAGCACGCTGGTCTTGGGGACCGCGTTGTGTGGAGAAGCTTTCAAAAAAAAGAAAAGAAAAAAAAAAAAAAAAAAAAGCGATGTGTTAGATGTGTGAGACCACTGCAAGGCGTTTGTGTGAAACGCTTTGCAGTGCCAATAGCCTGTTCAGCACCACTGCCGTGGCGATTTTCGCTGTGTTTTGGAGCCTGATCCAGAAAGCTCCCGAAGTCAATGAGATTCCTTGCATTGACTGGAGCACCSTTTGGATCAGGCTGCCGGTGCACGGCAGTGGCGATGCGAGCGCTGGCAGGCACCAGAGGTAACTCAGCACCGAGAGGCCCAGGGCAGCTGGGACCTTAGTGCTTAGCAAAGGGAGAGGGGTCTGTGGAGAAGAGGTGGTCACGGCTTAAATAGGAATAAAAAGAAAGTTGTGTTTTGTGTAGGGTCGTTTTGGCTGGAATAGATTTTAAAGGGGGCGGCGCTTTCTGCCGTAGCCTCAGCAGAACTCTTTGCAAAGGATGCACAGACTGTGGGTCACATAGGTTGTGTTAGGGCCAGTGCTTTTAGGAAGGGAGGGAGGACAAACTAGAAGGGTTAAACCTAGAAAGGAAAAAAGATTCAGAGCACTAACCTAAAATCTGTGGGAAACCTCAGAGTTAGGCCTTCCGTTTTATGTATTCAAAGCTACAAATTGATAATTTGTCCTTAGTTTAAATTTACTGCGTGAAATTCAAGAAGGAAAGACAAATTCTTGCTTTTGCAATGACTGATTTATTCAGAAGATAAAACAACTTTGTAAAACTTGGAGTGCTTTCTCCATCCTGCACCTATATGCATACACATATGTATATATACACATGTTTATATGTATATATGGGCATATAATGCACATTATGTGAAAGACCAAAATGAAATTTGATCTGAACTGAGACACAAGTATGCTCTGTAAATGGATATATTTTAATTAGGAAGTGCAACAATCAATTCATTTTTTTTTTTAAATACGGGCAACAGAACTACTGCAATAAATGTTTTTCAAAATACTCTTATTCCCCCAAACAAGCTCCACCTGAGGAGTGTACTTATACTCTTTTCTTTATAGTCATAAGTACCTTGCAGAGCATGACGATCAGAGTGATAATCCAGGTAAGATGAAACTCTTGAATGTGAAGATTTTTAAGTCCACTTTAAAAGACCCTTAAGGTAGTTAAAATGTCTTTAATTAGAATTCTTATAGTTTTGTACTTGGTGAGGATGTTCTCATAATTTTAATGGAAATTTAGGTTATCTACCATTTCCCCATTGTCTTCTTCAGAATTGCTTATGGAAAATATATCTCATGAACTGGCTTGGTGCCCTGAGAGTCCCCTTTTATGCTTGTTAAAATGAGATTTGTGAGTGTTTAGGTTCAATGTTATGTCATTCTCATGTTTACGACTTTGACCTATTTTCTTTCTTCCCAAAACCTTTCGCTTCTTCCCAGTGAATATTTGTTCATGAATCACTTTTGTGCTGTTTTCTGTTTATTCTCTTATGACTGTGTCTGTCCACCTCAGCCTAAAACCAGAAAGTCTCAACTTGTCAGTAATGGGGCTCTTAGCATAAAAATTTAAAAGCTTAAAGGACATAAGTGTTTTTTAGCTGTTTCATTGAAGGGTGAACTGCTGTTCAGATAGTTCACATCCTCATTAAAGTAAACCAGCAGGGAATCAGATTCCCAAAGGATGTAAAGGAGAGCTGAAACTTGCCTTCCACTGGTACCAACATGGGCCCATCCTCCTGATTGTTCTTTCCATTCCCCTCCTCTGTGAAATTTTGCTAGTGGCTTTAGCTCATCCTGACTCTTCAGCAAAGGCCATTCTCAAAGGCAGAAAACAAAACCACCTCTGAGAATCTCTGATGAGTTGTAGAGTCCATAAAGACAGAAGTTAAAGGGAGCAATTTGACAGTAGCTTTGAAGGACAGAGGCCTTCAGCCTACAAGTGTTAAAACAAAAATTTACCTGGCCCTTGGCACTCCTACTGGGCTGCTGAACGTAGCTGGTGTCCTCAGATGGCACATGCTTGTTCTCAGATGATCTTCAGCCCATTACTCCATTTCCATGACTGAAGTGACAGGTTAAACCTAGCGTGCTTGGCAGCATTACTATAAAGTGTAACATTCCTGCTGTAATTAGTGGTGAAGCAAGTGTATTGTGATGTACTCACTTTGGTGCAATCACCCCAGCATGACTTGTTGGCCTGCTATATTCAGCAGCAAGTGAAATTCTCTCTGTGCAAGCCATGTTTTGTAATGACTGTGAATAACATTGTCTTTTTAAATGAGTTTATGGGGACCTCAACACTTATTCCGAAAGGCTGTTACTGCCTGATGAGAAACAGTGGTTGATAACTGCAGATGACCAACAAATTTCAAAATAACTTGCTACCCTTTCCCCTGTTTTCTCCAGAATATTCATGCTTGGTTTAGGCATTTTCCCTCTTCCCTGTGGCAGTGAGACTGCTCCCATTCTGTGCAGGCATTGCTGTTTGCCAGTCAAAGCCACCTGCCCGTAGAGAAGCCTTCAGCTCCAAAGATTCCAACCCGAGCATGAGCTTAGAGGAAAGGTCCTGTCAACCCATATGAGAAGGAGAGGCCCTGTGCCTATGGCCCTTGAGACAGTCCTGCAGGAGCCAGCTTTGGAATTAAGCAGGGCAACTGCAGCAGCTCAGCTCTGATGCCAGGCTTGCTGTGAGCAGGGCTTCTTGTCTTGGGAACAGCACCACGCTGATTAAGACTGTTAATTGTGAGACTGAGCTGATGCTTGCGTGGCTCTCTGCCGGACTGTGAGCACACAGCAAAGCAGGCAGCTGCAGACTGCTGGGGGTGATAAAACCACCTGGCCTTGCTGCTGAATTCCAGGTGGAATGGTACCATTCCAGGCAGGCTGGCTTTGTGCTGCCCCCAGTGTTCCCAAGGAAGGGTCCTGGCAGGTGTAGGAGGGCAGCTGCTGCTGTGGAATGTGATAACCTCTCTGAGTTGGAGCACTAAAGGATTTAATCTCTTCCATCCCTTGACAAAAGAAATCTCTTCAAATTTCTCCTCCTGTGGCTGTGCAGCCCAGTTTTACCTCTTTGATGTCTCCCTGTGTACTCACTGTGGCCTAAAAAGTCTGTCTCCTTATCTTTGTGAAGGAGAAAATCACCTTTGGCTACAGGCTGGGAAAACTTGAGTCAGCTCTGCATTCTGACTTGCTTAGGCCTAATTCAAAGACCTCCAGCATTACAGGATTCACTGTTCCATGTGGTCAGCACTCTGTCTTTTTTTCTGTGCCTGGTACTCAGGCAAAATATAAAAAGTGTTCAGTGTATTTCGTTATGTACTTGCAAAGTGCTCAGCATGGAGAGAAACAAAAAGCACTTTCTCACATGGGTGAGATACCTCTATTCCCCTGTCTACAGGTTTAGTTCTGACTAAAGTGCTCCATCTTCCTTTCCAGCTGGAGTTTTTTGATGAGTTACAACAGTAAGCACAACTGCAATTCTTTGTGTCTTTGTTGGTTTTTGTGTGTTTGGTTGTTTGGTTTTTTTTAATGTATTGTTCTTCCTTTTCACATTTTCATTTCATTTCATGAAGTCTTATGGTTGTACAGAAAGGAGGGAATAATGCCTTTTTGCTCTGCCTTTCACTGGGTGTCAAGATCTTCCAAACTGTCTTAATATCCAGGCTCAGTTTTTTTGAGTGAAAATATTCAGAACTAGGACTCATTGAAAGTCAGTACAGCTGAGGCCTTTTAAAAACCTTTAAAATTCCTAGAATTACTGAAGATCTCTTTAGCCTTAACTCCCAATGCTGAAATACTGTTTGCAATGCAACTTAAACTCTCTAATCAGTCTGAAGCTTTTGAACATGCTACTCACACTGTTTGCAGCCCTAAGAATGTGTCCTTCTGTAGTTACACTGAACTTTCCAAGCATGGGATCTGAGTGTGGGCACGAGAAATTTTGGCATTATATTATCAAATTTTTCTTTGAAGAAGATTGAAGGCTGCGCTGTTTCCTTGGATGAGCAATTGCATCTGGAAACCTGTCATGGTTCCACTCCTGTTATTTTTAGTGGAGCTGCAAAAGCATTATTGAAAAATGCCCTGTAGCGTCTAGAGAAATCAAGGATTYGTTCTTCTGCCTTAGGGGCTGTTCTTTCTGTCCTTCTTTGGAGATGAACACAGTTTGTTAAACTTTGAGACTAATGAAAATGAGCTCCTGGAGGCATGCCCTGATGCACCAGAAAGTAATGGCTAATTTCAGCTTCMAACCAAAGGGCATTGACTGTAAATGCAAAGCATCCTCCCTTAGATATCAGTAAAACCTTATCCAATGTATTTCCCTTATCTATGAAACTTGAGCCAAGAAGTAGAAACTACATTACACACTTTATTTCAGGGGTGATGGGTCTCTCCATCTCCAGAGCCTCCTCTCTATGTAAGTTTTCCAAAAAGCAGAGCAAGGTCCAGTAGCTTGAGTCACAAAACTGTGGAGGGTGAATTGGATCTGCTTTCTGTACCAGAAATGGATGGGAAGGGAATGATGGAGTGGCTCCTTGCTCCCCACAAGGCACAGCAGGGATAACATCATTTCTCAGAGCTCTGATGTGGCTCAGGGTGTTTCCATACAGCACTCTGGAAGATCCAGAGAGCTGTGAGCAGCCCGCCTGTGCAAACACCAGAAGGTGTTGGGAAAGGTGGGATGTGCCAAAAGATGCAGAACCTGAGTCCTGCACTTCCAGCCACAGCTCGTTCCTAACGCTGTGGAGATGGACAAACAGGAAGGGAAGGAGGAAGGAAGGATTCCTGGACTATTACTGCTTCTACAGTTCTTATCTCCTCTATTCCCTCTCAGTACTAGATGTGTGTCCTGAGGTGGGAGCTGCTAAACAGGGAAGTTGCACATTTTATGATCTGGCGTTTTATGAGGCCAAACCATGAGCTGCATTGGGTCAGCACAGCATCACAATATCCAACAGRATGTTTTGATGGGTTTTAAACTCGTGGAAGTTTAATCAACATGGTCACTGGATAAACTGATTAATGAGGAAGTGTTTTCTGATTAAAAAGCTTAGGAATTTATTGCCGATCTCATTTCATTGGCAATGCAATATATTTATTTTCTGGGTAATATATTGTGAATGGACTGCTCATACCTACACTTGAAAAATACCACCAGTATGACAGGCACTGTCTCTAGACATCRTTATTAACTGACAGGACCAGATTCTTTTCTCAGCCCTGGCAATGTGTAAAGGAAAATTGGATTTAAGAGTGTTATTGGACATACTCCATCACAAAACTAGACAGAGCACAGATTCTTGTGAAGATTCAGGTGTAGTTCTTTGAAGATGCATCTTTCTCGACAGCTTTTAGAGACTGTTGTGACACGTGATAGGAAACCTCTACAAATAGATGGTGAGCTCTAGTTAGGAGATAGCACTCTCCATGCAGTTAATAGTCCTTCCACTTCAACATTTACTGCCTCTATTCCATTTCCCTTCCAGAAAAAAGTGGAAAAAGTCAACAGTTCCCTGAGCTTCTCTTGGACATGGTTTTAATCCTTTCTCCCAGATTTATTTTTGACTCGAAGCCAAAAGCTACACTGGGAGTCAATGATTCAGTGCCCATCTGAACCCAGGATTCTCCTGCCTTTCGGTATCACTCCAACCACCAGACCACAACAGCATCTCATGCTGCCTCAGAAAAGAGTCCTCCTCTTTGTGGGAAAGGGAGGAAAATTCCCAGCAGAACTCCCTTGGACTTCTGACCTTCAATAAAAATGAGGAAACAGCACTTCTGATTTTTGAGAGATTATCATTATCRTTATGTTTCTCTTAAAGAAAGCATGTCAAGCGTTTACAAATTAAACCCAAACAACCTCTGTGCAGTTTTTTTTTTTAAACTTCCATATTTGTTTTGCTAATAACTCCTCAATATATTCAGACAGAATTCATAGGAACAGAATGTTTCTTTTGTGTTAGCAGTCTCATGCATTTATGAATGCATTTTTATATAAAAATAAAATGATAGAATGATAGTGGTTGTATCACTGTGTTCATTATAGAGAATGGGCCAAACTCTCCATCAAATTGTGTTACAGCACATGGACCATTAGCAGATGGTGGTCACTGAAGGTTGAGTCTGTTGACCCTCAGCTTTTGCATCGCAGTAAGTACATGAATGCAAGTTATGCTTAACTTCTGACAAATCTGGGCTGCATTTATCACACTCTTTTCAAAGAAACTCCTTTACAAATGTCACTGCTGTGTTTCAATATGGATTATGCTTTTCAGATCCAAAAAGAACATAGTTAAAAGCTAAAAGGAGGTTTAGCAGAGGTTCAAAGTGCCTCTTTGAATTCTGTATTTCTGTGAAGGTCTGCATGTTTATTTTCTCTCTAAGGGACTACTTGTGTAGTTTATTCTTCTTATGCTTACCTTGTTTAAACAACTAGGCTCACAGAACTAATCTGAACTATTTGGGGAAAGAAGAAAACCCTTCTTCTCCCCATTCAACYAACTTTTTTTTGTTTTTAAACTGCGTTCATGCATTTTTAAAATTCCTATCTTGTTCTGATTCTGCAAAACCCATTAATGCCAATGTCGTTGCAGAGAGATGCTTTGCTGAATTAAATGTATTCCTTCTATTTTAGCATGCAAAATTTGAGAAAAGTAAAAGGTGTGAGTAAATGAGTTTACACAACCTATTCTACAGCACTGTGGTGCTCTGTGTAAGTCTCAGGCAAAGAAATGAGCAGGGAAACACTTTGGCTGCAATTTTATTTCATCTACTTATAAAGAAGAATGAGAAAATAAATGATGCRCAGGTTGATGCAAGCCAGAACCTGGCCATAACTCTGTGGCCCACGCTCTGCAAGCACCAACACAGGAGTTTATCTTGGTGTACAAAGATAATCTCATAAGAAATCATGGAAATCAGAGACTGCTTGGATGAGTCTAAGCATGTGGATAAAGGTTTGCAGGATCAAGCATAAATGCTGCTGTACTGCCTATGCAATCTTCAATACTGCCTACCTTGTTTAAGAGTTCATCAGTTAACTGTAAAGACTAGTGTGTGTGACCATTGTTCATTTTACAATGAAGAAATACAAAATATCAGTGAATTAAAGCTGCCAGATCACAAATATCAAAGGTTCAGAGCTTGCACTGGAACATACTGCAACAAATTATTAGAGATACTGCACAGACAGTGGTGACTCACTGAAGAAGCAGCAACACACAGGAATCAGCTTATGTCCATTTGGGTTTCCTTATGASAAATGGAAATACTTTTTATTCAAAACTTCTTCATTCTTTCCCTGTGTTCCCACAGAGCATTTGCAGCATAATGGTTGTGCCTGTAATGAACACTGGAAGATACAGCACAACATATTTAAAAACAGCACTTATAATAAATAATAAAAGCAGCTAACTATAAACAATACTATCAAAACATAAATAATACTAATGTCGTATAAACTCAGCCTTCATTCTAATGCGCTTCTACTTGACATCACCCAAAATAATTTTCAAAATACAGCTGTGTTAGTCTCTGAGTATTGCTCAGTGCGCTCCTGCCCTGTCTCTTTGTTGTATTTATTTTGTCTGTAGCCAAAGGGATTGCTGGCACCCTTGGTCCTCAGCCATCCTCTCTCTGCTGCAGCAGGCAGACCCTCCGGGAGCGATGAGACTCGCGTTCTGCGGCAACGACAACGCCTCCGCCTACAACATCAGTGCCGGCGTCCTCAGGAACGTCTGCTTTGTGGATGCCCTCAACTTGGTCCCTCATGTCTTCCTGCTGTTCATCACCTTCCCAATCCTGTTCATTGGTGAGTTATCCACGGGAGCTCTGCCAGCCCGCAAACACTCGAGMGTGTGTTTATTCTCAGTCATGTTTATAAGGGCTTGGTGAAACCATTGGGTGCCTTGCACTTASTAACTTCAAAAAAGAAGAGACAGGATGGCTTCACCCAGAGGATGTGAGCCCAACCCACTGAAATGTGGGAATTTTAGATGTAAGTCTGGACTAATCAGCATGAAGAGATGGATGAGAACCRGAGAGATCAGGTCCAAATGCTACGAAACTTCTCTCTGTAGAAGTTTCCTTCAGATTTGAAATTGGCAACTTGCAATCTTTGCTGTTATTAGACGTTAGAAGACGCGGGGCAGTGGGTCTGAATTCCCTTCAAGTTACAGGAATTACAGAGAAT
Organism: Amblyornis subalaris; assembly: GCA_018881555.1. Classification (NCBI taxonomy): domain Eukaryota; kingdom Metazoa; phylum Chordata; class Aves; order Passeriformes; family Ptilonorhynchidae; genus Amblyornis; species Amblyornis subalaris. The sequence continues at coordinate 105,395 of JACAXG010000121.1, forward strand.
ATCCAAAACGTGCAACTTGGATTTAAGGCTAGGAGAAGTGCAGGAAACATTTAAAATAGAATAATTTCTCCTTTTGCCAGTATTTGTAAACAAAAATAGAGCAATAGAGAAAACTTTTTTCCCCACAAGAGCAAAAATAAGAAATGATAAATCCCTCTTGAGGAATTTTGGGCAGAAGAGGAACTCTAACTCACATTCTTGTACAAAAACCCCCATATAAACTAGTACTATAATGATACTTTTTTCCTATAGTTGTCTTTTTATCCCAGTTAATTTGCAGTGGTGAAATAAATACAATTTAGTACTTTTACAGATATGTCAAACAGTGGCATTCTAACTGATCACAGGAGATTAAGACATTTGAATAATCATCAAAAGTATTATTGAAAATAAATATTCTCCTGACAACTGCATGAGAAATGGCCATGTCAGTGCTTCCATGTTACCTTCGTGGTGTCGCAGATGTACAGAGCAATAAATTTCTTCCACGAGGAACATTTGAATTTGGGACTACATTTGAATTTAAGATTTGAGGACTTTCATTATGCAAAAAGACTGTAAGGTTCCCTAGGAACCCGTGGGCTAAGACACTCAGTACCCAACAATCAAAGGTATGACATAATCCAGTGACTGAAAACTAATTAAGTAATTAAGCCAGAGAACAAGAAACAAGTTCTAACAAAATAATAACTAAAGACTGGGAAAACCCCAGAAGTTATGGAGAACTCTCTCCAAACAGTGCTGGATTTTTACCTCAGTGCTGGCTCCTCCTTTGAGATGAGGTGCAAGTCATCCTTGAATGACAGGGCTTTCTGCAGAAGAGTTTGGTGGGAGCACAATGAAAGGTTGAAAGGCAGAGATAATATTTTAAAACACCCTGTGTTACACATCAAGTGCTTCTTCCAATTTCTTGCAGGTATTAGCCACTTATTTTTGAAATAGTGTTGCAGCCACAGAAAATTCCCTCTATTTTATAACAATGTTAGTAAAAAAAACCCGTATCAGCATAAATTGTATGTTATTTATGTAAGTATGTAATTATTTGTTTTCTATTTTGTATGTGAATTATCAAGACAAATAGTTGTTGAACAAAGCATTAAAAGCCAACCAGAGTCCACAATATAGATTGACTCGAAAACAAATTCTATGGTGAGCTGTGTTTGTGCAGATGTATGGGCAAAGAAAAAAATAAAAAGCAGCTTGGGAGAGACAAAGATAGGAGCAAGGTCAGAGAAAGCCATGTTAGATTAGGAAAATCTTAGGAAACTATAGAAAATGCTTGAGATAGCTATGGAAAAGAGAGAATAATTTGTTCCTGCAGTATTTTGCATGTTAAACAAGGATGAAATGGTGAAATCCTGACAGTTTCCAAGAATGAGTAAACCAAGGTTCTGGTTTCTGTGTTTGAGAGTCACCTGATGAGCCTCTGAGCATGATGAGATGCTGCATCCTTGTGTAGCAAAAGCATATCCTGGGGTTTAAACTCAGTTTTGTTTTCTTTTCTTTGGTTTCTTTACTTCCCCAAAATGTGCTGTTGTTGGGATTCTCTGCTGGCTTTGGGAAGCCTGTCAGGGAATTCCAGGAGGAGGGACATGCACAGCCTTTTGGGCTTGCTGACTCAGGACAACCCTGTATCCAGGTGGGAAGAGACAGGGGCCAGGACTCTCCACCAGGAGAAGTCACCCTGTGGTCAGCCCTCAGCTTCCCCCAGCCCTGTCACATCCCTCAGATCCTTTGTGTCCCACTTCTTGCCAGGTTGCTGGCCTCAGATGGGATCTTGCCTGGAAAGAACAGGTGACGTCTGAGGTGATGACACGGAAATAGGCTTTGGGTTTAATTTGCTGATTAATTTGAGTCCTGGTGCTGTGTTGAGAGCTTTGAAGGGCCAGGAATGCAGAGGGCAAGGAGGCTGGGCTGTGCCCCAGGAGCAGAAGCTGGGAAATCACCCCTCAGCATCTCTTCAGACAGGCCTGAAACAGAGATAGTAAATGTTACTTGTTTCAAGTGAATGCACCTCTCTGAGGCCTCATTTGAGGATGCAACTTTTATATCAGTTGGAAATTTTCCCCACTCTTGTCTGTGACTGTGAAAGATGTGGTGATGTCACCACTTCAGATCTGTTGGTCCTTGTTGTCTGAGGGTGACACTTGGGATGGTTTTTTTTTMGTTTTCTCTTTCTTTTTCTTGGCCAGGGACGACTTCTCTTTGATTGTAATTGTGGGAAGTCTGTTGTCCCATTGTGTCTAGGGTTCGAYTGAAATTGTGGGGGCCTATGTGGCAGCTGAGACACTCCTTTGTCATCTGTTTAGTAAAAACATCCCTATAGTCTTGTAGGGTGTTGGTGCTTATTGCGTGTAAGKGTGACCAATGGATTAGGATACAAAACTGATAACAGATCACTCCCTGCCTGGCTGTTTGATAACCTTCCCCTTTCCTTACCATCATTTCCCAGGCTGGGGAAGCCAGAGCTCCAAAGTGCAGATCCACCACAACACCTGGCTGCACTTCCCCGGGCACAACCTGCGGTGGATCCTGACGTTCACCCTCCTGTTTGTCCACGTGTGTGAAATAGCAGAGGGGATCGTTTCTGACACGTGAGTGGCAGAGTCTGGTGGATAACCACGCTAATTGCACGTGTTAATGAACAGTGYGAATGTCTGATGGGCTGGCTACTAAGGCATAAGGAGGTTTTCCCCCCAAAAGTTYGCAGAATCCTTTCATGAACTGTCCGGATTTTAATGGGATGGARGTGAAGCGATTGTTCTTAGCATTTGTTCTTCTCTCAAGCTATAATGGCAAGCAAATATTGACAAAAGTTAAAGCACTCATGTGCAAAAAGAAGTATTTTTATCCTTAGGAAAGTCATGTTTGTCCTCTAAAATAGATTAGCAGCACACCTATGGTTTCACACAATGGTGAAAAGATGACACCAAATTCACTAATTTGTACCTTATTTTCAGACAAATGAAATCTCGCCACCTGCATCTCTTTCTGCCAGCTATAATGGGATTTGTGGCTGCCACTGTATCCATAGTCTATTACCATAATATTGAAACATCCAACTTTCCAAAGTTACTGCTGGGTAAGTCTGAGTCTGATATTTAYGTACCCTTACAAATCCCAGTAGTTYAGCCAAAGTCAGCTTGTGCAGGTTGAAGAGGATGGTGGAATGTGCAAGGACACTAAAACAGAGAGGAATAATTCTCTGCTCTTCCAACTAGTAGTTTCATAAGAGTTACTGCACATTTTATAAGACACACATTGAAAACTATTTTTTAAAATTATCACAAAAGAGAAAGCCTTATATGCCAGTTGTATTTCTGTCATGAGCTTTTAGGTATTTTTTAACACCTCTCATTATTTTGAGGAAAAACTTGCCTGCAATCAAAAGGGTTATTTCAAAAGGTCACTTTTAACAGTGATCTGACCACAAACCATCCTGTGCAGATGCTGTTCTTTCTCAATATCTTTTGCAGCTGATTCTGAGATTATCCCATCTGCTGTCTCGGTCAGGAGATGGTCAGASCAGACATTGCAGGATAATGTTTCATGCAAGTGTATTGTCCAAATTGCCTGTAACTCCAGAACCTGAACAAGTTGCTGACAGACACAAGCCAGGATGCAGGATACCACTAAACTCTGTGAACTCTTTTTTGAAATGAGCATATTTCCATATTCTCACTTGGGATGCACCCTGCTTTTTCAAAGAGYCAATATGGTATTTTTTAAGTTCTGTGGCTTTTACTTCACTTTAAGAACAAAGTTCCCCTTCGGATTAAGTCCCCTTCAGTGGACTTTTGTAATTGTGTGAAGATGTGCCATTGTGGATCTCTTTGAAGGGTTGTGGCCCAGGAAAGAAAGCAATGACTTGGGCAAAGGAAGTGCAAAGCAGAGCCCTTGAACCCAAGCTCCTGACTTTGGCTGACATCACACACCACGCTGTAGGCTGGTGACATAGAATATCCCTGTGCCTGCATTGCACCAAGCCATGCAAGCTAAAATGGCATAGTTACGTTTATTTATTTTTAAATTTGGCACGTTCACTTGTTTTACAGCTCTGTTCCTTTACTGGATAATGGCCTTTGTCACCAAAACCATCAAGCTCGTCAGGTACTGCCAGGATGGGGTGCCTTTTTCTCAGCTGCGYTTCTGCATCACTGGAATTATGGTCATCCTCTATGGGCTGCTGATGGCTGTGGAGATCAATGTCATCCGAGTCAGGGTATGTGCTTCCTTCATCAGGATCCACAAAAATATTGGTATAACATGGRGATGAAGATGGGTCCTTAGTCCAAATAACTCTGGCTTGCGGCAAGTTTAACCCCAAATTTAGCTTAGCCATAAATGTTTGGTTAATTCTATAAAAACCCGCAGGCATCTCTTTAAAATATATGTTCTTGCTGTGTCCCCTGGACTTGCTGTGTGTGTGTGCCTGTGTGGATGTATTCCCACAAAGTGCACAGATATTTGTGTAGATAGATGCATATTTGTGCACATTAGGAGGGTATATGTGTGTATGTAATCTATTAAATATATGCTGTGTTAACGCTGATTAACTATTTGTGCAGTGAATGTGTAAGTTAGCATATGTTCTTACCCACTATAATTTAAAATATAATTATTTCCCAAGAATTCTTTTTTATTGGTGTTAAGATAGAGGTGGCTGGTGCTGGTAAGGTACAGAGCTGTATCCACACCCCATGTTGCTCAGTTGTTTGCCAGTTTTCTGTCAAAATGGAAATGCTCCTGGTTACATGCAAATCYATATTTAAGTTCAACAACCTTTAAATGCAAATTTGACACTGTGGTTGTATTGTACAGAGTTTTTGCTAAAAAATTACCACTAATAAGATAATTCCTGAGCACATGTTGTCTGTTTCCTGCTCTCCAGAGGTACGTGTTTTTCATGAACCCTCAGAAAGTAAAGCCCCCAGAGGATCTGCAGGACCTCGGGGTGAGGTTCCTGCAGCCCTTTGTCAATTTGCTCTCGAAGGCCACGTACTGGTGGATGAACACTCTCATCATATCTGCTCACAAGAAACCTGTGGACCTCAAGGCCATCGGGAAGCTCCCCATTGCCATGAGAGCGCTGACGAATTACGTCTGTCTCAAAGAGGCGTACGAGGAACAAAAGGTAACCACAGATGTTCATGTCACTGCTCGGCCCCAGAAGCCAAAGTGTCGCTTGGAATTTTTTCAGCTTTTATGAAATCCTGGTTTTAGGAATTTTTGACTTAGGACTGTTTGTTCCAAGGTGAAACATTGGCGTAGGAAGTTCCAATCCGATAGTTACTGTTTGGTTTTTAAGTGAATTTATAGCAGGAGAGAGTTGCCAAATTGAGTGCAACTGGAAACTAAAACCACAACAGACTGATCACTTGCTAGATTTTAATAGTAAAAGATTTGTTTAAATCTGAGCTACTTGTGACAGCATCTTAAATTGGAAGACATTCTGTCAGTAGTTTCAGCTGCAAACACTCATCTTCACTTTTTTTTTCCTCTAGAAAGAGAAATAGCCAAACCCACACATCAAGAATAGCCAAAACACTGGTGTCTTAACAGTGGTTTAGTCACAAGTCCCAAACGCAGCATCATACAGGCTGATATGAAGAAAATTAACTCCATCCCAGCCAGACCCAGTACAGAAAGTGTGGCTGGGAAAACTCACAGRGTAGGGCAGGACTTTCTAGACAAACTTCTGGGTGTGTTCAGGMAGCTCTCTGCTCCCAGCAGCTAATGGAACTGCAGGCTCTTTTCTGTGCTCTCTGAAACGCAATGATAATCAGTGCAGTTGTTTATATTTTAATAGATACAGGTTGCTTCTCTTTCCTTCTGCAGTCAATGGTTACAGAGATCAGAGATCAAGAACCTTCTGCTTTAAGCAGAAAACTCCTGAGTCTTTGGAACTGAGCTGTTCACAGCAGCTTGGGAGAGGTGCATCCCTTAGGCCAGCTCCTTAAGGCGCCCAAATCCTGCTTAGAGAGACCAAAGATGCACCTACATGACCCAAGGACCTGTGTCTGTGCCATTCTTGATGACAGGCACAAGTGGGTGTGAGCATTTCYCTGTAGCTGGTTCACATCTGCAGATACTGTCTGTGCCAGCACAAATATGCAGTTCAGGTGCCAAAAGGCAAGTTCARTGTGCTATTTCTTGTGTTCATGAGCACAAACTTTCAGAGTGTAGCTTCCCTCAGTGTGTGTCATGCACGTATGAAGGCTTGCACAAATGTACCCCGTGCAGTTACACTCAGCTACGTTTCTGATGCTGCCTTACATCAGATATTTTGGGTTCTGTAGYTGAACAAACTCTTGAGATTACCACAGCCTCTAGCATATTTGYGCTACTATTTGAAAATAGGCTGTAGCGCTAAAGTAAACTGGTATTTTGTAGATAAAGTTAAAGTAAACCAAATGGCTAAAGCAAATCCAAGGAGCCAGGCAGTGGAATTCCCTGCAGTTCATTCCTGCGGAGAAATGCGTTGGCTTGTGCATGGTTGGGCCAGACAACAGCCACATAATGAGGAAAATTCTTCAGATTGGAGTGTGGTCTGCAAACTGGAAGAGGTGATATGTCCCTGTCTCTGCTGCCAGTGTGTATTTTACACTAATCTCCTGCAACTGGTGAGGGGAGCCCCACAGCACCCTCTGGATTAAGTGGGGTTACCCCTGCCTGTGCCTGCAGAGAGCTGATCTCAGCTGTTCTCCATGGCCCTCCAGAGAGAAAACTGCTCCATTCCAAGCCCTTCTTATCACACCTTGATGAAAAACCCTGAGTATGGCCATGAATACTCTATGTTGTGAAATGCCTTTGAGATAACTCACATGGTATTGTCTTGCTATCTCTTCTACATGCTATGAAAATGGAAATAATTGTATAAATTGTCACATAATTCCACCTCCCACCCCCAAAAAATGCGATCCTCTTTCTGTTGTTGCTTGGCTTTTTTTYCAGCTTCTATACAAGCAGTCTAGAYGTTTCAAACCACATACATCACATATCCATCATGCATCATGCATCCCATATCCAAAAATATATTGAGCACATTGATATTACAGCAGGTTTCCCCCACCAACCTAAATCCTGTACAATTTTTCCTGATGGTCCACAGAAAGATTTTCTTTTGGTTATGTGAYAGAAAAAGCAATTTTTGAAGTCAAGGACCATTCGTTTCTTATGCCTGCTACTCGTGTGCCACTATGGAAYTTAACTGTTAGGGCAAAAAAAATGAGGAAAGAAAGTGTGTTATGTATAAATCACAGGAACAGAGAACTGCCCTTCAGCACCAGGCTTACAATGCCAGCATCTTTTATTTAACATTGGCCAAACTTTCAGCCGTGGATTTACAAACACGTCAGTGGCTGTCAGAGAGCTTTARTGAGTGGTGATTGACAGATCAGCACCTAAATAAAGGGTAGGGCTGGCACATACAACATACTACACTGCAAGCCCATAACACTCAAGGACCATTCTGGAAAAGAGCTTATGGTTAGAAGAAAAATCTTTCCCCCTTCTTCCCATTGCATACTTCAACTAATATGAAGTCCTGATTAAAAAAAGAWGAAAAAGCAGTGTCTAGCAGTAGAGATGGTTAGATAATTTAATTAGTATTTTTTCCAATGAGGAGTAAACCAATTTCATGTACTGATAACAAATGTGMAAATTGTAGTAGTAGTGAAAATGGCTATTAAATTGTTAGACAAATAAGGATTTACCATTGCCATTTACCAAATTTRCCATTAATTGAAGGCCCAGAATAATATAACAATTTTTTTTTTTCCAAAAGATGGCAGCTGTGTTTCCCCAACAAGTTAGCTTAGCTCCTCTCAAGCTGTAAAAATCCATTAATCATTTATTTGAGGAGGGTGACAGTAACCCCTTTAGGGCACTCAAGCTCAAAACCCTTTAGACTGCAAATCCAGAGCCTTTTGTCTGGGCAAGAGGCCCTTGTGCTCTTTCCCTCCTCAGAAGAAGCAGTTTCATCCTCACCCCTTTCTGAAATGTCAGCTCTGATTTGTCYCCATRGTCCTTATTTCTCCTTCCTAAGCTCCTTGGCATTGGGTATGAGTGGCCTGGCCCAGTCTCTGGCAGCCCCTTGGTCCACCTGCACGTTTTTGGCACCATGCACATCATCTCACTGTGGAAATGGCATAAAATGGCATAAAAGGCAAAAAAACTGAGAAAAGAGGAAAAAAGACATGAGGCAGCCAGGCAGGTTACAGGCCCACTTGCTTTTCCTTGTTGAATTTGCTGGGTCAGGGGGTGGTTGTTGCTGGGCTGTGCTTAAAATGTCTCTGTGAACCCTCAAGAGGGCTTGGCTTGGCTCACGGTTTGCAGGCATCTGTGCTACTTGAAAAATGACAGATGCTTGTTTAAAGTGTCAGAAACTGCTGCCTGAAGTGCAAGGAAGTGCTCTGCAGAGCATGGATCTGTTCAGTAAAATTCTTTCTTTGTTAAATGGAAAGGACCTCAGAAAAGTCAGAACTCCTCTGATTACATAAAGACCTATCTGCTGTTGGAGTTTTAGCCAAGAGTTGGGATACTGCATAAATTCACAGAACTGAAGGTTAGAAAGGACCCTTGGTTGATGTAGTCTWACCTCCCATCCTGGTCTGCTTCTTTCATTTTCTGAGCACAGTAATCATAGATTGGTTGAAGTATGTAGGCATCCAAGAGATAGAAAAAAATTCCAGATGAATTAAATTAAACCATATTCTTGCAGGTGTCTGTGCATATATTTTTCMTTCAATCAGAAGCCTTTACTGGTCSAAGTGGTTKCACAGCTGCTGTGAAACAGGGATTACCCACGTGAGCAAAGGGCTGACAGGTCAAACCTTTCCTGAGCTCACACGTGACGAGGGACAACRGCTGCCTGCCAGGACCATTAATCTGTGCTTGCATTCCCGTGTTCCAGGTTCAGGGMACTGGTAGGACACAGAGGTGAGAAACCACAGTCACCGAGGGCAGGCAGAATTTGARTTTGCTGTGAAGAATGCCTGCAATCTGTCGATAGCCACAATGTGTTTGCCACCTCACCTGGTCCAAAACACCTTTCAGGAGCCATTTGGGCATCCAGACGGGAATGAAAGGGATGCTGCCATATAAAGCCAGGGAGGCTTCTCCTAATACAGTGGTACCTGTTTCCCTGTTTTCCAGAAAAAGGTGGAAGACCATCCCAACCGGAGTCCCTCCATCTGGCTGGCCATGTACAGTGCTTTCGGCMGGCCCATCCTGCTCAGCAGCACCTTCCGCTACCTGGCCGACCTGCTGGGCTTTGCTGGGCCCCTGTGCATCTCTGGCATCGTCCAGGGCGTCCAGAACACCACCACCAATAACACTAACACCACAGAAAAGGTAACCTGGCAACAGGGATTGAAAGCCTCTGGTAGTGGTTGGAGAGTCACGGCAGGTATTTAAYGCACCAGGCTGCGTGCTTTGATAAGCCTGTGAGCATCACTGTATTATTTCATGGTTTCTTTCAAGCACATTGAGTRTTTCTGTTGTGAGACACAGTCAACTTATAAACCCGAGTATTGGGAGCCTTTGGTGTGAAAGGAACACAGGTAGTGGAGGCTCCCCCCAGTTTCCCAGCTGCCTGTCTTGAAGTCATCCCAAAAGTGCTGGGAAGAAGGAACAACTTTTCTGTTCCTCTTCAACTGTGCCTCTTTGTTTCAGGCAGGGCAGGCACTGGTCCTGCCTCAGTGATGGATCCAGCCTGGGAATTTTGCTTTATTTCTGTCCATTTATCAGTTTGTAGTTCACTGAGAGATTTGAGCTCTCTGAAATGTGTTTTTCACTGGGGAGCTGAGAGTAGTCAGTCCCTGTTTGTGGCTGATTGCATTGATTGCTGCTGTGATGAAATGTGTTKGCACATGTGAGAAATTGAAAAGTATCCACTTTATTCAATGGTGTTCATTGATACTAGAGATGCACAAGAGATGCCAGATCACAGCTCATTTCTAGTTTCACTGGGACTGATCTTTCAGAGATCACCTCTAAACACTGAGCAAGCCTCTGATACAGAATGTTTTCTATCATAAGAAAAAGAATTTATTAGTAACTAGTGAAAAGATACAGCTAAAATTATTTTACTGACAGCAGAGAAGAAATGACAAAGATGTTTCCCTGCATTTTTCTGATACAGAAACATCTCCATACAGTTTTTGGAGTGTTTTGTCTCTGAATGGGCAGATAGGTATGTAATGGAACAGCATTTTCCTTTCCAGATAAAGTATTTGACTATCATTGCTATCCAAATATCTTTTTCTTGGCTGCTCACTCCTGACATTCTTTTTCTTGACTGATGGTCTCAGTTTGGCTTTAGGCTTCCATTGCACTGAAGGAGAGTTTAATTGTACAGCTTATCAAATAAAGCTTTTTATCATTCTTGAACCTGCACATGCTGTATTTGAGCCACAGAGTTACAAGGCACAGTGCATCTTTTGCCTTTAAAATGGTTTTTTTTTACTTGTTGAACAAAAAAGGTATTTAAGCTTCTGGATCTCATATTTAGGAATCTGTGCCTTGTCTGCCTTTATCTTTTGTACTCTTCAGTGCAGTGGTTTCAGTTGTGGCTTTTTTAAAGTTTTAATCAGCATTGGCTAAAGGGAAGATTGGAATCATTGGAGATCTTGAAACCACTTGGCTTGGTGACAGTCACTATTTTTCTTGGATACATTTCAGAATACATTTGCCTTTAATTTATGGATTTTGATAAACTTTCTCTTAGTTGTTCTGGCTATTAAACATTTCTCCTTTGAATTCTCTCTAGTTTCAGTTAATGTGAGTACATTTAATTTTATGCTTATTCTGCCTGAATCCCTGAGAACTCCATATACATTGAGAAAAGGTATCTACAAATGTTATTTTATTATTCATAGCCCCACTAGGAAAACATGGGGAAGTTAGATGCAGCAGAACATTAGGAGAAGAGTTTTCAAATTTATTTATCTGACCAATCATGCACTTAAGCAGCCATTTTTTCAAGGAGTCTTGGGCAGGTGGCTTACTTTCCTATATTACCCAAAACTTTCATCTCAGAATCAGGCTGGGTATTTCAGTAGAACAGGCTTTTTCCTTCCTTTTTTTTTTTTCCCTTTCTTTTTTTTCCCCATAAGAATTCCAGTACATCCTGCTTCCAGCTGGATCGGAAATACCAAAGGAACAGTCCTCCGTGCAGTATTTTGGTACATTTGTTTCCTTTTCTGCCTGAAACAGAGCAGGACAGTGAATACAAAAACTAGAAAATGAAAACAAAGTGATTTAAACAAGATTTTTTTCCATGTTCATCCATTTAAACCTCATTTTGTGGGGAATACTGGCAGGTATAGTCTTATGTTTTTCAGAATTTATGGGTATCATAGACTATATTTCTGGAAGGAATTGTTTCCATAATATGAAAATGCAACACAGGTAACAAATCCCACATAATGAAAAATATTTTCTTGCAGCTTCTCTGTGGTGCAGGTGGAATGAGCTTTACCTGCTGCTGAGYAGCATTTCCATCCTACAAATCACCAGAATTTGATGGAGAAACTAAAGACAAGGCAGACATGGAGATCTTATTGTCCCTTTCCTTCTAAAATCAAATCATTTTAGAACTGCTAAAAGATCTCAATCCTCAGTCTTTGGAACATGAATGGAGCTTTTAATTTGTATCCAAGTGATTTTCATATATAGGTCAGTGAGAAATCTGATTTCTATAACTTTCCCATGATACCATCAGTATTTTTTATTCCAGTGCAGTGATTGAATTTGCTTGTTTCCAGTTTCTCAGGAGCATACAACCCCTCCTATGGCACTTGCATCTTTTTTTCCTTTCTTTTCAGGTGAAGGATCCATCCAACTCRTATCTTTCCTCGGAGGAGTTTCTCAGGAATGTTTATGTTTTGGCAGTTCTCCTCTTCCTGGCCCTTATCCTGCAGAGGACATTCCTGCAGGCATCCTACTACGTGACCACGGAGACTGGCATCAACCTACGGGGTGCCTTGCTGGTGAGCAAAGACATTCCCCTGAGCTGCCAGGAGAGTCACTAACCACAGCTCCAGCTTTGTGCCTTCCTTTGTCTCATTCTCTATTGGCAGACTGAGCTAAACTGATGGTTTGAGAGAAGATATGTGCTGTGTTTTTATACAGAAAACTGGACAAAGCCRTGTCACTGACGCAGCAATTCCTTTTGTAAAAACTAATCCCATCGTTCTAACCTGTGGAAGTTTTACACTCACTCCGTGCAAATAAGATGATGGAAGATACATGAGGATAAGCAGTGTCCCTTTGGCTCTGTGTCTGCTTTGTTCATTTGCTCATGGGTTTGCTTCTGCTGGCTGTGGACAGTCATCTGCAGAGCGTCCCCCGTTTTATGGGAACGCTGTCCGTGCGTCCGGAGTGGYGACTCCGGATCTTTGTGCCCTTTTGCACAGAGCCCTGTGGGATGGGACGGGGGTGATTCATGTGCAGAGCTGTGTCTGTGACCCCAGCATCCCTTAGCCCTCYGTGAAAGCCTGGTTTGGGAACTGGAGCCAGCAGCTCCAGTGGGGGGGTGCGTAGCAGGGCTCTCCACAGACCAAACTCCACAGGCAGCAGGAGCCCCCCGTGCAGAACAGAAGCTGGGACTGATCTTTTGCCAGATGTAACTAACCATGGGAATATCATCTCTGCCTGGAAGCTTCTTTTTTTTGTGCTCTCTCTGATTGATGTAGCTGCTTCAAACGTTTTCTGCCTTCTCCCAGGATAGGTGGTACAGACTTGGGGATGAAAGAGTACCTGGTTATTTCCTTGTGCTTTTGTGACTCCCACTTGCCAAAATGGGGACTCTTAGGAGCAAATGCAGCTGATTTAATTCACCTGTAGGCATTTCTGATTGATTCTGCAGGATATAMCCTGCTCATGGAGAAAACAGGTCAAAAAGAACAAATGATTTCAAAAACTTCCTTGGAGCTGCAGTGTTTGATATTTGGTCATACTGCAAAYTGGGCTCACAATATTTGTCTTTAAAATCTAGCAGATACAAGCCCTGACTAATTCCACAAATTTTAGGGAAAGGAGTGGCCAGGTAAAGGAGAGAAACCCAAAGGAATCCATGCCCACTCTGATCAAAACTGCACAGCATGAGTTTAACTACCTTGTCAGAAACAAGGATCTCTTTGACAGACAGTGTCACAGAAAAGCAGGCTCACCAAATGCTTGTTAAAAAAAGAGCTTTGGCCGGTTTCCTAAATTTTGATGTTTTGTTGTCATTTTGTTCTATTTTAGGTCTGCGTTAAGCAACAAACCTTGTAAGAGGAATTGGAGTTTTTTAAAGTCAGTTCTCTCTCTTGTGCTTTCTCTCCCTCTGTCTCCATCTCTCTCTGTCTCAGGTGAGAGACTGGGAGAAGGGCTGTCTTAGGGAAAGGCTGATGATGCAGTTTGAAACATCCCACTGCTACTGTCCCTTTATAATTACAGCATTTTAACATCTTCCTTTTTCCCCCCCACTTTCCAACAGGCAATGATATATAATAAGATCCTGAGGCTTTCTACATCCAACCTGTCCATGGGAGAGATGACACTGGGACAAATCAACAACTTGGTTGCCATAGAAACAAACCAATTAATGTGGTTCTTGTTCCTGTGCCCCAATCTGTGGGCAATGCCTGTTCAGGTAGAGCATCAAAGTAAGGGCCTGGTTTCAGAGATCCTGCAGCCTGGGTGAGGAGAGTGAATGTCTGTGACGCTGAACAAACTTAGTTACTTGCACACATCTGCTTCTTAGCAAGGCTGGGAAAGAACTGCAGGCAGATAAGTGGGAAGGAAAGCTTAAAATTATTATCTTGATAAAAATCTTCACAAGTGCTAATGACTTAATGACCTGAGCCATGCTGATTTTCTGGGAAGCTTGGACTCCTGTAGCATCTTCAACATTTTAGCTCAGGGTGGGTTTGGCATGGTCCTTACCTGTTGGTGATCCCACAGACACGAAAGAATTTTTAAAAGGGMTAGAACCAACTCTTACAGTAGATCTGTTCTGCTGAATTTCCTGAAACTGTATCAGTGACCTATTGTATTAGTCAGCAATATTAATACTAATAATGGCTTGGGTAGGGTTTAGAGAGTTGTGAAATAATTTATGGAGAAAGGACAAAAAAGGTTGCACGGCAACAGAAATTAGAAATAATACAGAGGGTTTTGTTTTAAGTCACTGTTTCACATCCAGTGAAGTGGATGGAAGTGTTGCAGTCAATACTTTGGAAGTTGTTAAATGAACAGGTGATCTGGTGGCTGTGGCTAGTGAATAATTACATGTGGGCTAAATTCACCAATTATTCATCTCTTTAATAACGTCTGTGTCCCAGCCACTGTAGAAATRTAATGGCCTTCCTCAGCACTACTGTAACAGGCTGGTTTGAGGAAGCTTGTGATGATTTTGCTGATTCCTGTGGTCCACCTTCAGGCAATCAGGAGACAGGGAACTTGGAGAGCTTGACTGTAGCTTTGCCTGGGAATGACTGCAGCATCGCCAGTGGATTTGAACCTTATGCAAAGGATGTTTCAAGGGATGTTCCAAGAAGCAGCAATTATCAAGGCACTTCCCTCCTTGAGTAGAAGTATTTATACAAATATTTAAATACAACTATTTATAGCAAATACTGAACTTCCATCCATCCAGTGTGATCAGATATAGCCACACCCTGCTGAAGGCCATGGTGAATCTTAGAAAATACATTGTTCATTCACCAATTATGGCCTGATATCCAGAGCAAAAATTAATTTCAGGATCAGGCCCCCAGTAAGGGCTTCAGTTTGCACTAAGTATTAATTGCTACCTATAACTTCTTMTTATTCAGCCAAGAAAATGACATCTAGGTATGGTCATTTAGAGTACAGAGCCCAGAAAAGCTAAATATTGCTTTCAAAATGTTAAACTCCACTGATTCTTCATTCTGATGTTGTATAATAAGGAGGGAGATTTAAAGACAGACTTGTTTAAGAGATAAAAATATGAGGTATGCAACTAGTTCTGTATGCCCTCTTATCACTGAGGACATCTCTGTACCACAAAGTGAAGCTTTTAATAAAAATATTTATATAGTAGAGCTCGTATTAACTCAGGAACCACAATCACAGCAGTTGCATCACAGCCAATCCCAGGTAAACTTTTGTGGGAAGTGTTCCCAAACTCTTTGTTTGGGCTAAGGGAGCATTTTCCTACAGAGCTACACGGTACTGATGGCCAAGCTCGGTTYGTGTCAGTCCCAGCACATCTGCTTCCTGCCTCAGTGCCTGTCTGAGGTGTCCCTCTGCCTGCAGCTGCACGAGGACCCTGCAGCAGAAYGCAACTGCGATCCGTGGCAGCCCCAAGACCTTTGAATGCTCCCAGAGTGATTGATGTAAGGAGCTCTACTGTAAACAGGACTTGAGGCCAGCAACTCTGTCAAATGCCTTGGGGCAAGCACCATCATTTTAGTGCTTCTTTAGTTTTGTGGAAACCCAGTCCAGAATTAGAACTACCAGGCACTAACACAAACTATTTAGTTAATGTCAAAAAGAAAGGCTTCTGGGTTTATTTCCCACACTTTCCAAACGTGACCTTCTGAAGTACGGGCTCAGCTGATTCCTACAAACCATTTAAGTGTTTATTAGAAGAACAAACATTATTTTTTTCTTGGTACGGTTCTGGCATATTGAAATCTACTTTTCCCCCCCCCCCCCGTGTTGCTTTTTTCTTCACAGATAATAATGGGCGTGATCCTCCTCTACAACCTCCTGGGAGTGAGCGCCTTGGTGGGGGCTGCTGTCATCGTGCTCCTGGCTCCCATCCAGTACTTCATAGCCACCAAACTGGCTGAGGCGCAGAAGAGCACCCTGGTGAGCGAATTATCTCTTATCTATAGGTGACATTTGTCGTCCAGAAATGAGAACAGGGTATCAGGGTTCATGGGTTCTGTTCTTGTGGTTAGCAAAAATCCTTGTGTGCGTTTGGGCCAGCCGTCCCTCAATTCCATCATCCCTCCCTTTCTGTTTTTCTGTTCCTTGCTCACATTTGTCAGGAGAGAATCTCAAAAAAGTATGTGGGCCTTGACGTGCCTTCTCTGCAAAGAGTATTTTTAATCCAACCAGATTAATCCAACCAGCGCAATTTAGTCTGAATTCCACTCCATGAAAGGGTGTTATTCCCACATTCAGATGTTGCATTTCGTGGGATGTTAGCAAACAGTACCAATGAGTGATAAATTATAGCAGGAAAGTATTRAAGAATGTCTACACCCCCCCTTTAAAAAGTCTAGAGACTTTTTGCTCTCAGCCCAAGCTTTGGTATTCTCTAGAAATCAGTTGGCACTGCTAGAATATTATCTATTCATATCTAAATTCTTCAGTGCTGTAAGTTTATTTTGCTGTCTAATTTAGTTCGCCAATTATAAATGTTTTCTGCTTCTTTGTCTAATTTTTAACCTTATTGCTGTGATCCTTGGACTTTTAAAATCAACCTTTGATATTTAAGTTTCCAAATATTTAGAGATCCTGTTTATCTTTATATTCAGTAAGCAAATTATACATACATGGGCCTAATCTCCAATTTCAATCCTGTTGAGTTGTGCCAATTTGTACAATCTGTACAAAATGTACAGAGGATTTATCTTTGCATAATTTCAGAAATAGTCTGAATCTTTCTTGCTGCTCTTTTCTGACTTCCTCTAACTCATAACATTTTTTGCATTATGATTTAACCAAAATTTGTGATTCTACCAAAACTTATGATTACTGTTTTCTGGTGAGGGAAAATTAGCCAAATACATCAATAAATATCTCACTCATTTTCACAACTGGATCCCAGAATGATTCCTGCATCAGCAAATACACACAAATACTCTTCTGTCTATTGTTATGGACACCATAACAATACTAATCCACCTCCCTGAGTTTCACCCTCTGTTTGAAGGGTTGGGATGTTTGGGGTTATTTTTCTTTTCAGAAAAGGATCATTTAATTTCCCCTCATGGTTGTTAATAGTTTAATATCTCAAAAAAAAAAAAAGATATTTTATTTTATTTTTTTCAGTATGGCACCTGTACAAAATCACAAACGAACAAAATTATAAATTTTTAACGAATTTTGCAACAGAAGTGCAAAGAGCATTCTCATTAAGACTTCAAGCCGTTATCAATTTATTATCGTGGTTTTCTTTTGAAATGAAGGACTACTCTACTGAGAGATTAAAGAAAACCAACGAGATACTGAAAGGCATTAAGCTATTGAAGCTGTATGCCTGGGAGCACATATTTTGTACAAGCGTGGAAGAAACGAGAATGAAGGAGCTCACCAGCCTCAAAACCTTTGCACTTCACACATCTCTTTCCAGTGAGTAATTGTGTTTTTAGTGCTTGGAAATGGCTCCTGTTTTTCATGTCAACATTCCCTCCAGCTTCAACGAAAGAGAGATACAGCTGTGCCTGTGACCCTTTTGTGTGTGTGTGTAATGTAATTAAAATAACAAGGCATGATAAATATATAACATAGAAATCTGAAAGGATAAAATGCATATTGTTGACTTTTTTTGTAGTAAGTTTTCTGTTACCTTCAGTGGGATGTTACAGTTGAGTTGCTTTATAGTAAGGAGGCTCCAGATAATATTGGCAGCTCTGACTGCAGCACAGATAAATTAATGTCTGAAAGAAATTGTGTTTTCTGCAACGTAGAAGAGTTGAGAGGGTAATGTTTTAGTTGTGTTGCATAATAATTGTGCACATAATAATTTTTATCCCCGTTTTTTCTGGAGTATACAAATGAGAGAATTCCATGGCTTTTTTGTTGTTGTGTTGAAGATCTCTGACTGTCATGGAAGGAAATTGCTTCCTGCAGAGTAATTTTCCTTTGGGAGTTTTTATTATTTGAATTGGGCATTATGGATTCTTCTAGTGTCATATACTTACTGTAAAATTGGTTTGGCGTTTTTTTTGTAATTTCCTATAATCTGATGCTTCTTTTATTTCTCTTTCCCAGTTTTTATGAATGCAGCCATACCAATAGCAGCTGTTCTTGCAGTAAGATATGGGGTTTTTTTCATTTTTCCTTATAAAAAGGGAGAGGAAAGGGGGGAGGGTGTAAAAAGATTGTAACCATTGTTATTGTAGGACCTATTCTTCATAAAACCAGATGAGTTAATGTGCCCCTGCTAAGTGTAGGAGAACATGGCACTGGAAGTGTCCATTCCCCGGGTTTGGATTGGTAAAACCAAAAAGAAAAATAATTTTTTACAGAAAGAAAGAAAGAAAGAAAGAAAGAAAGAAAGAAAGAAAGAAAGAAGGAAAGGAAGGAAGGAAGGAAGGAAGGAAGGAAGGAAGGAAGGAAGGAAGGAAGGAAGGAAGGAAGGAAGGAAGGAAGAGAGGGAGGGAGGGAGGGAGGGAGGGAAAGAAAGAAGAAAGAAAGAGAAAAGAGAAAGAAAGAAAGAAAAGAAAGAAAGAAAGAGAAGAAATCATTACAACTTGAAAGATGACCCATTTTGAAAAGCTCTTTTTAGAAGAGATTTTGAGTGGCTTTTCTTGTCTCTTTAGCAGTGAAACTCATTCCTGTTTCAAACTGCATTATGAGGCACCATTTCAGTTTTCGAGAAAGTTTTAAACTCTGCACTTTGAAGAGGAATAAATTTTGCTTGTCCTTTGGCCAGGTTTAAATCTCAGCCTCATGTACTAGAGGAACTATGGCATGCTGGTCAGTAAGGAGCTTTCCTAGACCAAATTTTGAGGGCATCACTCAGAGTATGCTGACAGTGTGTATGAGAATTGGAGGAAATATTACCAGAGTTCCTCATCTGTGAAAAAAAACCTGGAAGATTTGTTAGCTCCTTGCTGTTTTTTTCTGGGTTGTGTGTTTCCTGMAAACCCTAAAGTTTACCATTACAAAGCTGTCATTAAATGCTAGATTTTACAATGATATTTTATTCACTCTTACAAGCATAAACTTCTTGAAATCACKGGCAAGATTTTAAAATCTGTTTCACTTTAACAGAAGACACCTTTCCCTTCAGTTTATTTTGATTCCCAGTAAACTGAGGTAGTTATCAGCCTTAGCTGAGCACCATGTTTTGCTTGCTGTCCRCTTTGTTGAAGAGTCCTTGTCCTGACTTTCTGTCTCCCTGATGTGACAGACCTTTGTGACTTATGCATACACCAATGACAAGCCGCTGCAGCCCGCCCAGGCCTTCGCCTCCCTGTCCCTGTTCCACATCCTGGTCACACCCCTGTTCCTGCTCTCCACCGTGGTGCGTTTTGCAGTCAAGGCCATCGTCAGGTGAGTGGCCCTTCTTGTTCCTCCCACTCCTCAACACCCACGTTCAGTGTCRCAACAGGGCAGGTGCTGGAGAAATGGTTGTTTCTACCTGCTCAAGTGGCAGAGTGTCAGGAGGTGGGACTCTGATGTTRAAGATGTGACAAAAATCAGAGTGACCATTCCTTTTTGATGCATGACACAGAGGCAAAGAGACAGAGCACAGGAAGGACCTGGAGCTGCTGGAGCCAGTCCAGAGCAGGGACACCAAGGGGATCAGAGGGATGGAGCAGCTCTGCTGGGAGGAAAGGCTGGGAGAGCTGGGATTGTTCAGCCTGGAGAAGAGAAGGCTTTGGGGTGACCTCATTGTGGCCTTGCAGTGCCTGAAGGGAGCCCCCAGGAAAGATGGAGAGAGACTCTTGACAGGGGCTGGAGTGACAGGACAAGGAGGAATGGCTGCACACTGACGGAGGGCAGGGTTAGATTGGATATTAGGAAGAAATTTTTCCCTGTGAGGGTGATGAGGCCCTGGCACAGGTGTCCCAGAGCAGCTGTGGCTGCCCCATCCCTGGAAGTGTCCAAGGCCAGGTTGGATGGGGCTCTGAGCACCCTGGGCTAGTGGAAGGTGTCCCTGCCCATGGCAGGGGGGTTGGAGATAGATGATCTTTCCGGTCTCTTGTCAGCACAGAGGGAGATGAGAGAGGCTGGTGTGAAGCTCCTGAGCAAGACCAGCCCTGCTGAAGCAAGGAAGAGCAACYGGCTTAACTCTACCTCCACAAGGGGTGCATTGGGCTATAAGTGAGAATTTAGTGATGTCCTGCATCCTGTTCCAGGTACTTATTTCTGTAAAACAGCCCAACAGATCAGCTTCCTTCCTTCAGCTGGCCCATGGAGGGCCTAATCTTAAGGGAGGTGATTGGTAGTAAGTCAAATTTCAGGCTTTTGGGTGTGGTGTCAGTGGCCTGTGTGGACAGAGTCACTGTCATAGGGCAGCTATGCAGACCTTCACACCGCCAACGCATCCCAAGAGGTKCAGACTGACACCTGACTGGCAGCAACGTGTCAGAGGCCAAGCACTGGCAGGATGTGAAGACAAAACCAGCATTCCCACCCAGAAAAATCATTCCTCAACGCCAAGGCTGAGGATCATTGGCAAGGTATGGCATTGCTGCTGTCACTGCCTCTTCTTGGTGGGTAATGATAATAACAAATTGCAGTCAAGGGGACTTCAGGTTCCACAGAGGTCATTTGCCAGTGCCACACTGACTTTAAAAAAAACAAAAATAATTAAACAGAGTTTATTTCTGTCAAAGCAGCAGCAGGGCCACTTGAGACATTTTCCCTAGGTTGAAAATGATTTCTGAGTAGTGGAAAATCTCCAGGCTCCTCTATAAATCATCCAGGCCTCTACATCTCTGCACTATGTTTAGCAAAGCTCTAATATCAAAAGAGTGTGTGCATTTTCCTTAACACTGCTGGCCACCCCTCAGGACACTATTTAAGGACCATATTTGCCAAAGCAAACTGCACCCTTTGGCAAACTCATTTCCTAACAGCTTTCTCCCATGAACACCATGTCCCCCAAGTGAAGAATGAAGAATGTGTGTTTGGCCCCTCCATGGCTCTATCCTCAGTCAAATACACACACAAGTATGTGCTCGTTAGTTTTATGATTAAGAGCTCATACTTTGGTCAGAATCTCAATTTTATGGCCAAGAGCAGTTCTAGTGCTGTTAAAACTTCTGAGGGTGCCTCATTTAAAGGCAAAGTAAGGGTTGATGTCTTCTTACATGCAAGGTCTTGCATCTTCTATAAGAAAATAAATTCTTGCTCAGTGCTYTTAAGTGAGACTGAAATTCTGACATGGGAACATATTAGAATTTATGGGACACATACATTTTCCTTTCAAAAGAGGAGATAGGGACAGGCATACTGGCAGGATGAAATTATGACAACAGCAGTGCTTTCTTGCTAACCTGTATCTCTGTGGCTTGAACATGTATTGATAATTTAATACGAAATTCACAGACAGGCCTTGAGAGGGGACTAATTTCCCATTTGCAGATTAATGTTCAAATCACAGACCTGGAGGCATATGTCCTTCTGCTTTCTCAGTCCCAATGCACCTTGATTTTAGTTTTTGCAGAGTAMCAGCTTCACCATGACTGGTGTGTGATTTTGTTCATCTGTTCCTTGGAATKATAAAGAGCCAGGTTCTTATGGCACTCTGTAAGGAAGGGGGACAGAAAGAGAATCAAATCCTTCTGTGATGAAGAAAGAATGGAACCTGTGTGCTGTATTTCCCACAGGACAATTTTAAGTGGGCAAAGAGCTGCTGTTTGTCTGCAGGGCTGGCCATGGCTGTGCTGAGGGGTGCAGTACCCAGCCCTGTTTGCATGCAGTGCATGGAATCATGGAATCACAGAACAGGCTGAGTTGGAAGGGACCCATCACGATCACTGAGTCCAGTTCCTGGCCCTGCAGAGACACCCTAACAATCCCACCCTGTGCATCCCTGAGAGCATTGTCCAAAAGCTCCTGGAGCTCTGGCAGCCTTGGGGCCGTGCCCATTCCCTGGGGAGTCTGTTCAGTGCCCACCACCCTCTGGGCATTATTTTTCCTGATATCCAACCTAAACCTCCCCTGACACAGCTCCAGAMATTTCCTCCAGTCCTGCCACTGGTCATGAGCGTGAAGAGATCAGTGCCTGCCCCTCCTCTTCCCCTCGTGAGGAAGCTGCAGAACTGCTGTGAGGTCTCCCCTCAATCTCCTCTTCTCCAGGCTGAACAGGCCAAGTGACCTCAGCCATTCTCCATRTGGTTTTCCCTCCAGACCCTTCACCATCCTACTTTGGACACTCTCCAGTAGCTTAATGTCTTTTTCATGTGGTGCAGAAGCTGTGTCAGGATGCACCCACTGCCCTGGCATTTCCAGAGGTTGGAGGTGGGTGAGTGATTCATTTCTGCACCCTGACTGCACAGGCATGAGAAAGGCACAGAAGGGATAAGCCTGCCAAGATGGAAACCATTCCCACGGAGCTCCCTCGGTGCCCTCACGAACAGCTCCGCTCCTCATTCCCAGCTATCAGTACAATGCTTAATTATTTTCATCTGTCCTTCTTCCACACGCATAAATCTTCATTTGCCATCAGGGTGGCAGATGAAAGTATCCCATGAACTTCTTTTGGAACATTTCTGATAAATCCTGCTGGCTGGACTGCACAAAAAAGGAAATGTATTCGTGGAAACCTGGGTTTATGTAACTCCYTGTCCTGTTTTCTTTCAAGTGTACAGAAGCTGAATGAGTTTCTCCTGAGTGATGAGATTGGAGATGACAGCTGGAGAGGGGGGGACAGCTCTGTACCTTATGAATCCTGTAAGAAGCACACGGGACTTGTAAGTTCTGCTTTATGACACTGAATTTCAAAGCAGAGGGGCCATGTAGCCCAACACAAAGGCAGTGGCCAAACTGACAGGGCTTGGGAGCTCTGGCTTCTATCCTGGCTCTAATATTGACCAGTTTTGCCTCTTCTGTGTCTTAATCTCGGTGTTTCTTTGATGTGAAGCGTCCCCAGCATATTTAAGTATTGGTGAAGTGCCAGTAGTAAAAAACCCCCAAAACAACCATAACACACTAACATATTTAAATTCGATTCAAATTCAACATTCTCAGTTTTTATAGAAGGCCCAGGTGGATTTCCTGTGGTTATGGGGTTTATATATTGCCAGTACAACCCATCTTATGTYGGGCATCCTTAGGCAGGAACAATTCCTGCTCTGGGAGATTCAGAATTGAAGGTGGAAAAAACACCACCAAACTTTGTGAAATGGGAAGTAATTCCAAAATGCTGTTTCTGGAGTGCTAAACATAGAGTGAATTTGAGTAAAATTTGAGGACAGAAAAATACAATGAAGATGATTTGGGAAAAGTTGGAGTTTTTTTTCTTTTTCACATTTTTCTAAAGGTATATCTTTCAACAGTTTCAAAATGATTTMAACAGTTTTAAATATGACTGAAACTTGAACATGGCAACAGAAAGAAAGGATTTGCACAAAATAAATTTTATTTTGAGCTGAATTAAATTAGTTTGCCAAGCCAAAACAACATCTTTCATATTTTTTCTGGGTGAAACAAAAATGAAATTGTTTCAGTATTGATTTTATTTGTCCTGTCCACCTTTTGCTTAGTCCTACAGAGACAAAGTCTAGATGACAGGGAGAGGGAAAAAGAAAGGTAGTGTCTGTAAAGGTTAAACCATCACTGTGTACAGCCCAGCTGTAAGGAAACACTGATTTTATGTCGATTCAGCTCAGTTCAGTGGTGCTTTACAAATCCCACAGGTTGCTCTGAGTGAGCTGGCTCCAAAGTCACYATTATGCATTAGCAAGGTGCTCTGCACAAGCTGAACTGATGTGCCTCCCACTCCTGCAGCTCTCCTGCTTCCAGGAACACACTGCTGACTCAGCAGTCATTGCACTCTCACTGACACAGCTTTTTTTGAACCTGCCTCAGGCAGGGCAGACTCACCTCATGGTTTGAGGAGAATGGCAGAGCTGGAATTTGGGATGGTTGGGAAGAAAAAAAATCTGATATTTTCTGTGCTTCAGCTRAGGGTGTTTAAAGCATCACCCTGTGTGCATGACAGTGGTGTGTCTTTATTCCCACACATACTGAAAAGCACTGCTTTCTTCTCCTGAGCTGCAGTGGTGGTAGGAAAGGGAAGGGGTTGTTGGCTTTATAAGGAACCGAATGCTGTCTTCTCTCGAGGATTCTGACTTTTCTCCTTTCCTCACTTCACTCTGCAGCACACCAAGGCCATCAACAGGAGGCAGCCCCTGAGGTACCAGCTGGAAAGCTACGAGCAGCCAGCAAGGAAGCAGACTCGGCCCGTGGAGATCGATGATGTTGCAATCAAGGTGGTTTGATCAACATCATCTCCTTCTTTGCAGGGAGCAGGTCCTCCTGCAACAGCACCTGAGGGTGCCCAACTGCTGCTGTTATTTCAAATTTTCCTTTGCATTTTTCTGAGTGTGTACAACCACASCACACCATGTCTATTAATCACAGATTTATTTTCTGAATGTATCTAAATCTAAATCTAAACTAATCATTCTGATTTTTCCCTCATGTGTTTATATATCTGATTTGTGGTAATTGTTTCGTAGGTGACCAATGGATACTTCTCRTGGGGAAGTGGTTTAGCTACATTGTCCAACATAAACATTAGAATCCCAACAGGTAGGATAAAAGCACCCCTTAAACATGAAATACATCGGGTCAAATTAATGCTGTAAAATTCATAACACCATCTGTTGGTATTTCATGTTATTAAATAGTCTTATATTTTATTTTTGTCTCCTATCAAGGGCTTTGTTTTACAATAGAGCATTACTTCAGGTTGGTGTCACATGGTAATTCAGTAATCCCAAAGCCTGTATCATTTGTTTCCATGTAGCTTTAAGTGTCCTATACATGGATGAACACTTTGTGCTGGCTCAGYGCCACATACAGCCCCAGCAGAATGTCTTTGCTCCAAGGAGTTTAATTTACAGCTTAAGGCCATGGCTCCACAAGCTGGGTGAGCCAGAGTTTGCTCCCCTTGGAAGGAAGAAGACCCTTAACTTCCCAACTGGCGGGAAGCTTACCTGGAAAATTTCCAATTCCTAAAGGGGGGCTACAAGAAAAATAGAGGGAGACTATTGACAAGGGCATGGAGTGACAGGACAAGGGGAAATGGCTTCACACTGACAGAGAGCAGGTTTAGATTGGATATCAGGAAGAAATTCTTCCCTGMGAGGGTGCTGAGGCCCTGGCACAGGTTGCCCAGAGAAGCTGTGGCTGCCCCATCCCTGGAAGYRTCCAAGGCCAGGTTGAACAGGGCTCTGAGCAATCTGGGATAGTGGAAGGTGTCTCTGCCCGTGGCAGGGGGTGGAATGAGGTGATCTTTAAGGTCTGTTCCAACACAAACATTCTGTGGGTCCGTGAAATGCACTGGCCATCCCAGGGGATGAATCCAATCAATTTATGGGAAGGTTGAGTAGCACTGTTGCCACTGCAGAGTAGGACTGAAGGTAGGAAAGTGTGTGTGGAGGGGGAAGGAGGAGCACAGCAATGCRGAGAAGAGCAATAGGTCTTCCTTCAGTTCATTTATCAGATTGGCCCAAATGTTCATGGCACTCCAGACTGAATAATCACTCCCATGATACACCATTTGACCCTAAATAGCTTCCATAGAGTAACACAATTCCATACAATGAATGTTAATACAGGTAAGAGCAACAGTCTCATTCCTCTGGAGTTTAGTGTGTTATTGTAATGCCCATTGATGTTTCCATAGATGAATTCATGCAATGTTGCCCATTTAATGTAGTGAGTGCTAACAAAATTAACAACCAAGTGCTCTGGACCTGAATCTAGTTGGGTCTTGTGAACTGGAGTATAATGTTGGGTTTTTTTCTCTTTTTAAAATGTGTTTTGTTGTTTTTACTGTTATCATAGGTCAGATGACAATGATTGTGGGTCAAGTTGGCTGTGGCAAGTCGTCACTTCTCCTTGCTATATTGGGAGAGATGCAGACACTGGAGGGAAAAGTTCACTGGAGCAAGTATGTTTATATAGCTATTAATTGCTGTATTCATTTAAGAAGGAGGAGGTTGAGATTTGCTGTGAGAAATGTAAACTTCATGCCTCAGAACCGCATGTGGAGCGATTACCATCACCCAGATCCTCTCTGGAACGCATCACCTGCAAGCTAAGGATTTTTCCCTGTTTTGTCATGGCTCAGAGCAGGCAGAGCAGAGTGCCCTAGGAAAGGAAAGAGGCTAGTCTGGTGATTAATATCTATTATCTATTAATTATCTATTAATGTATTAGCCTAGGACCTGGATAGAAAGCACAGACTATTCCTTTTACCTAAGAGGCTTCAGTACTCACTATAATTGAAGCCAGCATTGTCCTGCTGCTCCTAGACCCACCAGGGGAAGTGTGACAGGCTGGAGCTTCTTCAGCAGAGTGGGATGTGTGGGGCACCAGCAGAAAGGATGCATTTCCCACTCAGAGATGCTGCTGCTGCTGCTGGCAATAAAAAATGTGGTGTAATAACACGTGAGCAATGCTTTTCTCCTTCCCTGGCATCTGCCCAAGCCTCACCTGTGGAAATCAGTGTCACTCTTYGCAGGAGTACACTCAAAAAGCAGCCTGAGCACACCAAACAGCTGGAGGATAAAGGTTGTGAGGAAGCTCTTCCTGAAGGGAGACTGCCTGTGAGGCCAGGCCTTGGATTCAGAACCAGTGAATGAGAACTTCCCACAGAAACTGAGGAGCAACAGCCACTCTTGAAGCCTGGGCAGGGCAGAGGCAGTGGAATTGATGTGCTGTGACCCCAAGACTTGTTCTTTTGTTTTAAAGCCCTTTCTGTTTCCTTAAAACTACCAAGCCAAAATCCTCTCAATGAGCTTTTTGCAGAGAAGGAGGGAATTTTGTCACAGAGACCAATATTTTGATGCCCCATCCCTTGACTAGCAACCTCCTTTGTCATGTTTTTCTTACAGCAATGTTGCAAAGTGGATGTTTTTTGCTTTTCCTGTGATAGTATCCATGGCATTTTTTGCCCTCTAGCTATATTTCACTTTCTGCTATTCTAAACATATGACCTCACTGCAGCAGCAGGTACAGTTGGAGCCAATGCTAGACTAACTTCAGTTTAATTATATATGAGTTTAAGCTTTGAAGGAAGAAGAAGATGTGGCTTACCTCAGCTAATTTTGTTGAGACATGTAATGAAGGTTTTTTTACCACAATCAGGCATTGTTTTTCTGAGGAGTTTTAAAAAGCATCCAGGAGTAAGTAGAGTGTACCTTGAAATGATTCTCACAATTGTTTCCAAAGATGTATTTGAGAAAGACTCAAATTTTTCCTAGAGAAAGAGTTGGAACTTTAGGGATATCAGAGAAATGAGAAATCTTAGAATCATACTAGAGACAGCTTGTGAAATGTTTCATAATTATTAAAAAAAATTAATTTTACATTGTTCAAAAGTTGTTTAGCAGTCTGTACATCACCAGATCACCAGGCAACTCAGGTTTGAGCAAGCCCATCTCAGACTTTTTTTTGTCATTGCACACTATAATTGGTACTGTGATGTAGCTGATGCAAACATGGTTATGTTTTGCTGGTAATTTCAGACTGCCTGGCAGACAGATGAATACAGAAGGATACTTCAGGTATTTAACAAAGTGGATCCTATATTTTGCAAAACCGTAATAAAGGTCCTATTTACCCTCTTAAATCCCTTCCCATGTGATTCTCCATGCATGACTAACGCAGCTACTGATCTGGGGATGAAGTGCAGGCCAGGTGAATCCTCCTACAGATTCAGGCCTAACAACACAGCAATGATAAGGATGGATAAGATTTCAGCCCCGGTTGCATCGGGACAATCCTGCAGGGCGTCACTGGCATTCACACCCTGTTGCTGTGGAGGCTGACTGCAGTGAGAGCTGTGTCCCCTCCTGCCAGGGTTTTCACAGGTTTGGCATCTCAGGGAAGTAAAGCCTGGCAGAGTATCTTYCTGTGAAAGATGTTGGCCAGGGCAAATCTCATGGGCTGGTGCTCAGTTTTTCCTGCTCACATGAGATATGTCTCAGATATGTGACCCCCTTAGACACAGAGCTGKTTTTTTGTTTTCCCAGTGAGCAATTGGCTAGAGAGACTTCTTAGACAGTGATRCATGGGGCTGTCTGGGTGCAGTGATTCAGCCAAGCCTGGTTCAGATCTGAGTTATTAATTATTGAGCACATTTGTGGGGCTTATGCAGAGACATCAAGCCAAAAAGTCAGAACCCTCTTCTCAGACTGCCAAGTGGAAACCCTTCACTTGCCACACGTTTTCTGCACATTGAAATGGTTCCTGTGCAAGCAGGTTGTTGTATTCTAAGTGAAAAGCTCAGCAAACACAAGAACTGTTAAACAGCTCCCCACAAATGGCCCGTCCTGTCCTCAAGTATCAAGCAAGAAAAGTTAGGAAAAGTCAGTGCTCCCCTGAGAAGGATTGCCAAGTACAAAGCTCACCAAAAGGTTGCAACCACAGCAGCTCACAGAAACCACTGAAGGGCATCATGGGCACTGGAGGGATAAATGATCATCCAGATAAAAGTGGCCAAAATCAGCAGAACTACCAGTGCTGCTGTGCTGCTATGGCTGGTTGCAGGGACAGGACTAAATTCCTCTAAACTCCTGGATGGAATTTGTGTAGATGCTCCATCCTCATCTTGTCTCAAATTTCTTGCCTTTATTGGCAGAGGAAATGGTTCATTCTATTGTTCCAGGGGTATCCCAGAGATTTTGTRTACCTTTATTCTCCTCCCTTTTTACTTTGTAGGATGAGGGAATCAGGGCCTGGTCAGAGATGCATTAGTCTATTTTAAAACTAAAACAGAGTTACCATAAAAGTGACTTAAYCTCAGCAAAGTATCTTTTTAACTTTTCCTTAAATCCTTGATTTAAATTAATTTCTATTTTTTTTTTCATCTTTTATATTCAAAATTGTATAAAAATGACTAATTAATCCAATCAGTTTCCTACCATTTCAGATTGGAACTTACCACACCCCATTTTAGGTAATATGTGTATTTTATAGTACAGCTAAAAAATCAGTATAAATAGCCACATTTCAATAAATACATGAACTAGAGGAAAAATTGCTAATCCCCTCAGGCAAATAAAATAGTCTTTTTAGAAATCTCAGGAGCTTCAATTTCAGCCCACTCCCATGCCCTGCAATCACATCACTCTCTCAGATTCAGCAGGGTAATAAAGCATAAAACCAAATACTTAATCCCCTTGTTTGTGAAGGCCTCAGCCCCACTAAAGGTCTTCCATGTGTTTATTCMTGGGATCACTGGTGAATGTGGGTTCTCACAGAAATCTCATTCATAATTTGGGAGAATCAAAGTRTGTTTGTCAAGCTGAGCTGGGAATGAGATTTCTAACTAAGGAAGAAGGGTTTAAGAAACGGAGCTCCCAAAATTAGTCCTTGCTCATTCAGATATTCTATTTGGTTTTAATGGCAAGCACATGAAATCTGGTGTGGAGTTGCAAGGAGTCTTGCGAGGCTTGTGCCCAGTTGTTGTTAAATTGTAGTTCAGAGGGTGCTCTCAAACTTACACATGAAAGCATTATTTCTTTCCCTACCATTGCAGTGCTCTCCTGATAAAAGTTTGGGGGTTTTGAACAGAGCAAGTTTAGGGTTTCCCCTTTTTGTTTGCCTTCACCTAATTTCCAGCCCCTTTTCAATCTCTCCTCAGACTCCATCTTTTGCTCCCTTGTGACTTTTTCCCATTGTAGAGAGGACTGGAAGCTTCTGCTGAATGAGAGACCAGTTTTAGTGAAGGGGTGTGTGTTGTGAGCCTCAGCGTGTGGCTCTCTGACACTTCTGAGATAACCAGCAGGACTTGTTCACCTCTGCTGCAGCATCTTCTCTGGCAGTTGGTGCATGAAGAAAAGGCAAATTTTAGGAGGCCTGAATTATCAAAGTCCTCAGAGAGCTGATGTGCAGCACAGAAAACAGTTCAGTCTCAGTTCTGGCATTTTGGGAAGACACTTMGTACATGAGACTGTCATTACAAGGACTCTGCTATTAGAATTTTTATGCCCTTTCTGGACTTGGATATTCTGCTTATGAGTGCAGCTGCATTTACTGGCATCCCAGCAGTCAAGCAGTCATTCCTGTCTCAGCATTAAAGTATTTCCTCTGGAGTATTCATAGGCCTGAGAGAAGAGGATTTGTTTGTTCATGGCTTTTTTTTTTTAAATTCAGGAAAACAATGTTTTAGCATGAGTTTTCTACCCCCTTTCCAATGCCTGTTTCTATTTACCTGGTATAAGCTTTTTTAGGCTTTGCACTTTGAAGTGCCTGGAATGAGCATCATCAATGGTCCAAAGCTGCTTTCCCTGCCATTCCAGACCCTTGAAGCTGTTAATAAATCAATTAACAAACATCATCAATGGTCCAAAGCTGCTTTCCCTGCCATTCCAGRCCCTTGAAGCTGTTAATAAATCAATTAACAAACAGAGGGAGCTGCACAATCATTCATGTCATTACTGCCATTGAATGCCCTTCAGAATGTATTCCTTGAGGATATGATCCTTAAGAAGTGGAGGTTGGCAAGGAAAACCTACATGTTGTAGCTTTATGCAGCCTTAGTGCTGTAAACAGGTTCAGAATCTGGTCTGATTCTACAGTGTGTCTGCAAAGCTTATCTTTACTCCAGGGAAATTTGACATTTGTTACCAACTTCTTCAGGCAGAACTGTGTGGAGAAGCTAACTTACTGCTTGCCAGCCTTTTATATGCCCAGGCAATATTAATATTTTAATTTTTAATAGGTTTTATGATACGATTTCATTTTGAATACATTACCTAACAACATAATTTGCCTGTTTAGCCACTATGCATTATAGATGTGAAACTGTCACCTTTAGAAAAGTGAAATGCTTTTGCTTAGACCTTGTTTGTTTTCCCTTCGAGAACAAAACCCCCCAAACTTACGTTGAGTTCTTAAAATATGTGCTTGACTCCAGATCCACTGTATGTAAAACTAGCACAAAATGTTATTCTTTATATTTCCTGCTTACTAAATGTCATTTACCATAACTTACAGTGTAAATGAAACTGAGCCTTCTTTTGAAGCATCCAGAAGGTATTATTTCTTTTCTAGTGTATCATAATACAATCATTAATTTCTTCAGAATCTCCCCAAATCTTCATCTTTGTACTCCTCAGCCATYTCTGTGTTTTCTCACCGTGTTGATAATTGTTTACTGTAGGATTAACTGGCAGACTGTGCAAATCCAGTGGATCCCAATCTTCTCCAGCCACTGTACCACTACTACCTCAGTCCTGACTGAAAGATCCTCAGTGCTCCCAGCTCCCAGCTGACCTCCCTGGGAGTTTAGTGTGCTCCTTGTTGTGCAAGACAGGGTCTCTGGATATGAGACATCACGAGGTGCCTCCTCCCACGTGTTTGTTTTCTGCCCGTGGGGGTTCCCAGTGGTGCCTAAYCCTGGATGTGACGGAGCAGGTCACGGAGGGAGCCAGCTCTGCTCCTGCTGAAGCCAAGCAGGGACCCCACCCCTGGCTCCAGATTTAAAAGAAGGACAAGCTAAACTGAAAGCATGTCATAAATGACAGAGAAGTAGTGGCACACGGAGCTGTGGTTGGGAGCCACACCTTGATTTGCTGCCTGATAATCATGAGGGCATTTTTCATACGAGTGCATATGAATGGCTAAAACTCCTGGAAGTTTTGGGATACTACTGACAGCTTCTAACCAGCTGTTTCTCCTGCCCTGGCACCCTCTCTCTCAATAGTAAATCCTAGATGTTTATACATGGAGCTACCTAAATGCTTTGCTGGAGCCAATACYCTAAAAGAGACTGAGAAGGAACCTCTTTGTGGCCTTCCAGAACCTGCAGGGAGCCTACAAAAAAGAKGGGGAGAGACTATTGACAAGGGATGGAGTGACAGRACAAGGGGGAATGGCTKCACACTGACAGAGAGCAGGTTTAGATYAGATACTAGAAAAACTTTCTTTGTTGTAAGTGCAGTGGGATCCTGGCACAGGTTGCCCAGGGAAGTTGTGGATGTCCCATCCRTGGAAGTGTCAAAGGATGTGGCTCTGAGTAGCCTGGGATAGTGGRAGGTGTCCCTGCCCACGGCAGGGGTTTGGAACTAAATGATCTTTAAGGTCCCTTCCAACTCAAACCATTCTTTGATTCCATGATAAATGTTCAGATCAATGAGCTGGGACCAGCACACACCTCCCTCCTCACCTCATCTTGGGCATCTCACAAAAATCTCTGAAATTACATGACCCTTTTTTGCTTCTCTACCTTGGCAAAACAGCCAGAAGTAAAGCACATTCATACCCCATTGACACATGGCATTAAGCATTTAGATAYATTTAAAATGTGTCTAATAAATACTTGTGAGGCTGCAGTGATTCCTTCCCAATCTGTATTAAGCTTCGCTATTTCCAATATCACTGAGCATCTAATAGACTGAAAGGAAAAATGTATTCACTGAGAAAGAAGTATTTCATATGTGTGTCCATGTAAAATAATCTAARACTTCAGAAGGCAGCAAGTCAAATGTACTGATGCCATTTGAACTGTGCCTTTTCACTCACTCTGGATGTTAGAGGAAAAAAATGACAAATAACTATTCTTGTGAGAATTTAATATTTCTTATTACTACTTATAATTTGCTTTTGGATTTAAATTGCAGTTACTAGCTTGAGGTAGCTACCAGCCATTTACAGTAGAAAAGAACACAACCTAGAGTGTAGATTTTGCCATCAGGGGAGAGAGTGGGTGCTGTTCTAACAAAAAACCATCTAATTTAAAACTCTTCCCTTCACTTTTGTAACAGTTGTTTCGCTTATGAGTTTTTCCTGAACGCACATTCATGAAATTAACTGTAAAAAACCCTGATTCTCAGACATTTCATGATGTGGGGGCTTTGCTTCCTCCTGATGCTCTGTGTGTGTCTGCAGCAGGAACAGGTACTCGGTGGCTTACGCCGCGCAGAAGCCGTGGCTGCTCAACGCCACCGTGGAGGAGAACATCATCTTTGGGAGCCCCTTCAACAAGCAGAGGTAAATATCCCCCTCCTTGCAAAAACACCTGGCAGCTCCTTCCGAAGAGGTTTTTCTTGGCATTTTCTGGAGGAAGATCGTGGATTCTGGAAAATACCAATGAACGCGCGTTAGCCCTGGGGTGGATTTAGCTGATCTGATTTTGTTCAGCTCAGAGGAAGGTTTCTGGTTTAAGTGAGTGTTTCAGGGCTGCTCCTCTAACCAGAGCACGTGGCTGAGATGTTTGTGAGGAATCACACAGTGGCAGTGGCTCTCCATGGAATTCAGCTGGAGCCATGTGTGTCATTTCCAAGGTGAGATGAATCCCATCTTTGGAGACTACTGACGTGTTTTTCTTTGGTTTRATGGAGCCTGAGGTCACCAGAGGACTCTGGAAACAGGGATTTTAGGCATGTTTCCATTGAGTTTATGTGCTAATCCTGCTGTGATCGAGTCACTGGAGCAGGCACTTTACAAAAGCAGTGCATGGATGAAGATGGGGTGCCTTGAGGRAGTAGCCTTGATTCTTCCTTCAGAAATACAGGAGCAGGGAGTGTGGAAGCTGAGGTGCAAAGCTTCTGTTGTGCCTAATCCAGCACTTGCTTCTTCTGTCCTTCTAAAAGATCAATTRACAAATGTGGACAAAGCGACCAGACTTAAGGAAAACAAATGGCTGATGTTTTCAGAGGCCACACTCTCTCTGCTTTAATTTATTAAAAATACACCCTGTTCCTCTCGGTCTGGGCTTTGTTAAGATGTATGACTCCATTCTGATTGGATAAAGCTTAACYATGACCAAAAGCCTCGAAATCCAGAAAAACACCAAGATTTCAGGAACCAGATTCTCGTCCACTGCATCAAATCCATCAGCCTRGTTTCACTCCTTTCAAAGGGGCAAGGCTGACTTTTATCACTCAGATAGTCTGATCTCAGCTGCTCATTAGCACATCATCTGCAATGCCCCACAGATCCATAAATCTCACCAAAAAATGTCAAGGTTTTACAAGTGGTTTCCTGGTTCTGGCAAGATCAGAAGCACTGTAATTTGTCCAGTCATATCGCTCCCAAGAAAATGAAGTGGCACCTAAAGAGGGAGGAGTAAAAACTCAATGGAAAATGGGTTCAAACACTCCAGAGTCCAACAAAACAACTCCATGATAGGGAGGAATGTACTCAATAATTCACATAATTAAATCTTCAGAAAGCAGTCTTGCCAATAAAGACCTCTAATAAACAYGTCATTTTTTTTGCCATGCTTAGTTTACAACGCTCCAGGATTAGTTGCTGAATAGTCATTTTGCCCTACTTATTTTTGCAATTATCCAGCTATCACAGAGCCATAAAAATTCAGTGGTGACATGCAGCTGGAGGTTTTTGTGCTAGCAGAGTGAGTGGCTGGGTRAACAACTGCAGTGACCACGTTGTTTTTCCAGGTACAAGGCTGTCACAGATGCCTGTTCTCTGCAGCCTGACATCGACCTGCTGCCATTTGGTGATCAGACAGAAATTGGAGAAAGGGTAAATRATATGAATCTCTGCTTGGCATGGGATTTCTTCACCAAAGTCTCCTGTATTTTGCTTGCAGAATTTGATGCTAGTATGGGTTAYATTTTTCAATCTAAAAAGCCTACTKTGCTCATAGCAGCTCTTCATAATTTACACTTACCCATGAACAGTTGCTGAATAATAATCTTTCTTCTGATATTATATGAGGATTATGCTTGTTTATCAACAGAATTAGAATTTTTTAATGAAATTTTTTGTTTTTATTGGAACTCTATAGTTATAAAAAATTAAATTTCTGAAGGCCATAATGTTTATTCAAAGATACCCATTTTTGATCCATTTTACTCATTAGGGGATTAATTTAAGTGGAGGCCAGCGACAGAGAATCTGTGTAGCTCGAGCACTCTATCAGAACACCAACATTGTCTTCTTGGTAAGATTTTTCCTTTTTTTCACATGGAGCATGGAAAGTTAGCAATAAAACTGTCATTCCAGATATTTATGTTAGATTTGGAAGAGCTATAGAGACTTGTATTCAACTCCAAACCCAAGTTGTAGAGACAGGAAATAAACGTCCATCAGAAGCAGCATCAAAACATTCTGGGAGACTGGTGAAGGTGGGATTTCCTGCAAGGATTAACACTGGAAGAGTGGAACAGATTGTCTTAACTTCTCCTTGCTCTTAGTAGTGACCTACAATCAGCATAGTCCCACTGCAATCAGCAGGACTTCTGATAAGGARCAGCCCCATAGTGAACAGACTGAGGGCTCAGCACCCTCCTGCAGACTCCTGYGCAGTTGGGCAAACTTTCCTTCCTCTGTCATTAATTTCAAGGCATGTTGGGAATTTCAGGAGGCTACTGTTCATGAAGGGGACTGTTTGAGCCTCTTCAAAATTAAGCAGGGATTTCTGTTCTTGAAGGAGAAGTTTGCATATTAATATCCTTATCTGAATGTTGCCTTATTTCTGGCCACACTCACTCGAAGTGAAAACCAAGCACTTCTGCAGCTTAATTTGGAGGAAATTAGAAGAGTTGCTGACTCTGCTGTAATTTTCCTGTGCCAGTTTCACATCAAAATCAGGCTGAAGTCTGGCTTTGGATCCTGGCATTTTCAAATTTGGATGGGAAATGTCAGTTCTGGTGTTCCTGCACTCTGTCAGTGTGGCACCAGCACTGCACACACCCAGACACAAAAGATGAAGCCGAGTCTGTTTCTGGGAACTGAGGAGCAATGGATTCCAGCTCACTGTTCTGTAGTGCAGCCCCCTGACTGGGTCTTAGTCACTAGAGAGAGATGAAACATTAGTAAAGACAGATGCTTTCTGTTTTCAAAATACTATTTTAGAAATAAACCCCACTTTTTTTTATTGTGTTCTAATCTTTTTTAATTTGATTTGACTGCAGGATGACCCATTCTCTGCACTGGACATTCACTTAAGTGATCATTTAATGCAGGAAGGGATTTTGAAGTTTCTGCAAGAGGACAAGAGGACTCTTGTTCTGGTGACACATAAATTACAATATCTGCCACATGCTGACTGGGTAAGAGAAGAGGTACCAGCGTGCAAATTTGATAAGGGTGAATGTACACTTGAGGTTAACACCATAACATTTAATGGGATTAGTACTTTTCTCTGTAATAGAGTCCCTCCTTAATTTCACATGCCATGTGGCTAACTGCCACTTGAACTAAYACAGATTTTACAGTGGAAGAACCATTTTGTTTTTACATTATTTAGGTAGATTTTTTTTTTTAATGGAAAGGCCTGGAGAATTTTGATTTAATTACAAATGTGACTATTACTCRCTATGTCTTTTGTATGCTTTTTACAAGTGCAGGCAAGCACGACAGAGGATTTTCAGTTTATGGGCTGTGCCAACAAATGTAAGAAGTTATTAATAAAATATTGAATAAAATGAAGACAGAAATTTGCATAATATTGTTGTCACCAGTGCTGAGACGTCTTGTAGGATCCTGGCCAGTGATTATGGTATCTRTGTTGTTGAGTAGACCTATCAAGTGCTTTCTTCCCTAGATCATAGCAATGAAGGATGGAATGGTGCTTAGAGAAGGCACACTAAAGGAYATCCAAAACAAGGATATTGAGCTGTATGAACACTGGAAAACTCTGATGAATCGCCAAGATCAAGAATTGGAAAAGGTAAATAGGAGCATTTGGGCAAGGATGACTTTTCTGAAAAAAAATGTTTTTCCTTTAATTTCAAAAAAACCCAAGCCATGTCTGAAGCAAGTTTTAAACTTGRTGTTAGGGCAAAACCACGTGACCTGTGAGGAGTTTTAGGGACTGGAATAGATTGTCCAGCAAGTGTGTGGTATATCCATCATGGATGATTTGTAAGGACACATTGGCCAAACAACCCTTWGAAATGTGGAGCACAACTGATCCTTTGGTGGGGCAAGGGTTGGACCAAGAAACTTCCTATGGGATCTCTTAGTCTTTGATTCTGTTCTTGCCATGAGAATTTAGGATTCTCTAAGGACTATTTTTTAAGTTTTTATCATTCCAGAGGAGAGGGAATGAAAGAAGGGCAAAAAGAGAGAGGGAAGGAAGTGGACAAAGCCAGATTTTCTGAAATTTAGAWCCTAAAATACTCTGCTTTTCCATTCTGTRAATTAAATGATCCACATAAATTCTCTCTGAGGTTACTGCAGTGCTACTACAATTGGCAAAAAGCTAAACTCTCACATTAAAAAATGATCTCTCAAATTAATAAACCCTATTATTTATTAATTAGTAATAATAATTACCTAATTATTTCAGGATATGGAAGCTGACCAGACTACTCTTGAGAGAAAAACCCTTAGGAGGGCCATGTACCCGAGAGAATCCAAATCACAACTGGAAGATGAAGATGAAGGTTTGTTTTAACATTCACTTTATTTACTACCATGTTTCAGTGCCTTTCCACTTTTATAGCTGGCAGTTCTTAGCAGCAAAGTGTGAAGATGTTGATGACACTTGGTAATAACAGTGGAAAGTGCAGTATTTTGACCTGTTTACAATATGACTTGTTTAAAGGATTCTCCATATATTCCTCTAAACATTGTGCAGGGATAAGTTAATTTCTTTGCTAACTCCCACTGCCTGGAGTTGTTGAGGGATGAGATAGAAGCAAAAGCACAGAAAGAATTGTAAAGGAAACMAATCGAGGTAGCTGTCAAGAGCATGTAAACATTTCCCTTCCTTGAGGGGAGCCTGCAGGGCTGTGAGCTATAGATCCTTATCTGGACAAAAAATAATTTAAATTCCGTGTTTATACACCTCTGAAATATGTATTGTCCATATAGAATTGTGTTTCAGTATGATGTGATCAATTATCATTTTATCATAGACAAAAATTGAGTCTCTTGATTGAAGGGAAAATTGAACTTTTTCGTGCAAATAGAAGATGAAGCCTCTGGATGGAAAGGTTTGGAGGGCTTTCTAGAATCTTCCAAAGTGCCCTGCTGACTGCATAATAAAAGCTGCTGAACAGGTTGGGAAAGGCCTGGTTTCTGTTATAAATAGTCAGTAGTGAGGACTTRGTTTACAAAAAATTTTATTAACAAAACTGAGACAAGTCAAAGACTGGCAAACTCTAAMATTGTTTAAAGAGCACAGGGGAAGTCTTGTGAAAATATGTCTGAGGTGTTTGCTCTTTTTAAATGACAAATTGAATTTTGATTTTAAAATCTAAATTCAAAGCTAAAGGAAAAAAAAGCAAACATCTGATAAAACAAGGTATAAGTCTTAGTTTTGAATCCAAACTAACTTGTTAAAATGTCTGAGTCACAGAGGAAGAAGAGGAAGAAGATGAAGATGATAATATGTCCACTGTCTTGAGGCTCAGGACAAAGATGCCATGGAAAACCTGCTGGAGATACCTCACCTCTGGAGGATTTTTCTTGCTCTTTCTGATGATTTTCTCAAAGCTGTTGAAACACTCAGTTATCGTGGCCATAGATTATTGGCTTGCTACGTGGACATCCATAGACAAYGCAAATGAAGCCAGGAACACTGATAATGATAAGATCACAGAGAAGGTGAGCCAGATCTTGGAGCTTGAAAGGGAAAGAAATAGAAAAGAAAACATGTTCTAAAGTAATTATTTGCTGTTCATCTAGAA
Source organism: Amblyornis subalaris (assembly GCA_018881555.1). Lineage (NCBI taxonomy): Eukaryota > Metazoa > Chordata > Aves > Passeriformes > Ptilonorhynchidae > Amblyornis > Amblyornis subalaris. The sequence goes on from JACAXG010000121.1 coordinate 143,902, forward strand.
GCCAGCTAAATTGAAAAGACAGGTAGATTATTATATAGGATGGATGAATTCTGAATGTTGAAACAAGGCAATTCAAATTTATTAATCATTTTCAACATGCAAAACTGAAACAGAAGCCTACTTGAGGGTAGAAAAACAATTGAACTCTCAAAGAAAGGAACCTTATACTAAACTTTTCCRTCTGGATTTTTTAACTGGTTATTTAAGTCAATGACCCCATTTTCCTAAGTAYTGGCTGTTGAGTAACATCCTGCCAGAAAAGAATAATAGAAGTCTTCAATTGTACTACTTAAGTACAATCTGCTTATAGCTGTGAATTTGACTCATGTACAATATCTCACTGGAATGCACTTCCTAAACTTTCAGAAGGCTTAAATGTGTTCTAGCCCTGGCAGATTAGTTTAGGATTTGCTCTGGGAACTTTATGATGCTTGAACTTAATAAAGAGGATCTTTCCAATATCTCTTGAATGCTTTAATTCTTGAGAGGTTCTACTTGGGTTGTCCAAGTTTCTTGGCTAACAATCCTTTGTATTTGTCCACATGGTCAATCTTCACAGTTCTAAGTACTATCATTTCAAGGTCTTGAAGAGGATTCATAAGTAGGGTGAGGGATCTTACAACTGCCAGAACTTCTAATTATGTAAACATAATGAATCGYAGTTCCATCACAGTTCTTTCATTTCCCAAAGATGATGTATAATTATGTGGTSTAAGAGATGTGACATACCAGCTGATTGGCACCAGGTACCTTGGGAACTTCCTGGCAGAAAAGAGCAAYGGGTGTTTATTTCTAGGACTGATGTATTTGTCATTCTGTCAGACTTATCATGTAGCTGTCTTCAGCATCCTCTCTGGAGCTGGGATTGTCCTTTGCCTCATCACATCCCTGACTGTGGAGTGGATGGGCCTCACAGCAGCCAAGAACCTTCACCACAACCTCCTCAACAAGATCATCCTTGGGCCAATCAGGTGCAGCAAAAATTATGTCCCTGAAAAGCTACACGGTCAAAACCKGTCCTCTTTGTAACTGGAAGGGTAATCCTGTGAAAAGCTTTTGTGTGTGACCTGTTTCCTCCAAGGCCTCAAAAAGTAAAAATAATCAGTGAGGTAATCATGGGGGGAAAACACTACATGAGAGAACACGTGAAACTTTGCCCCTGTTTTTTATCTGGCTGAAATGTGTCAGACAGCTGGCACCTCTTCAAGGCTGGGGGGTCGAGGACAGATTTGAGGGAAATTCAGGCTCCAGGGCACCCAGCCCCAGCTCTGAGCAATGGCCATGGTGTCAAACCATGTGGACACCAAGGCTTCTTCTCTGCATGATACCCAGGGTGTTGAGGCAGCAGGATGGCCAAAAGGATGCCTGAATAACAAATAGAGTTATCACAGTTCTTCTGGGAAACACTGGGCTGGTGCCCATTAGCAGGAGGCTGAGAGCAGCCAGGAAAAGGCTGTGATCTTTGGAAGGGATCTGAAGTCTTGAGTGGGCAAGAAAGAGTGAGCAGGACATAAGACAGCAGGTTTTTGGAGRAAGAGACAATTTTTTTGTGGGGGGAAATATCAAAAGAAGCATTTAGACAGTCAGGATGCAGATAAGATGATCTGGTAAATTATTCACATTAACTGCTTGRTTTTAGAAAATGGCTGAACACAGCTCTGTGTTCTGTCTGACTGGACTTTTAATCCAAAACTGGAATTCCTTTACAGGTAACTTTTTGGGTTTAATTTGTCCAACAGGTTCTTCGATATGACTCCTTTGGGGCTAATTCTAAATCGCTTCTCTGCTGATACAAATATCATTGATCAGGTAGATGTATCAATATATTCTGTTTTATTACACCTTGGCTTTGCAAATTTTCACATAGCTACTGAATAAGAAGATGTATTAAAATATTCAGTGGAGAAAGGCATAGGAAAACCWGGCTCTGGGAGTGATAATAGGGGCACTCAAAGTAGAAAGTGCACACATTTGTAGTGATGAGGGCAGGTAACCATTAAAATAAACACAGTGGGAGATGGTGGCTCTTGATTTCTTCATATATAAACTGCTTGCTTCTGTTGGAAGGTCTGGATTAAGAGAACAACAGATTTTGGGCTCAAAACAGGAAACAGAGTAGAATATTTAAATATATGGGAGTAGATGTGACAAATAAATGTTCCACCATGGCTGCAGCACATCTGGATTTAGAGCATTCAGGGAGAGGAAGGGTTGCTTTCACTATGGTTCTGCATTAAAATCTTTGGATGAGCAATAATTCTGAATGTAAGGTTTGATGGGAACATGGAAGGAAAGCTATGAGGCTCTGAGATAGAGCGTTCTCTTTCTCTAAATATCTGGGATATCAAGAACAATCTTCTGTTCCTTGCCTGTTATATAAATGAGGTGGAAATGGCTCCCATTTCCTCATGATCTTTGAAACTTTGACCTTTAGAAAAACAAAAACATACAAACTACTGATTCATTTGGCTGTTAGACCACAGAAACATAAAAGCTCCAGATATAAGGAAAATATCAATGAGTGCACAGTGGTATTATTCCGCTTTTCCTATAGTCCTCTGTAGGAAAAGGCTTACAGTGGTACTACCAGTGATTTTTGCCTTATGGATGTTTTCCATTTCCCTCTAGCACATCCCTCCCACGCTGGAGTCTCTGACCCGCTCCACCTTGCTCTGCCTGTCAGCCATTGGAATGATCTCCTACGCCACTCCGTGGTTCCTCGTGGCCCTCGTGCCTCTGGGCATAGCATTTTATTTCATCCAGAAATACTTCAGAGTTGCTTCCAAGTACGTACTAAAGAACTGTCCTGAGAGGTTCTTCCACAAAACATTGTAGATAAGGACTGTGGTGGAAGGTGAGGTTGGAGGAACCACCTTAAGGGGAAAATGGCCGTGGTGTCCTGCTTTTGATCCTGAGGCATGAGTTTGAGACATGCACTGGGGGATGTCTCCAACTGGCCTGGCTACAAATGGGGTATTTGGGGAAGTAACACCAGTTGCATCAATTTTTTGTACACTGTTGGCTCTAGAGTTAGACAAGCATGAAGTTGGTTATCCAACTGAGCTTGCATCTGGTCAAGGCCACTCTTGGACCTCTTGAGGGTTAGTAGAGAATGGAAAATATCTCCCTGGATTAACATCAATCACAGCTTTTCCCTCATATTGGGAAAAAAAGCCCCACAGAAAGTAATTTCCACTGTACAGCGTTTCATGTTCAGAGTGGTTTGGCTGGGTATAAAGAGCACAATTTTTCAGCAAAAAGAGAGTCATGCTTCTAGTGTTCAATTCATCCTATAATTTAGTAAAACCTCTTCAGCAAGCCATTGGAAGATTTTTCTTAAATTCAATCCATTAATCTTTTGGTATCAGCCAGAACCTGGCTGGATTTATACCACTTTCTAATACTTAACATACTATTAATTCTGCTTCCCTTTATCCTACTTCTCATCCCCTTCCCTCAGAATTTCACAGAAGATTTATTTATAAGAAAACTCTGTAATCAGAATACACAAAGCAGAAATGTTTAAATCTGAAACAATTTGCTTAACTTCTCTGAGATTTTTTCAGAAACTTTGCTCTTGTCCCACCAAGCCTCCAGACTGAACCTGTACGTGGCAGCACACCAGGTCTCAAAGTGGCTGAGGAATCAGGAGACCTGTTTTTCACTCTTCAATTATTCTGTTAAATCAAACTCTTTGAAATCACTTGTGAGGCATTCAGGGTTGACTTGTGTTCTTTCACTGCAAAATAGAAATTAAAAAAATCCAATTTATTTCTGTAAAAATTAATCTTGGGAAATGCAGGATAGAGGGATAGCTTCAGCCAGTATTTATAATTCACTTGCATGCAGCACTTTGCAGGCATATAAGCCTCACTAATTTTTAGAAATGCAAATATTTACAGTATTTCTTGCAGCACTTTGACTCTTTGTTGTATTTTCCATTACATCCTTCAAAAACTTCTGCGTATTTTCCATCATAAATTTGAAAGATATTTATCATCAAAACATAAGCAGCAGATTCAGTTCTGTGTGCTGCAACACTCAGCATCCTCGAGCAGTTGTTTCTCCTGGCCTATCTAATACAGTGTGCAAACATATTAGGATTTTGATAATGAGTTTTAATCCCTAATGATCTGGACTCTCTTCTGTTTGTGCAACTGGCTGGTATGCCAATGGCACACTGTTACAGAAAGATGTATTTTTTCCTGTGGTTAGGAAAACGTTCCTGTTTCAAAAGACTGGAACTTCTTGGACTTAAATATTGCTGCTCCATGCAGGTCTTGGAAGGAATTGCTGAGGAACTGAGGAAATTTATCATTCATATTATTTCTCTGTCAGTGCTGTCTCTGTTTCAGCCAACATGGTGATGTTAACAGCACAAAGAGAAGATCTGCTATTGTCTGTTATGTTTTACTTTCAGCAAGTTGTGGCACTTAGAGATGTGGAAAATTAGGCAAGGTTTATATGGAAAGGCACCTTTTTTGTTAGGCCAGTTGGTACAGTCGCCATAAACCATATAAACTTGCAGGTACACACACCCTATTTTAACCCTGACCTGAGTCACAAATAACATGCTGTAAAGTCTAAAATCAATGGTTCTGAATTTAAATTCATTTTACTAATAAATCAGAATGTGTGAGAATAAAAGGTAATTAGGATCTGGCTGAAACGAACAGCAGATTTTTATGCAGGCGAGGCAGGACCACTGGGGGACAAATAAAATTCTATCTCTCACCAACAGTAGATGAAAAAGATGGCTGGGAGATGATTCAAAGGCTCCTGTGGCAAAAAAGGAATGTGATATTCCCATGCCAGTGTCTTTCTATACTATTGACCTACTATTTCGTGTGATCCTGAAAAGAGGATGTGCAATACATAAAATGTCTGTTCTTTCTGCTATGCAGCAGGATTCCTGCAGACAGAAGAGATATTTACATTGTAATGGGTGCCTGTTGTTTTTTGTCCTCCCAGGGACCTCCAGGAACTCGATGACAGCACCCAGCTCCCTTTGCTCTGTCACTTCTCTGAGACAGCTGAAGGCCTGACCACCATTAGAGCATTTGGGTAAAACTTGTACAACAAATTATTAGAGGGAGGCTTGGGGTTTGGCCCGGCCTGTGCAGCTTCCTTGGAGCATGTCTGAGGGCAAACTCTTGAATCTGACGAACTTTATTAAGCTATCTCAAAAAAGGAGAAGAGGTTTTGTTTTCCTATTGCTTTGCCATGCCCCTAAAACCTTTTGCATATTTTCAGTAACACACGAATTTTTCTGTGTTGGTGTTCCACTGAGTTAAAGATGATCACGTTTTTTAGGATATGATATTTAAACTTTTAATAAGTCTATTTTAACCATGCCTTACCTGGACAGCAGAGAGCTCTCTTTTGCCAAGCAGGCACAGGCACTGCCCCTTCAAACCCCTGCTATATCCCTGAATCAGTTCTGTATTTATCCCACTCCCCAAGCAGGGAAACATCCTTACGGCACTCTCCAACTGAAAGTCAGTGTGCAACTTGAGGGACTTTCCAAGGAAACTGCAGCAGAACAGAACCTGATCTTAATGCTGTAAAACCTACCCTTGTCAATGAAAACTTAGAAACAAATTCCAGAAGATTCAGAGAGTTTTACCAATTTTCCAGGCATATATTTTCTTTCTACTTACTACATGAAATAGAGGCCAAGTTCTCCTCCTATGTTCACTCCATTATAGTGAGCATGACTCTGTGAAAGGGCCAGCTTGATGTTTTTCCCCAGCAAACACACCTTGCACTCGTCCTGCACTGTGTAGAATTTCAAACCAGGGCAGATCCCACTGCAGTGCTATTCCCACACCTACGTGATCAGCTTAAGACTGTTTCCTCAACCCAAGCTAGGCTTTGGGAGCTCAGCTATTAGCACAGAGTGTTGCAGTAAGGACTGTGGAAGGACAAGCAAAAACATCGCTGTCTTGAAGAGATGTGAGCCAGTGGTCAACAAGAAATGTTTTCACAAGCTTTATCAACCAGAATGAAGTATTGAAACAGTACATCATCATTAGGGCCTGATGCTGATGTGTGCTGAGKACTCCTCAGACGTTCAGAGTGGCCTTTCATCACGTTATCTCCCGAGAAAGATGAAGGAGCTCATCACTTTTTGAGTGGTTCAACTCTTTTTTACCCTACAAAAAAGGCAATGTAGGCTTGGAATGGCAGAGAGCAAAAGGCAACCTGAGGGCACCACAACAACTTGAGTTTTTCAGGACCTCTGGTGCTAAAAGAAACCATTTCATTTCCCTGTCCRTGCTCCACTGCCCACCAAACCTGAAGTCTCCAGCACTTTTTGTCAGCAAGCTCATATTTACTGATAGCCCTGTTAGTCATTCTCTGCASTTCGAGTTCAGTATGTTCCGGCATAAAATAGAGCAGTTCCTCACATAACTTACCACAAAGTAGCACAGTTGGATCAGAGAGCAATCTCAGTGACCTTTGCTGTTTGTCATCTGACAGGAGAAAAGTCTGAAAGTGCCCAGAAGATGAGCTGAAYGTGGATGAAAACACACAGATTGAGCGAGTCAGATTTTCCATTAGGAGAACAGGAGTTTTGCTGCCAGGGAGGCAGATGAGCAGAATGGGCAGTGCAACCCTGCTCCTCCCTGCATCACTGCTGTTACCAGCAGTTTTGGGGAGGTTGCTGTTGTGTTTGCAAGCTGTGCAGAGGGAAATAAAATATCAGTGGGAACCAGCAGAAAGAAAAAAAAAAAAAAAGGAAGTTTCTGGAAGAACAGGGCTTGCAGGTGCTTCACAACAGGGCCCTGAGACTTTGAAATGGAACATCTTGCCATGATAAAACAGACACTGAGCTGCTGACTGAAGGCCAGCTGTTTATTCAAGTGAGGGTATTGAGCAGACAGTAGAATATGAAATAACAAAATAGTTTCCATCTGGCTGTGCAAGGCGCCATGAATTTATCACACTTCCACCACCGGGGATTTCCCTCTCCCCTCCCAAAGTGCACCTTGGCTCTTCAGTGCTCTGGCATCCTTGCACTGGTTTCCAAATGTGATGGGCATTATGTGGGGGAGAAACAAGTGACAGTGGAGGTACTAGCACTCATTTTTGTAATTTAGAGGTRATCTACAGCTCTCCCTCATTGATGTTTCTGAGTTGTTTAGGTAATGTGTGACTGGCTGAGAAAACAGCTGAGCTAAGTGGCTGAAAGGTTTGATCTATTATCACTCTATGTCCACCTTAGTTGAAACTTTAGGGATGTCACTCCTGTTGAAGAGCCTTGCAGCTGGCCAGGTGACTTCTGAAATCATGTTTAAGCTGCCAGGTGAGCCCTCTGCCCTTGCTAGTGKCCTGTGAGGGAGAGCTGAGGGGCCACAGCAGCACTCACCTGGGAGAGGACAGCCCACAGCTATAAAAAAGAGATCAGCTCYGGGAAACAAAACCTGTCCCTGAATTGTGCTCTCTTTGAGGGGTCAGGCTCTGATCCAAAATCTAGTCCAACAGAATTGCCTGTCAAACAAATCCCTCCCCGTTCTCTGTGTCGCTCTGTTATGGGGCATCGTGGCAGCAGATACGGGTTCTCAGAGAAGAGCTTTTAACCCAAAGTTTGGCAAAAACAGAAGAGCACGAAGTTTTGGGTTGGGGGGCGGGGATGCAGAGCAGAGTTAACACTTCACCCTTTTGTGTACGAGTGTGTAATGTGTTGTAACACGACAACTTTGGTCTCGGCAGGCACGAAGCCAGATTTAAACAACGCATGCTGGAGCTCACAGACACGAACAACATTGCCTACTTATTCYTGTCAGCTGCCAACAGATGGCTGGAGGTCAGGACGGTACGTTCAGTTTTGTCCCAGCCACGGTTTTGAAACCTTGGAAGCAAACAGAGACTTTGCCTGATGCAGGGAAGATAATAACGAGTATCAGTCTCGCGATGAGATTATGCACTCGGTTCCTTAAAATAGATCGGGATTGTTACGTTAAACCCAGAGGGTTTTTTTCAGCTTTCTTGGCCAGGAGTGAGAAAATACAAGTCTCCCTCATCTTCTGTTGCTGTGCTGTCTGAAGAGAGTGCAAGAACAAACATTTACATAACTTCAGACAAGGCTTTCTCTACTACTGTGCAGCATCTGCAGACCTGCCCCAGCAGGAACTGCTTTCAAAGCAGAACATGGCTTTTTAGTAGTTTTGTGAACTGTGCCATTGTTCTGCCAGGGTGTTTTAGGCACCACTGATCCTCCATTTCTTGGAATATCTCTCCAGCATCAAGTTTAATCCCACAGCTATAAATTACACCCTTGCAGCTGTCTGGCCATACTGTTTGTGGGTTTACTGTTTGATAGCATGAAAGATATCAGAACTAGACTCCAGAAAAGAAATGAGAGCAGGGCACAGTACAGCCACTGACAGTGACACAGGCTCCTGGTTTTTGTGGGCACATGAAGGACTTTCCTGATCTGCAAGGCAAGGAGAGGAAATCTAAGTAAYTGTGATTCCCTTTTTCATCTGAAACAGAAAGAGCAGTGAATAAAAAGAGCAGTGGCCTGATTCTGCTAGGCACAAATAGCAACAGGCACRATTAATCCTCGCATCAAAGGCTGTATACTCACCTTCTTTTCCTGGCACACTGTCGGAGCAACAAAGCTGTTCTCCATTTCTTATGGTGGCAAAGCTTTCCCTTGTGCATGAAGCTTTCAGCTTCTTACAGCCTCCAAGATAAAGCTGAACTTGCTTCCAAATCTAAGGCAGATAAATAACAGAGCAAGAGCCAATCCTGGAATAAGCCTGCTAATGTCTCTCAGTCTTAGGCTTGCTTACATGGGGAATGAATTTGATCCAAGAATATGCCTTGCTTCATCAGAGCATTAGAAATAACATGGTCTTGCCAAGGAATAGTTCATTTAGCTCTGCCTAATGGCACAGTGGTACTAAGATCACCACAAAGTTTGTAGGATTTAACAGCAGCTGTTAAGTCCTGTCCCAGCTGCTGATGGAGACTTGAGACCACTGTGCTTCTAATTCCCTATAGGTGTCAATCCCAGAATCTCAGAATCACAGAAGAGGTTGGGTTGGAAGAGACCTTAAAAACCAACCTGTTCCATGGGCAGGGACACCTTCCACTATCTCAGGTTGCTCAGAGCCCCATCCAGCCTGGCCTTGGACACTGCCAGGGATGGGGCAGCCACAGCTTCTCTGGGCAACCTGTGCCAGGGCCTCCCCATCCTCACAGGGAAGAATTTCTTCCTAATATCCCATCTAAACCCACTCTCTGTCAGTTTGAAGCCATTCCCCCCTTGAGTCTGTTATCTGCTCATCAACACATTTTACAGACAGATGAACTAGACAGCCCTCATTTCAAATMTCAAAAGGAAAGATTCCAGGCAGGATATTATCAGACAGGAGGAGAAAAATGAATGGAAAATTTGATGCAAAGTAAATGTAATGCAGGCAGCAGTGGGAGAGTGGGAATACCAACARTCYCATTAATCAGGCACCYTGACTCCATGAGRTGATGTGGCATTCTCTTCAAAACTGAGGCAGACATGAAGAAAAAGGGCTCCAGCTCCTGCAAAGCTACTGCCAATAAAACACGTGCAGGACATGTATAAATWCTACCAAAAGCCTTCACGGACTTTGTGAAGTCAATGGCACTTCCTCTCCTTGAGGAGGCAAAGCCATGTTTGAGAAGACTAAAGGAGAGTGGAGAGAGTGGAACTGATTTGTTTTAGTGGTAAAAATTAGGGGTGTCACTGTTATATCATTCTCATGATTTTTTTTTTTTTTTAATGTGCTTATTAGATCTTTTGACCCCTGCTCTTTTTGGGGTGGCCACAACGGGATACCCTAGCCCAAACGGATTTGCAGCAATTACTGTTTCACTTGTGTTCAGCAAGCTGCTTTAGAATGTTTCAGGTTGGGCACCACACCCTGTGACCTTTGCCAGGAGAAAAAACAAAATTAAGAGCTGGGTGTCACTATATAAATAATTCWCATTGAAGCAAAACTGCTCTGCGACTACAAAAAATGTTCTTGTTGCTGCATCTTTTCCTATTCTGTCCCCCTGTGTCTCTTTCCAGGATTACCTGGGTGCTTGCATCGTCCTGACTGCTGCTGTCACTTCCATCACCGAGGGSCCGAATTCGGGGCTGGTGGGGCTGGGTCTCCTGTACGCTCTGACGGTAGGTGCCAAGCCCAAGGCTGACAACCTGCAGGGCCAACACGTTAATTTTATCATATTTTTATACAGACACGCTCATCTCCCRGCTTTCTTCGTCTTGGAAAAAAAAAAAACCAAAAAAACAAAACAATCCTGCAAATAATGGATTCGAGCCAAAGCTGAGAGAGTTCAGGGCCACTTGGACTCGCCTCGGGTTTTACGAGCCAATTAAAAAAACACAGCCCATTCCCAGGCCCTGCGTGCTCCCGAGCGGAGCAGGGAAATTAAAAGTGCGTAAGAGGACCTGCTGTGCACTCTGCTTTGTGTAACACAGTGCTGGTTCCACCTCTCCACGGCAAAACCTGCCAGGAAATACAGATTGCCACGGTCTGGGTCATCTGTAACCAAAGACCAAATGAAATAATTGCTGGAGAAACAGAAATATCGGTTTTGCCTTTGGAGGGAAACTACTCAGATGCCCAATATTGTCCATGCAGTTCTGAATGGATTTGGGGATTGGGACTTTTTTTGTAGGCATGGTTCACCGTGCCAGGTAGCAGTAGGAAAGCAGAGGAGATGGACTCAGGAATGACAAGGTTTTGGTGGTCCAGTAGATGATTCATTTTGCCACTGCCATTAGCAGTGAGGAGAAGGAACAGTATTTTAGAGTACCTGGCTGCAGGAGAGGCCGAGAGTTCTTYATGAGCACAGAGTGAATTAGAATCACCATAGAGAGTAGAAATATTCCTGAATTAACCAYGAGAGTGGGGACAAAAGCAGGATGATGACAGTGGCAGRAAGAACTTTGGAAACCATGGCTGGCATGGCAAAAATCTGGCTGCTTTGAAGCACTGGTATGAGGGAGGGATGAAGGTATGGGTACAACACTGAGATCTGGCTTTACAACAGAAAGTCCTCAGCAGCTGCCTTGGGGTGGCCTTAGATCCCCTTTGCGCTGCTGTTGCAGCAGTGTGAGAATCTGTCAACAGCTAAGAACCAGTCCCAGGGCTTCAACTTCACTCTGAAAACATTCCTGGTAATCCTGCTTCATTAGCAGAGATCAGGAAGCGCCAGGATGTCTGCATCATCTTTGGCTCCTTTGTTTTTAGCCCGTGTTTGCAAACAGGGTAAAATAGGCACGTGCAGAAGTGTGGCACAGCAGGGGAAGAAGAGCTGCAGTCACCAAGTGGTCACCTGTCTCTCTCTGCTGCCMCACAACAACTCTGATGAACTTCTGAAGCAGTTGGATCATTACCTGTGTCCCTGACACAGGTTATTCTATAATTTCTCTTTGAAGCTAAGAGACGACCAAGGTTGTGTTTACAGCAAACATCCCAAACTCATTCTCTCCCCTCCTATAAACACTGCCAACTTCCTGGCACCACTGTGAGGAAGCCCGAGGCAGTGGGCAGAGCTTTTTTGGACGCCAGGCTCTGTTATCAAACCTGCCAGATCTATGATTGCAGCCTGCCACTGCAGGCAGCAGCTCTGCAGTGTTTTGCTTATCTGCAAACTTACCCATTTCTGTAACTTCCTAACTCAAAAGCTGCACACCAGATGAGCAGGTTTCTGGACAACAAGGGAAAACACTCCATCAAGAACTCTATCTTAAGGATAAAACAAGCAGCCAAGTCCTCTAAATTAACAACACTTTTTGCTGAATCTCAGTGAAAATTATTTACTGTTTGCCTATTGCGTCAGTATAAGATTGGTGGGAAAGAGGTGAGAGTGGGTGATTTATTCTTAATAAAGTCCTTATTTGGCAGATTTAGCAATCTCCCACCAAAATTGCAAAGCCTTACTCTGAATATGTTTGCATAGGGTGTTTTTACTGTGTTAAGTTTCTAAACCTTTATTCAGGTACATAAAATATCTCAATTTTTAAAGGTTTTTGGCAATCAACTGTTCACAATAAGATCAGTTTTTCTTTTTGATATCAGCACCTAAATACAGACTTAGGAATGTTTAGGAAGTAGATTTGCAATTTTCAGCCTTAAACAGTAAGTCCTGCCTAGAAAACAGTTTGTCTAAGCTACTGAGTATTTTTAGAGGCATAATCATCAACTATTATCTATTAAAAGTAATACCTTTACTATTGATCAAATCTTATTCATTACAAATGAGAATAAAAACCAGAAAGGAAATACTGCTGACCTGACAACATTTTTTTTTCCTCATCCATTTCTATTCTATAACCTTCTCATATTTTCCACAGAGAGAAATGGATTATCTAAATGTGCACAGGCAGAAACAGAAATGAAGTTATCAAATCTTTTCAATAGGTTTGCAAAGAGTGAACTTTCTTAATCGGTTGCAGTCTTTGAAAGATTAGAAAGTGTCGTATTTCCAAACAGCATTTTGAATTTTTTTTCTTTTCTGTTTGTGTGCTTAAAGAAAACACCTTTCAATGCTTACTTGATGCTGAGAACAGGAGATTTCCTCAATTGGTCAGACTTTGGGTACAACATTTCCATACTTCTCCTTCAAAAAACAGGGATGAGAATACCAAGCTCTAAATTACTATCTTAGGGCTAATTGTGTTGGGGTATGACTGGCTTCTTATGGATGAGATGCTGTTGCATCACTGAGCCTTGAACTGCCTTTATTTGCAAACAGGGAGATGAAGGCTGAACCCCGTCCTTGTTTTCATTTTGTGATGCAGATAACCAACTATCTGAACTGGGTGGTGAGGAACCTGGCTGATCTGGAGGTGCAGATGGGTGCAGTGAAAAAAGTGCACAGCTTCCTGAACATGGAGTCGGAGAACTAYGAAGGCTACCTGGGTACTGCACTGTAATCTTTTTGGGATTTTATGTAGTAATGTGAAAGAATGGTAGACTATGTACACACCTCTTYGGCCAAAATCTGTAGGAACTGCCACTGATGTGAGTGACAAGKATAGCTAAAAGCAGCTATGAAATTTGTTGCCCACGTTAGTCAATGTGAAAAAAATCCTGTCAAATGCCAGGGAGACAGAGCATGACCCTGTAGTACAATCAGAAAATACCACAGTCACAGATGAGATGAGCAAAACATCCATGTAAGCTATTTAGGAAAMAAAAATATGGGTAAAAATTAGAAATGCACCATCAGTCACATGCTTCAAAAATCTCTGATCTTTGTAGCCAATGGGGAATAGAGGATAGGGCCATGCTGGCAACCAGACCTCAGCAACTCTTTCCTGAACTGCACCTTGGAATTCGTGCTCCACACACCTCAAATTGGCTTCAATTGGTGTTTTAGAAGCACAAGAAAAGGCTCGCAGGTCAAGAAGCTTCCCTGGAAAGCCAAGCTCCTTAGTCCRGAGACAAAAGCTGCTGTTTATTTGCAAACCAGGGTGAAACACGAGCTGTGATAATGTCAACAGCTCACGTTGTGTGGCAGTAAGAGCCTCCTTCCTCAGCTGCCCTTCCTGTGCTGGTCACTGACCGAGGGACAGGCTGACACTGCCCTGACACTGCGTCCCCTGCTCCTTTGGCTTCTCCCTGTCCCAGTGCCAAGAGATGCTTTAGTGTCTGCCCTCTCTCCTTACGTGTTGAGATGTGGAGGCCAAGTGCTAATGCCTGCCTGGCAGTTCCCAGCTCAGCCTCCCCTTGGCAGGGAGCTGGGGCTCCATCCCTCCAGGGGCTTAAAGGAAGGTRCCCAGGCAGGAGAGGGGGGGAAAGGGCACTGTCGTAAAGGGTGACCCTCTGGCAGCGTTCATTTCGGTTTGTTTTTCTGTAACTATTTCAGATCCCTCTCAAGTCCCCAAGGACTGGCCCCAGGAGGGGGAAATCAAGATTGAAAATTTGTGTGTGCGGTATGAAAACAACCTGAAGCCTGTCCTTAAGCATGTTAAGGCATATATCAAACCAGGACAGAAGGTATCGTGTCAAGCAACTGCCCATCATCCTCATTCCGGTGCAGATCCTTCCTTACTCTGTTTTCTTTTCTAAAGTGGCAGAAGAACAACAACTTGCAGTGGCAAATATATACATTTACAGTCCTCTCTGAGGTCCCCGGGCACAGGCCAAAAWTTTACCCTGACAAGAGCTTACTCTCGGCTGGAATCAATTCTCCTTCTGAGAATCCCATTTCTTTCCAAGTCCATCTTCCTTGCACAGAGTGAGCCTAGGTGGCAGATAAATTAGATGAACACCAGAGTGGAACTGTGTAAAAACAGAAGAATATCTCAAATTTCAGCATACAGTGTCATTGGCATCCAGGTCAAAACGCTGAAATGTTCCCGGGACAATCCCTGGGATGCTGAGAGGGAGGAAAGGGGGGTGTGTTTGCTGTGCTGTTTTGTTTTATCCCTGGTGTGTGCCACTGGCCATTGGGAAGGATCTCTCTGCTCCCCAGCAGCTCAATGCAGCCCAGCTTTCCCAAAAGAACTGAAAATATGATTTAAGCTTCCCTCTGTGGGTGACATCCTGCTTTCCTTTGCAGGTCGGSATCTGCGGGCGCACTGGCAGTGGCAAGTCCTCCCTGTCCTTGGCGTTCTTCAGGATGGTGGACATTTTTGATGGTTAGTTTGCACTGGAGCATGTTTTCACTCCTCACCTGCTCCCCCTTTGTTGCTTCAGAAGAAGGGAGGAGACTTTTTGATCGTTTATAACCTGGTTCTCTGGCTCAGAAGATATTTGATTAGAATGGGGCTTGTTATGCTTGATCCTTCAAAGTACAAAGTGTCCTATTGTTAGTAGCACTTGGTTCTTCCAGAAAATGTTGCAGAGAGACTATACTTCTAATTTAAAAAAAAAAAAAATTGCATATGCTCTGACAAAACAATATGCAGTTTTTGAGATAGGACCAAAAAAAATGTAACTCTGGAGTGTCTAAATGTCTCCCTCAAAAATAACTGCATTAACTTCTTAGAGCTGTCAAAATATTAGCAGAATAGAAACTAGAACTCAACAAGTCCATTCCCTTGATTTTTTTTTAAAATTTATTTTATTGTGCTTTTCCACAACTGCAGCAGAAACTGACTAAAGGGTTGGAAAAATGTTGCTAGAAACCCCAGTAGGATGTGGGAGGATAAGTGAATCTGATGCAGCTAATACTTGCTTTTGTTGTGGTTCTGTGCCTATATGTGTCYATGGCAAGAGGCTTCTGATTCATGACCAGGATTCCTGGATATAGACATATGGCAAAGAAATAATAACTATGCTTATGGCCAACCTGAAGTTTCCTTCTACTTAAGTCTTCTTTCTGTGTACTTTCTTTGTCTGCTCTGTCTGTATCCCTGATTTTTCCCAATGGGAATGTCTAATCAAGCTCTGTTTATCCTTTGTGCACATCTCTCACCCAGCTAGACCCATATTTGGCCTCTGTGCTGGTCCACTTCTGAGTGGGGTCCTGACTCTAAATAAAAGTTACATAACAAGGTTTTGAGTAACTTTACTAGGGCYAAGATTTCATTCATGTTGTTTCTTAGGTCTTTGTTATCTCTTTAAATTTGTATCTGTTCCATTTTGTTTCCCTACTCTTGCTTCTTTCTTTGTTCCTTAGTGTTTCCCTTCTCTTGCCCTCTGTTCCTGCTACCTCTCACTTTAATTCTGTCCTGCTTGATCACCCCTCATTATTTTCCCAGTTTCCCAACTCCTCCTGAATTTACTTTTTCCTTTAGGTCTTCTCATCTCCTCTTTTCTTTTCCTTGAGCACCCTGGCTTCTATCAAATATGCATTTCCCTATTCCCAAGGCATGCCATTTTAATTTTTCTCTCTTTATTTCACCTCATCTTCTGCTAACTCACTCTCATGTCCTCATTTGTGAAGAAAAGGAGTAGCTTAAATTTATGCAACCATCCATGTYTCATGCAGAAGCCTTATGACCTGATTTGAACTTCCTTGAAGTGTGAAAATAATTGGATTTTGCACCCTACAGATGAAATCTTGATTCTTCTGGCCACAAAACTGCAGTAGTAGAAGCAGTCTAGCAAGGTGGGGATGAAGTGTTTCACTGGAACAGGGTCACAGAGAACARCCTACAAAATGCAGGATCATGGCAATTGGGAACGACAGAAGAGACAGACAGCTCTGAATATCCATGTACCTGCCAGCTCATGGTTAGGTTCTCACTGCTGGGAGAGGGAACTGATGGACTTTGTGTTGGGAACATCCCAGGGAGGAGTGCAGCTGCCTAGTGAAGCAATCCACATGAAAACTGCACAAGTGCCTGATGGAAATACTCCTTACCATATCCTCATTCAGTTTGCCCTGGCCCATCCCTGCTCCATAACCTGGAGGAAGTTTCTGTGTCCAAAGGAAGTCAGTGGGGTCAGTCATTCCTGGATTTTGTCTGAGGATTCAAGGGAAGASATTCCTTCTGCCCTTCTCACCATCTTCTAGTTACAGAACAGCCAACCAGTTTCTTTTGTACATTTTTCCCATCTCCCTTGCCTGGATATCAGCAGTTGCCATGCCCAGCACATCATAAATCAGATTTTCTGATGAGATCCATGTGTTCATTGAYCTGAAGTAGGGACCAGAAATGGAAAAAAAAAAAATCCTCTTTCTTTACCAATTTTCCCAGCTGCTGCAGCAACTTCTTATTGGGGAATGAACTGGTGAAGATAAATGTGACTGCTCCCAGTAATCTTACAATAGCAGCACATAAATGGCTAATTCACACCACACACTCAAATGAAACTGAGCTGTAGGTGACTGGAATTAGAATGCCTTGGAGCAGGACATCCTTTTTGTTTTTCTGATCCACCTCTTATTACAAAGTTCAGGCCACCCCATTCCTCCTGGAGTCAGAAGGATGGCTTTGGCTCCTGATAAAAGGATTGCAGATACATACATGTGTTATGCAAAAGAAACTGTGCACCATCTCAAAGGAAATATCTCCTGCAACTGTTGAAGTCAAGGGGAACAAAGAAAGGCACTTGAAACTGCCTAAGTGGCTCTTGTTCTTGCTCTGCTTGGCTGTAAAACTCAAGTTGACCCATAATAAATTATCCTTCTGGGAAGACATGTATTTGCTTTAAGGGAGGGTGGGGGACAAAAAGAGGAAGAGAGCAAGGTGGCAGTGTCACTGACAAGCTGGGACACCCCTGGCTTGTGTTATTAGATACCTTCACCTTCCCCACGTGTATGGCAGTGCTGGGAGGTGACAGAGACACGGTGCCTCATCCTCTGGAGACCAGCCCAGAGTGGCTCTTCTGCCTCTCTGTCTGTGGATCCTGTGCTTTGTGCAACTCCCTCACATCTTCTGCATGTTGTTTGGAACAGGGAGGATAGTGATTGATGGGATAGACATCAGCAAACTGCCCCTTCACACGCTGCGCTCCCGGCTCTCCATCATCCTCCAGGACCCAATCCTGTTCAGTGGCTCCATCCGGTAGGTGTCATGCATCAGGGGTGGGAGCTGTGGAACAGGACAGGGTGGAAAAGGGAAGGAACCCCCCTAGCTCAGTCCATCCACCTGCACAGCCTGCCCAGTCCAAGTGTTAATTTGCAGAAGACCTGAGTGCAATTGCAATAACAAGATTCTTGTTCTGGTTTTCCTTGCAGCTTTAATTTGGATCCCGAATGCAAGTGCACTGATGATAGACTCTGGGAAGCTCTGGAGATTGCTCAGTTGAAGAACATGGTCAAGTCATTGCCAGGAGGCCTTGGTATGTCTGAACCAATCTCTGGGATCATAGGCCAGTTAATGGGATCATGCATGCAAGGGCACACACACATAGAAACAGATCCCTGCGATCTGACACCCTGGACCCTCATGTAGGAGTTGGCAGGCACATCATGAAGATTCTGTCTCCATGCTAGAGAGAATATTCTTATTAAAAAGCTGAAGAATAAAGTGTGTGTTTCCCACACACTGTGGAAAAATCCTGCAACACCTCAGCCTCATGGTGTGATCCTTGGGGTTGTCCTGTGCAGGGCCAGAGTTGGACTTTGATGATCCTTGTGGGGCCCTTCCAACTCAGGGTATTCTATGATTCTGTGATGCTATGATCACAGTGGGATAATTAGTCAGTAAGGAAAATAAAAGAGTGATTTTACCTCCGCTCCTTTAGCAGAACCTGGCTCTGCCAGCAGAGCTGTAGCTCTTGTCTAGAACACTGACAGAACATTTTTCTTACAATTTCAGATCCGTTTCATGAAGGGAACTCACATATTTATTTCCATATTAGGCATATTTCATATTACTAAGACATGACCCTGCAGCCTACCAGTTTCCCTAACAATTTGTGCCAACTGTTTGTTTAATGATATGCTGCTCCTTTCCCAAGAAGCTGTGCTCACTTTTCTTGGTACCACCGCATTCCACCGTTCAGTCAAGGTTATGGTTATTGGCTTTCATGGGGATTTTGCTTGGCCCTGGAAGGGTGCACAAGCAGAGCTCTCCTGGGCAGCATTTCAGTGGTGCAGTACTCAAAGTGATTGGGTTTGTTACAGATGCCATGGTCACGGAAGGAGGGGAGAACTTCAGCGTGGGGCAAAGGCAGCTCTTCTGCCTGGCCCGAGCCTTTGTCCGCAAGAGCAGCATCCTCATCATGGACGAAGCCACAGCCTCYATTGACATGGCCACAGTGAGTATGGCAACCCACGGATGCATGGATCTGCTAGGAGAAAGGCTCCTTGCAAAGTGTCAGCCACGAAGCCAAGAGATCTCCTTAGCGCAAAAAGCCGACAGTGGGTTTGTTTCTCTCAAGATAAAATGAAATGCTTTAGAGAACCTCTTCTTTCAGAGGTGTGACATTTCACTATAGTATGGAATATGATGCTCTCTCTCATGTACTTATGAATTGGAATGTAACAGCGTGAGGTGACTGAAGTGAGCCTTTTCCTTTGACAGGAAAACATCTTGCAGAAGGTTGTGATGACTGCCTTCGCTGACCGCACGGTTGTAACGATAGCTGTAAGTACTGATGCCAGAAAAAGCTCTTTTTCCTCATTCCTCAGACAGTTAATCCTGCCTTTCACCAGTTAAACATCACTATATAAAACTAAAAACAAAATAGAACGAAACCACGAGGTCAGAAAATTCCCAGATGTCAGAACAAGTCAGACACATACTATCAACCTGAAATTTTGCAGGAAATGCTGTCTTGCTATCAAGTGGGCCAAACTAAAACACTTGGATCTGAACAAAGGCTTTACAGGGAACTTCAGCATCTGCACTGTCTCCAAGAAAATTTGAATTCATTCTCACTAAAAAATTGAAATCAAACGTGGGTTAAACTCTTATTAAGGATTTCATCAAAATCTAGGTTTGAATTTTGCCTCTGTGTATGTATAGTGCCTACAATCGTGGCACAAATGTATGAGATGAGATTTCAAAATCTTTTTGGTGTGGTTTCTAAAGCTGGATTATCTTTTCTCTCTTTCAGAATAAAAATACTGTTTACGATAAAGGTTTTAAAAATTGGAATCAATGGGAATTGTCCCAAAATTAATATCTCTTCAGCTGTGGGTTTATGATATTCTTTCCCATTTCCCTGCCATTTCTCATGCCCAAAAGTTCCATATATCCATGGAGGTATGCCCGTGTGTGTACATACAAGTGGTGGATCCCATGAAGAACATTTCCACCTTGTGAYAGCAGCTGTAGTCAACAAACAGATGTTTTCCCCACAAGATAAATACGTGTTAGAACAGCTGTTTCATTTGCACTGTGTGGAGCCCAGTCCTGCGGTCAGAGATTAGAGTCAGGCCTCCCGGACTCTGGTTCCAAGCCTGTCAGTGAGCAGTTTGAGTCAGGCAAACCACTTAACCCAGCTCATTTACAATGTGCCGTAAGGCTCTGGGATGTGCAAATGTTGAAGATCCTGGTGGTGAGATTACTGTCCTTCATTTACATGCCACATTGTCCCTCTGGCTGGAATCTCACTTTTCTTTGGCTTTGCCTTTCCAAAGCCAGTGTCTCAAGCAAAACAGCACACATTAATATTTAGCTTTCCTCTCGGAGCTGGCTTAATTCCTTCCTGTCCTCACTCACAGCTGATCCTTCCTTCACCTTTCATCTGTTTTTCTCTTCTTTTTTCCAGCATCGTGTATCTCACATCTTGGATGCCAATATTGTCCTAGTCCTTTCTGAGGGCTTTCTAGTTGAATGTGACACTGCCTCAAACTTACTCCTCAAAGAGGACGGCCTGTTCACCACTTTGGTGAAGACTCACAAGTAGACTCTCTCAGTCCACACTGTGCACAAGACTTCTGGCTCTTTGGTAGTTATTTTTACCTCTTTAGCTTCCTYTCACTCTGCTTCCTTTCTGCTGTGCAGCTTCTGAGACGACAGTGCAAGAAAGTGTTTATTGTGTGGTTCCTGGGTTTGTTTAATTTCATGGTCCTGTTTATGCTGGTCATACCTAAAGCTCAGACATGCAGCTAACTTTGAAACTACCACATCAAAGGAATCCAGCCCATAAAATGATCTCAGCCTGTAGAGTGAAATATCCCATCTATCCCTGACTCACTGTATTTATATGGCCTTGAAATTAAACTCCAGGTGGTTTCATTCCTGTTGCCTATGGGATTAAACGATTGCCTGGAGGCACACTCAAATTAGATCTCACAGGGATTTACAGAAGGGAACAGCCCAGGAGTGCCCTAAGAGGGAGAGCAGACTGCTGGGGTGCAGAGAACAAGGAGTGGAGCAGGATGCTAAGCCCCCTGACAGGGCAGGCATGTGCAGGATGTTCCTCATCCATATTTCCTACAGGGGAAGATGTGTTTCAGTGGGGCTGTAGGATTTATTCCAACAGCTGTGCTGTCCATAATGGCAATTAGCAGCCCTAAAGTGAAGTGCATGCTGAAGCATTTTCAGGCTTGGTGGCAGAGGCTGTAAGGTAATTGAAGATCTCCTCAGGTTGAAGATAAAGTACAAGGGCCTGTCTTAAATACCTCTGTAAACGAGGACAGCCTTGCCCCGACTGGGTTTGCCTTGCTTGAGGCCCTTGAGTGACCTTCAGTTGGAATTACCAAAACAAAAACCTCTGTTTGCTTTTCTTCCTGGCAGCACCGGGTTCACACCATCCTCACTGCAGACCTGGTCATCGTCATGAAGCGAGGGAACATCTTGGAATATGACACTCCTGAGAACCTGCTTTCCCAGGAAGATGGCATCTTTGCTTCCTTTGTCCGGGCTGACATGTGAACAATCGCACGATGCATTTTAACAGCTTATTTTTAAACAAATGAAATGCAAATATTTTCTACTCTAATGTAAGATCACTTTTATCTTCTTTTTTTTTTTTTTTAGAGATTCTTTCTTCACACTTCCATCTTCCAAAATAATAAAACCTATTGCAATACACGTATGCCTTGAAGCAATAAAAATGTCACTTTATTCAAAGCTATTAAACTTCACACACACACGCATATGGAGGAAAAAATTTTTTGCTTCCTGGGAATTTGGCATTTTCCTTAGGCTTTTTATTGACTTTATTTTCTTTTATAGAGMGCAAAGGAATGCACTGATCTTATAAGCTGCATATGTTATGCTGGAACCAGCAATCAAGTCGTGCAGTTTGTCAAGGAAACGAGAGGTTCCCCAGATGCATTCTGTCCCCAGAGGGGAAAAATCACGAAAAAAATCCAAGCCCATAATGCCTGGGGCAATCTGCTGCATTCCAAAGGCATCAACTTTGCTCTCCAAGTTGTCGTGGAGGAGCAGTGAATGAGGGAAAGGRATTTCATCAGGAATAAGGAAGTTCTTCCTGTCTTTCATTTTACTTAGCACATTTTAGCTGGGACAGAACTCTTTGCAGTGCAATGATGGCTTATTCCTACAGTCAATTCCTAAATCCATATTCATTCTGCCAACTCTCGTTAAAGATTCAAATCATCCTATAATCATGCATGCTTTGATAGCCTTATAGAGGAATTTTGTACAGTATCTCAAGACTTTGTATTAAAATTGATTGCAATTTATAAACTCGATATTAGCCAATCTTTTAATCATGCCCACTAAAATATTCTACTTAAATTGGCATGTAATTAGCCAACCACTAATCGTTTTGTATGTCTTTYGTCCTTCAAGTTATATTTGGGGACAGCCTGTATTTTCCTTTACACATTTGTGGCATACCTCTAAATCAGATCTAGTACAAGGAGGTGTGATTTTCAAATTATTGCTGTATTTTCAAGAATATAGGTGAAGTTAGATACCTATTGACATCCTGCAGCTTTGGAAAGGTTGCCTGCACTTGACTTTCACACATGGTTAGATCCTGACCCATGGACACTAAACATCCAGAAGGAGTTTTATAGACCTATTTTCAAAGGCACAACTTGAGATATCAGTTTCACCAGCAATATTCAGTGTGATTCTTATTCACCTACTGCTGCAAGATTTAGGAAGACCACGAGGTGCATTTAAACCTATTTTTAGTGTCATTAAAATAACACAAGGCACAGTATTTGTCGTGTTCCCTCCCCCTGAAAAAAGAATGGAATTAATTTTGGAGTTGTAGGACTTAAAATTTGGATTACAGTTAGTCTGGTAGTGTAAAAATTACACAGTGGTTTATCTTTTTTATTGACTTTTGGGGGTTTTTATTTTCTCTGAGTTATTGGAAATAAAAGCTGTGTCACACAACCAAACAAAAGAGCTCAGTCTTGAACATTTTATGAGGGGAAGTACTTCTGCGATTTCCCTGTCTACTGCTGTGAAAAGTTTTTGTTCTTTTCTGGATTAACTCCCTGTCCTTTGTCATACAAATAAAATAATTTTTTAAAAAGCAGATGTCTGCAGCAGAAGCGCATATTGTTACCCAAATTTCACGGCCAAAAGGCCAAAATTATTCCTGATTTAAATTCATTGTCTTCAGGGAAAAGCTAATTGGATTCCCTGCTGTCAGACTTGGTACGAAGATGAAGTACAAAATGCTTTGTTGATCTGTGTATCCTGATTTATTTGAAGAGGTGCCAGCCAGCTCAGTGAGATCCCTGTTCCCACCACATTAAAGGGTTGCCCTGGGGTTGTGTGAGGTATCTTGTAGTACTTAAGAGGGGCCAATAATTGCCACCTCTTTTCTCTTAGGTTTGTCCCAGAGCCATTGCAGGTGTAAGAAGCACCTTGTTTGCTCCCCCAGAGCTGTAGAAATTAACTCTGCTGTTTGAACATGTAGAAAAGAGAATATATTATAGGGTGAGGAAAACCTACCAGTGTGCTCCGTTCGTTTGGCAGGGTGACACCCACTCTGGTGGCATCATGTTTTGAGGTGGGTTTGTTTTTCTAAACATTAAGCTAAGCAAGCTTTCATTTTTGTGCTATTATGCTCTAGAACTATGAAGCTCTTCCTCTYGCAAAGGAGCTTTGAATGTGAACACTGGCCACGTGTAAATTTCTTTTAACTATGGACAGAAAATCATCTCTGTGAGAGATCCTAAATTAAATTTCTCATCTCGTCTGCATTCCTTTTTCTGTTAACTGTTTCTGTGACAGAAATAGCGAAGTAGAAGGAGTAACATCCCTTGTTGTCAATCATAGAATCACAGAATGATTTTGGCTGGGAGGGACGTCAAGGATCACCCAGTTCCAACCCCTGCTGTGGGCATGGACACCTTCCACTATCCCAGGTTGCTCAGAGCCACATCCAACCTGGCCTTGGACACTTCCAGGGATGGGGCAGCCACAGCTTCTCTGGGCAACCTGTGCCAGGGCCTCCCCACCCTCACAGGGAAGAATTTCCTCCTGATATCCAATCTAAACCTACTCTTTTGCAGTTTCAAGTCATTCCCCCTCCTCCTACCACTACACTGCGGGACAGAATCCCTTCCCATCTTTCCTGCAGGTCCCCTTTAAGCACTCAAACTGGTTGTGCAACTGCTTGTGGAGCCCCAAAGTGTTTCCTAACCTTTGGCTTACAACCCGTGGGTGTCTTTCCCACTCATTGAGCCAGGTCTAAGGGCTGGCACAGATGAAACTGCTCCCTTCCCAGCCTTTCATCAAACTCACAACAGCTCATTCCTGCTTCTTCTTAACTAGAAATATCCCATACAACCTTTATTGAGCCCAAACTTCATCGTGCTGGGGAACACAGCAAGGCACGGAACTTCCCTGGAGCAGTTTGGGATAGCTCTATTAAGTCATAGGGATAAGCAAGACAAAGTCTGCAGGGAGAGATCACTGCTTTGTTAGGCCAAGTGATATGCATAAGAGGTACCTCCAGTGTTTATCAGTTCCAGTTTCATTGCAGACCTGAAAAAGCTCTTTATTTGCAAGAGCGTGCCTGCTTCTCCCAACTGTATCATTCAGCTGAAAGAATATATTATCCAAAGCTTCTCAAGCACTTGGACAAGCCCCTTTTAGGTTTGTGTAAACCAGCAGAACACCTCTGCTATAAATTCATACACCTCCACGGAATTCTGTTACTACCAACATGAATAAGGCCCAAAGGATTTTGCATCCCATGATATGCAAAACCTCCGCAAAAAGTAACGGTATTGAGTTATGCTTTCTTAAAATATAAATACAACTTTGAACGTGGTCAGGTAGCAAAAACTCCTTATACAATAATTTGTTTTATCTAATCAGTTGTGCTCTTTTTGCTTCCTAAAGCAATGGGCTGTTGTGCTTTACTGCGAAAAGGTGTCGACACCTTCACAGACCATTTTGCTAATGTGCCGTGAGAAGCTGAAGGAAACCCCACCCGTGCATTTTACACCAGCTTTGTAGGTATTTMGTCACAAATGGAGATGCAATGCCCTCGAGGCAAACAGCTACCTTTGTAAAAAAAGCTGTGGACAGGGCCCATGCTTTCGTTATCATGTTTCCATTATCATGTTTCCATTATCTCGTGTCAAAAGTCGGAGCCTGTTTCCCTTGGAAGCATCATAACCCAGTGTCCCCAGCGTGACACTGCCAATGGAAATCAGTCCTAAAATATCTAGTGAAACCACAGTGCTACTCGCGAAAATCTCTCTGGAGCAAYGGTTCTCCCATTAAATGTGATTAAAAGCAAAAATTAACTCGCCATATTTGCATCCTCAAGTAGCATCTTCTGAAGGCCTTATTTAAAATCAAACATGTTATGTAAATTCTCTGATATGAATTCCATGATGGCATGTGAAGAACTCTTTAGTTTCTTTGGAAATAAATCCTTTAGGAGGCAGAACTAAGAGAGTACTAAGAAAAGTCTGAAAACAAAGCTGTAAATCAAATTATTCATTGCCACGCAAACATCCCAGTCATTCCCACACTGGKTTTTCACTGCTCTGTTTTTCCTCTACCAGAATTGACCTCTATGTTGAACAGTAGGGAAACACTATCAGGTTTTCAAATTATCAAATACTTGTTGTGAGGCAGGAGTTCTCTGACTGGTACAAATTAGCAACTCGCTGATGCTGTTCTGGCAGGACAGCTTGGAGTATTGGCTCGAACGAAGCTGTGGAGTTCAGAGAAACTTCCAAATGTCATTTGTCAAGAGAAGAGAGATTTTTAGAAAATCTATTTACTACAGTTACTGTTAATTATTCACTATTGATAACATTTGTCTGCTGCTAGACACTACCCATGCAAACACAACAGATGTTCCTGGCAGGGGCTGGTTAGTTCTCTAGTATAATAAGGCACATTCTGAACACTATGAACAAGCAGTTATTTAAAATATATATTTTTAATTGGTTTCTACTAGGTGTAATTGTCATTCATCACRTGTCAGATGGATTCTTCCATTTTCATGGAACACAGGGATTTTCATCCTCTGAGCTGCTGTGTAATAATGYAGCATTCAGCTCACACCACCACACTGCACAGTTCAGTGCCCAGTGCATTCATTCCCATGTATGTCTACTAGTCTGCTTTATATATCAATACATTACATGGTTATACAACCTTTGGATTAAAGGTATAAGCAAGTAATGAGCAGTCCCAGCTAGGACTGCCCAGAAGAGTTCCTTATAGCTATTCCCATGACATTTCTTAACTCTCCCTTTAATTTACTTCAGGATTTTCTGGCTATGCCCATAAATATCACTTAAACGTCCAGTAAAATATTTAACCATGTAACTAAGGAACTAATGCAGCTGAGTGTAAATGACATGGTCCAGAACCACCACCCTTCAGGATCACAGCTACAGACACCCCAAGGCAGCATATTATCTTATATTTAATGGTTATATGTGTTTTTATTCTACTAGCCACATTAGGCCCTTACTCTTTCAGGAATATTAGACTTCTTCATCAGAGGCAGGAAGGTGAGAGACTAAGAGTCTCTGAGTACTGCAGATTCTCATGGCTGAATCATTGAGGTTTGGGGCCATCTACTTCTTCAGGTCTGACCACAGCATTCAAGATTTGAGGGCTTGGAGTTGCCAGTTATTCTGTGACAGGATCTTAAGGTGAGACGTAGCATCTTTCTTCTGTCACTGGCATAATCTTAGTTTAACCCTCACTCCACAGCCAGCAGAGATATCAACACTTACAGGCAAGGGGACATTGAAGCACAAAGATGAAAATACAAAAAAAATTCATTTTGTAAGAATGAGGAGTATCTATAAA
The DNA here is from genome assembly GCA_018881555.1 of Amblyornis subalaris. Taxonomy (NCBI): domain Eukaryota; kingdom Metazoa; phylum Chordata; class Aves; order Passeriformes; family Ptilonorhynchidae; genus Amblyornis; species Amblyornis subalaris. The sequence continues at coordinate 170,480 of JACAXG010000121.1, forward strand.
AAAAAAAGTATCTGAGCCAGTTCCTGCCTTCCCAGAAGAGAAGACAAAATTCTATTGTTGTAATCTTAGGCTGAAGCCAGCCAGAAACTTTCTGGCTGCTGCTGCACAAGAGGAAGAAGCACAGCTTGGACAAGGAGATGGAACGAAAAGCCCTGCCTTCGACACCTGGCTTTGTTCCTGCAGGTGCCACCAGAAGAAAAGGAGCAGAGAAATGGCAGTGACCATTTGTCCCAGCAGTAGGAGTACATACCCTCTCCTGGTTTCTGGCTGTTTGCTTAGTTTCTGGCACACTGCAGTGGAAGATGTTTGAAAAAAATTCAGGTATTAGACACTTTAAGTTACCATTTAGTGAGAAAAAAATGTCATCAGGGAAATAGCCAGTGAGCCAGAGAGGGGAAGCCCCTAAGGGACAGAACACCCCACACTCCAGGAACACAGCTAGAGACTTGTTCAACCTACCCAGAAACTGATTTACAGCCTTCCCATAAATTATGGCATGGGGAGGCAAGGAAACAATCCCAAACTGGGGTTGCTCTTCCCAGAGCCTTAGAACAAACTCCTGCTCCAGGAAAGGGCACGTAATGAACAAACCTCAGTATGCAACTTACATTGGCCGAGGGGTACTAGTTACATGTATTTTGATGATAAAGACTATTTTCGTCCTGCTGCTCTTGCGTGAAACAGGGAGAAAAAAAAAAAGAGCTGGTTCAGGGTAACAGATGCCCTTAGCTTGCAGTTTCTGCTCTTTCATGTTTGATGGATGTCCTGCCAGCTCATGTAGGGAAGAGTTCAGCCACGCTCCCCGAATATGGCTTATCAGYTTCGTGTCTCTGTGGAAGCCTCGCTCTGAGTGCATGACATCTCTGCACGCCTGCAGAGTCACCCTATCTCTAAGCTAAGATTAGAATTTCAAACAGAACTTATTACGAAGCAGGATTTTCTGAAAAGGGCTGGGCACAGCCATAATGTGGAAATTTCAGATTCATGTCTAAGCGCATTATTTAATCCCTTTTTTTCAGATAGGCATAATTGTAAAGTGATATTTGCTGTAATATCAGTAATGCTTGTGGGTGGAGGGGAATGAAGCAGCAAGAAGGAGACTCATGAAGGGCAGTAACAAAACTGGACCTAAACCTGCCATCAATTCTGATCATTTTTTTTCCTGAAAAGGCTGTGTTCACAACACTCAGACACTGTGTTCCTTACAAAACGGGTTAGGAGATGTTTTAAGAGATTTTCCCAGCTATTACTTAAATCTCAGGCTCAAGTGTGCATGTGGCAACCAAGCAAGTATTTAAGAGGTCAGAGGTGAACGTTTTTAGCAGCTGTCACTCTCCAGAGCACATTCATACACTGTAACTCGGGGAAATGTGCTCAGAATCATGTCTGGTGCTCCTGATCTTCACATCCCTGTGGTCATGGCCCAGCAAGCCTCCTCAAAACTCATCTCCAGCATAAGTCAGGAGGAAGGCAACTCCTGTGAGAGGGAAGCTCTTTCAATATTGAGCAGGAGAGGAATAGATGGGATTTTAGGAGCACTTTTCCTCCAATGTGCGATGGTGGGTGAAAGGATCAGTAACTTTTGTTTAGTCACACTGGGGCTGTGCCAAGGCTATTTGAGTGTGTGGTTGATGGATCCCTTCCTATCTCAGCTACAGAAATTCCAGCCTCTGCATGGTGCCCAGTTAAGGGGGAGGAAACCTCCAGCGGGTTAGTGGGGAACACATGGGGCTGGGAGCTCGTAGGGGACTCTTGACAGTACCAGTGCTYGGTGTTTCTGTGTCCCTGCTTATAAAGCTGTGGATTTCAAGAACTTCAGAGGAAACTGTGCAGTTGAGYGTGTGACATGAGTCAATTTGTGTCAGAAGCAAAGTCATACGATTCCACGATCTTGTGAAAAAGTGAAGGGTGGGAAGTACTCCATGCAGTTCCCAGACAGTTATTGTCTGAGTTGCACCTAGCAGCTGTACTGGGGAACAACAATCTTGTTCCTAGCCCTAGCCCAGAACAAATACTTCATACAAGCTAAAAGGGAGAAAGGCAGAGGAAAAGAATAAGGAAAAGAGGAAAAAGGAACAGGATTTTTTTKGTCATGTGCATTAAACCAGTCATTTCCAATAGTTTCATCCAAGGTAAACGCACTTTTGGAAGCTGCATGAAACAAATTAGCCAGCCCTTCTAGAGCTGTCKCTGCCACCCCATCTGTAGCAGGCTAATTTCCCAAGTTCTCCAAGCCTGGCCCAGGAAGTGCCATACACCAACAATGCTGATCCTGCAGTTACCCACCCAGGTGACTTTATGTAATTGTACTCAGAGTCTGGATAGAAKCTAAAGGTATTTGGCTTAGACCCTGATTTTTCAGGCTGCAGCTTCCCGTCTGCCTAAAGTTAATTTCACACACACATATTTAGCAAATTGCTTATATGACTGGGGCTTTGTGTCTGTCTCTCCCCTGGCTACTGGGTATGTGGTATTAGCAAAAGACAGTGCTAGAGAAGTTTCCAGGAACCACTCATCTATTTAAAGCTGAGCACGTGCACGTGTTYAGCAGGGTGAATATCTTCAGGCCGAGGATTACACTGCCTGTCAAATGTGCCTTCTCAGTTTTTCCAAGCCTGAATATGCTTAAAGCCTTCCTGACTGCAGCAGGCCTGTCAAGCACTCCCCTGGTTTACAGARAGGGGTAAGGTATTTTGTTCTGTATAAATTTTATGTTGTATAGGTCATTCGCTTGAGTGATGCACAGAAAAGTTTGGAACCTCCCTACTGTACACACACACACACACACATTCCTTGGATATGGGGGAGTTAATCTGACACAATCTCTGTGCTTTGCTTCATTAAAATCTAAATTTAGATCTTCTCATAAAGCTGATGTACTGTTTATTCTTCCTATTACAAACCCTAAGACTTCAAGACAAAAAAAAAAAAAAAGCKTCACTTTCCAAGAATGCAAGTTTCCATTAAACACAAGGGCAAAAACTGTAAACCTCAACCAGTGGGAAAGAGAAAGAACTTCAGTGATTTCACTGGGGGAGTGTGTGTGGGGGTGGTTGTCRTTGTGCATAATTCCTCCTATACCCATCCCAAATACAAATCCCCATCTGCCAGTGCCCGTTGCYCAGCCGAACATTACAACGGGCCCGACGCTGCTCGGCAAGAGCCACGACCCATGAGAAGAAATGTATTTCCTTATTTTCTTGCAGAGACAGGTAATTAAGTTTGTCCAAAGCAGCAAAGGTCGTGAGATTCTGGCTTTGGTCCCCCAAACACTTACGCACATGCTTCGCCTTTTGCTTGCAGGCTGTCTCGGCCAGATTCGAAGGCAGATAAAGTTAGGAAGGCACAACTCTTGGCTTGCCAGGGGCAGCGAGCGGGCGCGCAGCCGGGGCTGGCCTTGTATACGCAGCGAAAGGGCGGAAACCAGCCGGGTTAACACCTTGCTCCGCTGTTAAATGGCCTGGACCCTGCCTAAAACTCCCCAGCCCATCCGCCGCAGGCACCGCGCGGCGCAGGGAGCGAGTGCGCCCGAGCCCCTCTCCGCGCATCCCCCGGGCGCGTCCCGCCCGCCGCTCCGGCATCCCGCCCCGAGCCCCGCATCCCGCCCGCCGCTCCCGCATCCCGCCCGCCGCTCCCGCATCCCGCCCCGAGCCCCGGCCCGCTCCGCCCGGGCCCCCCCGCCTGCCCCGCTCCGCCCGCCCCGCTCCGCCCGCCCGGCGCGGCCGCTCCCGCCCCGTTCCGCGGTGAGTGGCGGGGGGCCGGGGCCGGGGGGGTCCCTGCGAGGCGGCGGGGGTCAGGCAGCCCCTGCCCTCCCCCGGTGGGACGGGCCAGGCGTCGGGGAGCCGGGCTTTCCGTGGGTTTGTTCTGTCACCCCTTTGGGGACAAAGTTTGGGAATAAAGGGAGGGTTTCCCCGCCGAATCCCGGAAGGGAAGGAGAGCTGCGGAGTGGAAACGCGACCGCCTGCTCCGTGGAGTGCTGTTCCCTGCCTCCCGCACCTCCTCAGCTCCTTTTTGTGATGCTCTCGGGGGACGGGGCAGGGGCTCTCGGCGGGCTGCTGGGTGCGCTGCGGGGCTGTGGCCGTAAGGAATGAATCTCCACGCTCTCTCCACAGAGTAGCCGCGGCTCAGAGCACAGACGTCTGATTCTCCAGCTCCTGAAGGATGCGAGTAACTTAGTGCTTCTTGTTCTGGTACCCAACTGAGCACTGCTGTCTCCCGGAGGAACAGCCTGAGGAACCGACCTGGTGTCTGTCACGGTACTTTACACCGACTTTGCGAGACTGTTGTGCCTCCTCCCTTCCTGCACGGAGCGTCCAAATAGCATCTTTCCTTTCTGCCACGAGCTGATACCAACTGCCCGTATAAAAATGATGGTCTGAAAGACGGAGGGCACTGTAGAACCAGCATTTAATGCAGTGGGGTTTGGCAGGGGGKACCTAACCGGGGCTTCTTGAGGTGGTGCACAGGTGACGACTCTGACCAGGTCCTCTCTTTGTTGCAGGGTAAAGCGAGCCCTGCGGAGACGCGCCAGAGGGACCACCCCCCATTTCGCATCTCKCTGAGTGGACTATGGTGGCAGGAGGATGTTGGCTCGGAAGAGTATCATCCCTGAAGAGTATGTGCTGGCACGGATCGCTGCCGAGAACCTGCGCAAGCCGCGCATCCGGGACCGGCCGCGCAAAGCCCGCTTCATCGCCAAGAACGGCGCCTGCAACCTGGCGCACAAGAACATCCGCGAGCAGGGGCGATTCCTGCAAGACATTTTCACCACCTTGGTGGACCTGAAGTGGCGTCACACGCTGGTCATCTTCACCATGTCCTTCCTGTGCAGCTGGCTGCTCTTTGCCATGATGTGGTGGCTGGTGGCTTTTGCCCACGGCGACATGGACCCGAGCACAGAGAACGCGACGAACAGCACCAAGTGGACGCCCTGCGTGACGTGTGTCAGGTAAAGTATGGCTGGTGGGATGAAGGAAGGGGGGGAACAGAGCTGCCTGCTGTCCTGGCGTTGTCTAAAGTGCAGCTTTTGGTTCTCATGAACCGTTGTGTTTTGTTGAGACAGCTGAAAAGTGCAGTGTTTTCCTCTAGATTGCATAAATTCAGCAAGCCTCCTGGGCTTGGAAAATACTATACTGTAGATGTCTTTGATTCCTTACAGGATCTGAGAGAGAGGGAGACCTGCTGCTTTTCATGTGTCTCCACACTCTGTGGGTAACATACCCTGCCTGTCGAGATAAGAGCCTGCTGCAAGAGTGGGTATGTGTTATATGTATTGTAACGTTGTCTACGGCAGCGGGAGCATCCCCGGCGTGGTGCTCGCTCCAAGAGGCAGGGAACYAGCCCTGGGTGTCGGGCAGGGCACCAGCCAGAGGTGCCAGGCAGGGGTAGCAGGAAGSGTGTCCCTCAGGGCATAACTAGATGTCTTTCAAGATGACTCTCATGAGGCTGTTAAATACGTGGTGCTTCAAAACACCGGTTTCCACGCTGTGCATGATGTGTCAGACAGCCAAAGCTTAAGGGATGAGTGGATTAAACGTCACCTGTTGAAGTGTTTTACTCTCCATCTCCAAAGCCACGACAGTTGTCACGGCGCTGATAAATTGACACAAACATACACGGGAGAGAAGACTGTTAATTGCAGGCAGGGTAAGCAATGAGATCACTTCAGGATCTCATCAATTGAATCTGCTTTTATAGCACTAGGGTCTTAGGCAGAAAAATCCTGATTTGGTGCCACCAGGCTGCCCCAGATCAGCTGCCTTTACCCATTGCAGTGCTGTGAGGGTCTGGGGGCTGCAGGGTCCTCTGAGACATCAGAGAATCCACTCCCCTTTTCTCTTTTCTCACACATAGTTATGAGGCACCTCACCTCACCAAGTTTGAAGGGACATTGTATCTGGCTCATGAAGTAGCAGAGATTTAATTCTTTCTTTGTTTTGATGGTTTTTTGCTAAATGGGGATTTTCCAAGGTAAAGGAAATGGAGATTTTTCCAAGCTAACCTTCACTAGTTTGGGGGAATTGGAGCAGGGGTTGCTGTCTTATTTGTTCTCCAATGCCTGGCCACAAGCAGTTTCCTCTGAACTGAGATGTCATGACTCATCTCGCACCCGCAGGAGCGTTACCCCCGGCATTTCTGGGATCGGTGGGATCTGTCCAACCGGAATTGGCGGATAGCTACAACCCTCTCCAGGGTCAGCTGAGGGGACATCCCCTCGTGTGGCTGGTGGTTCCCTTGGCGTGGCTCACCCCGTGGGGCTCCCTGGATGGCTGCTGGGTCACCCCACAGATCCTGAGCTGGGTGCTGAGGGTTTCATGCCACTGGGACCGGGCGCACCCACAGCCAGGACTCTGCCCCCTGTTCCCTCCGTGTGGCTGCCGGTGGCTCTTCCAGGATGTCTGAGAACCTCTGTTGCCAGGAAGCAGAGAGAATGTGTCAATAGAATTTCTAGTTTCGCCCATGCCAAAGARCACAYCCCCCTCCCTCGTGCCAGCCTGGGGTGGTTCAGCCAACAGCTGCCCAAGTGCCCATGTCCAAGCCATGGGAAATCTTTTCCTTTCACAGTGAAATCTGGCTACCACTGTGGTCAAAGTCATGAAGTAATGATGTGATTGCTGACATCTTTGAGAATGGCGAGTTGTTGGCTGTAAATTATCTTTATTCTTTCAGTGGTGCCTATGCCAAAATAATGGCCAATGCTTTCTGACCTGCTTCCCTGAGGTTTAGGCCCACAGCTATTTCAGGAGAGCAGGAGAGCTTTTTTGGGTAGGTGACATTACACATTTACAGGAAAACCTGGATTTGGAAATTTTAACCTTTAACACTTTAATTTTTCAAAGTCCTGCAGAAATTTCTAAGCCTCACAGCTCTTTGCCACAGAAGGCAAACATTATCCAAAAAAGAAAGCTGCTACACAGCTCTGAGGGGAAGAACCTGGGAACTGTGATTTGCTTTTCACATGGTCAAAATGCTTTACCAACTTGCTCTTTCAGTTACTTCCACTATTAAAAAGGTGGATTTTTTTTTTTTTTTAAGGAGAGAGTATTGCTAAGGGAAATCAGATGATTTACTGGGCAGAGTTTTGAGCTGAATTAAGCTGAATGAAGTTTAATCCAGAAGCCTCATTCTTCATGTAACTAAATATTCATGAACATAAGAAATCATTCTATGGATTCTGTTAATTAACTCCTTTGTCCCTGATTTCTTCGGAGTGAAATGCAAAAACAAACCCCCCTCAATACAATGGAATTCGTTAAAGATTTAAAAAAAAATAGAAAAGGCAAAAAAAGGAAGAATTATTTCAAAGATATCTGTGCAGAGGCTCGCTGGTTTTCTGAAAGRTGGACTTTCTCATTCTACAGAAAATTATCCCTGATATTGCCTRTGCTATTTTAATGTCTCCTCATGACCCCAGTGAAAATATGGCTAGAAGAAAAAGAAAGAAAGAACAATTATTTAAAAGCAGATTAATTGGGAATCAATGTAAAGCCAGTGAATGATTTAGACCCATCTTCATGGGCAGKACATATTTTCCACTGGTCAAGTGGAAAAACTGGCTTTCTGTTGAGCATGGACATGTTTCAAATTTGGTGGATTGCAGTGTGTTAAAAAGGTGACTGTGGTACTGGTTCATGTGAGAACCAATGTGCTGCAAGTATGCGAGATACACCCCAAGGTACTGATTTTAGACACAAGAGACTTTGGAAGGATGGATCTGGTTATAAGGAAGTTAAAGGCCCTGGTGAGTACAGGAGATATGACACTGTGGCTACAATAAATAATGTATTTTGGAAAGTTTATGGACAGCGTTTTCTGACGTCCAGCACCATAGCATTTTAGGGCATTTAACTTAACCCACGCTTCTACAACCCACTTCTGTGTTGAAATTTTCCAGCTGGCCTTGSCCTGGCAGTGAGCTAAACCCAACCCCTGGGTCAGCGCTGTCCCACTGCCAGGATGTSCAGGGGGTGCCTGGGGGGTCCCTGGCCTCTCTCTCAGCCTGATCCTGCAGGCTCAGTCACAAGGYGAGCAAGGTTTTGGGAAGTGTCACAAATCTGGGGAAGTCCCCTTTCCCTCCAGGAAATTCTGGGTCACGTTTCAGGTAGTATGRGTGAAATGCTGCAGTTTTCCCTGTTTCCTTTCCCTGCACAGGCTGGTGGAAGGATCTCAGCTGATTGCCCACTACTGCCAWAACCACCTCCCTCTACCAGGAGCTTCACGAGATGGAGAGGGTGGAAAGCCCAGCTGTTACAGAGCTGTTGACTGACACAGTGGGCAGTCTGTGCTCCTGGACAGAGATTCCCTGAGCTGCTCAGGGTCACCTGGTGTTCCAGATGGTCTTTGAGGAGCTCAGGCTCTGAGGTCTTCCCTGCCACCCCAAGCACACAAATCTGAGCCACCAAGCATGCAGTGCTTTGGCTGGTGTTAACAGAGGGCTTATATGTATTAGGACCACRCAAATAGCTCCTTGCATTTGTTTCTGGGAAGTCCATGTTAACAGCTTCTCCGTTCGTGTTCCGTGTCCTGCGAGTTAACTTGGTCCAATCTCCCCCTACAGGTCCTTCACCTCCGCTTTCCTCTTCTCCATCGAAGTGCAGGTGACCATTGGCTTCGGGGGCAGGATGATGACGGAGGAGTGTCCCCTGGCCATCACGGTCCTGATCCTGCAGAACATCGTGGGGCTGATCATCAACGCCGTCATGCTGGGCTGCATCTTCATGAAGACGGCGCAGGCGCACCGGCGCGCCGAGACGCTCATCTTCAGCCGGCAGGCGGTCATCGCCGTCCGCAACGGCAAGCTCTGCTTCATGTTCCGCGTGGGCGACCTGAGGAAGAGCATGATCATCAGCGCCTCCGTGAGGATCCAGGTGGTGAGGAAGACCACCACCCCGGAGGGAGAAGTCATACCCATTCACCAAGTGGACATCCCTGTGGACAACCCCATCGAAAGCAACAACATTTTCCTCGTGGCCCCCTTGATCATTTGCCACGTCATAGACAAGCGGAGCCCTCTTTACGACATCTCCGCCGCCGACCTGGCGCTCCAGGACCTGGAGCTCATCGTGATACTCGAAGGGGTCGTGGAAACCACCGGCATCACGACGCAGGCGAGAACCTCCTACGTGGCGGAGGAGATCCTGTGGGGCCACCGCTTCGTGCCCATCGTCACCGAGGAGGAGGGCGTGTACGCCGTCGACTACTCCAAGTTTGGCAACACCGTCAAGGTGGCCGCGCCGCGCTGCAGCGCCCGGGAGCTCGACGAGAAGCCCTCCATCCTCATCCAGACCCTGCAGAAGAGCGAGCTGTCCCACCAAAACTCCCTGAGGAAACGCAACTCCATGAGGAGGAACAACTCCATTCGGAGGAGCAACTCCATGCGGAGAACCAACTCGTCCCTCATCGTGCCCAAAGTGCAGTTCATCACGCCCGAGGGGAGCCAGAGTGCCTCAGAAACGTGATGCGCGGCTCTGCGCCAGGGCACGGGGCTTGGCAAGGGGGAGGCACCTGTGGTGTTTCGCTTCAATTTCCTTTTGCTTCAGAAAGCGAGAACACGACGCAGAAGAGAGCCGTGCAAGAACTGTTTATTCCTTTGCTTACTGAAAGCACCACCTAATGGCATTAGAAAACACTTTAGCACTCCGTGTATGAATTAATAAAAAATGGCACCTACACTAAAGAAAGCACAGTTCACTCATGTAATATAATGTGTATTTATACCTGTTTTAATGGCATGCTGGTTTTTTTAATCGTATTTTTCTTATCGAGGGTCCCTTTCTTATCTTCTGCTGGCTGTCACAGAATGTGGGGCTTTCCTGTCTGAGTGGGTTACCCACCTGCAGGCAGAAGTGAATGCTTTCACAAAACTTCTGCGTCCAACAGCTCCCACGGATTTTGTGCGTGACGTTTGGATGTTGCTATTTTTGTGTGAATTCCTTGTCCTCTTAAAAGGAGTAGCTACATTCCTCAAGGATTTCACTGGAGAAGTTTTACCTTCAGCTTTCCRGGCTTTTTCTTTTTGTTGGTTCGTGGCAAGGGCATTTTGAGAGCAAATTCAGGTCAGGTGAAGTGACCTGTCCATCCCACAGGAAAACCGGTGCCACTCTGGGCAACACCGGCAGGAAAACCAGGGAAACAACGGAGTGCTGCTCTTCTTCTCAGGGTGAGATACTTGGCTGCAGGACAACACACATCTGTAGCCCAAGCTGAGAGATTCCAGTCCTCCTGGCTGCCACCTGAGCATCCTTTTCACTGAAATTATTCAAGCTGGGAAAAGCAGATGCCTCTTTAGCATCCTTTTCATGATGGAAGACCAAATCCTGTTTTGTTTTCTCTTATAGATTCATACATGGAAGGAAACACATTCCTTCGCTTACTTTTTGTAGGATTAAGTCTGCTTGCTCCAGCAGAAGGTTACTTTTTGCCAGTGGGAACTCATGAATGGGAATGAGAGGGAACCCTGCCAATAATACTAGAGATAATATTTTACAAACTATCTGAATGATTTTCAAGGGCACTTGGGTGCTGCTGCCGAATTACTGTTCTTCAGCCATGCCTCACCTGTGTTTTTATATAATCTGCCATTAAGAATTGGTGGGAAGCAGCTTTCCTCTTCAAATTAAAATGGGCATTTGTTACCTGGAGCCTTCCTAAAAATGTCATCACAACTTTTTCTACAAGAATACATAAACGTATGACAACTAATTCTAGCAAATTCGGTAATCTAAATTGATGTATGTGTTTTTCCTGTGTGAATACGAAGCATAACTATGGGCAAATTCCTGCTCAAATTTCTTGCAAAAATTGTCTTATGTTTGTGGCTTGAGGGAAGTACTATCCTTTTCTGACTCTCCAAGCCACTCAACCATTTAAATACTTCTGGAATTTTAAATATTTGCTTTTTCCTGTGAGGTAAAATAGTCAAAAGCAGTGCTGGATTCTCATTCTCATTCTCATTCTCTTTGGAAGTAGCTCATCAGCAGTTGTTGGAGGGATGGTTTTCAGGCTTCGTGAGGTGTTGGGTGGTGCTATGGAGGGAAATTGCTCTGAGGTGTAGACTCCCTGCATTTGGAGCAGCTGCTCTCCGGAATAAAAACTCTGATAAAATACTCCATCTGTAGCAGTAGCGGAAACTGAAGTTTCTGCTAAAAGCACTCATTCCCTGGCCTGTCCAGTAATGTTCTGGAAGGATGGATGGGGAACATCTGGAGATATTAATCTGTCCATTGTGTGTCCAGACAATGATCATCTGCAGCTTCCAAGAAGAGTCAGAGTGAAGCATATACAATTTGTCTCTGGCCTCCGTTTCCAGGGCTGTGAATTTCTCTGAGGCTGTCTGTTTGATACATGGTTAAATCAGATGCTGTCCAAAAGCAGGTTTTATACAAAATAATAAAAAAAAAGTTACAATAATGATTTCTTCCGTCTCTAATTTTTCCCTATTTCCTTCCTCTTTTTCCCTTTGTATTCTTCATTCATTCTTCTATACTCTTGGTCCTTCTTGTATCCCAGCTTTTTCCATGGTCCTTTGAGTAATAATTTTATATTACCTCATTATTCTCTCAGTATTTCAAATGAGCTTTATTTTTTGCCCACAACCATTTTCTCATTTTCTCCTTCCAACTTTTATTTCATCTTCATGTCTCTCTCTCTGCTTCACACCTACTATACCCTGTTTCTKGAAAGACTATTGCAGGGATACTGATATTTTGAGAAAACACCAAGACACCTCAGTCGTATGCCAGGATGCTGAACAGATAAACGAGGCAGAGCCTTGTGACATGAATGTCATGTTCATGTGTGCTGTGCTCCCTCTCCACGCAGAAAATCCTTTATTGCAAAGCGCCTTTCTTGAGCAAGTTTTGCAGTCCTGGAACAGGCCAGGGACAGAAGCAGCCAGTGGTGGAGAGAAGGGGAGAGGTTTTGAGCCTGGGACCTGCATTCCTCACTGAATGGACAGCTTTCAGACCCAGCTTTGCAATATCATGGCATATCATTTCACACCCAGCTTTGTCTGCTGAGAGGGGATGAGCTGGCAGCACCACAGCTCAATATGTTTAATTATTTATTCTCCCTGCCAGCTTTATCAGAAAGGGGCTTTATTTTAAATCCGAAGCTTTCTGTGTTTAACACAGTCTGCCGAGTTAAGAATGACAAGTGAGATTTTTACCAAATAATGCTGACAGTTCATGTTGGCATTTAACTGTCCATCTCTCTCATTGATATTAATTTAGGAAAATAGATGCAATAACATATAAACATCATCCCTTCACACTCACTTGTGTCCCTACCATTCCCATCGCCCTGCAGCAAGGTGTAACTGGAACTGCATCACTTGACATCACTTATTCTGTGTACTTAATATGCTTGGCTCTTTGTACAGCCCGCCAGGCAGATGCCACTGAAGAGCAAAACTATTTTCTAAGCTTAGAAAAGTAATTACAAAGTCATTCCAGGACAGGCATAATGTCTGGGATTGCTCTTTATTTTTTCTTTCTGGCTTTCACTTAAAGAACTTCTCTGTTTTAAACAGAAAAACGACAGTGAGACCCTTTGTCCTCCTTTTGGACACCCAGAAGATTCAGAGTTACCACGGTGGGGACACAGAGAGCAAACAAAACAGACAGTGCTTACAGGGGATATAAAGATTAATGCGCCAGGGTCGAAGCCAACCTCTGAGTAATAGGATTTGGATGAAACTTTCCCTGCTGGCAGGTTATTCTGTGGCTGTCACCTTCAGGAATTCTTGCGCTCTCTTTTGAAACATCTGCTGCGAACCGAGGACAGAAGCAGGAGCTCGACAGGCTGCGCCCTGAGCAGGGTGGGAAGATCAGGTCTCTGCAGGAGGGCTGGCAGACCCCAAGCACAAGGGCTCTTCCTTTCCTCCCAGCCAGAGCAATGCCAACAAAGCCCACAGTGAAGCCACTGGAGACCCCATCTGCAGCCAAACCTTGCCAGGTCGTGCAAGACACAGTCACGGAATGCTGCCTGGAGCCTGAGAAGCCTGGCTCCAGGGGGGAGCCCTTAGTGCCTGTGGCATGGAGAAGAGTGCTGCTGAACCGGACAGGGCTTGATGTGGGGCTTGGGGCTGCCACAGGATGGGGTGACCTGGCTGAGCAGGGCTGCTGGGGTGGTCTGTGCCACAGGACTGGCAGTGGGGTTCCCCTTCGAGCCTAGGCTGGAGCAGGGCTGCTGAAGATACAAGCAGGATAGGCACCCAACCATTAAAAGTTAATGGAAGTGGGGTCATGACTCAATGACCAATAACTGGGTGTGTTTTGAGTGCCCTGGGACACCCTGTCTGTCCCCCAGAGCTGCTCAGAGCCTGGTCTCCTGCCAGGGCCACTGGCACAGGCTGCCCAGAGAGGCGGTGGCTGCCCCATCCCTGGAAACATTCCAGGGCAGGCTGGAAGAGGCTCTGAGCAACCTGATCTCATTGAAGACATGGCAGGGGGGTTGGACTAGATGGCCTTTAAAGGTCCCTTCCGACTTAGACTGTCCTGTGATAACTCTGACGCTCCTGGATGCTCAGAGCACCCAGCTGCCTCCTGCTCTGCATTCCAGCCCCCACTAAAACCTGCTGCAAGCCACGCTTTGGACCTCTGCACTACCCCTGGCATCACTCTGGCCTCGTAAAACAATTCTGGCCTYGTAAAACAATTCTGGCCTTGTAAAACACTTCTGCCCCTCGAGTATTTCTTCACGAGCACGTTGCACCACAGCGATTTGCCCTGGCCAGTACAACTGCTTGGCTCCTTCCACAGGATCACCCCAGGCTTCCTGGGGTGCTCAAGACATCAAAAAGTGAGAGGGCCAGAGGTATATTCAGATTTAATTGACACCTCATGTATGCAACAGGCCTTTGCCCTAAGGCCATGTGTCATTTCAAAGGCCTTGCCTCACAGCCCTCGTGAATGTATTTCACAAAAGCACGAGCCTTTATCTGCACTGCACGAAGTTCAGGCCAGGAATCATACTTTTGCTTTGCCATCTGGAAAGCAGCACGGACACGCTGTTTTTTCTGGCTGAAAAAAAATAGAAAAAAGACGGTGAATTCTCCGTATCTTTTCTTCCTTCATAAACCAGAGATTGAGGACATTTTGTGAAACCAGTTTCCAAGCACTCCAGTGGTTATTATTAGCAAATGCTTGTTGCTGCAAGCTGCAAAAGTAGTTAGTCCAAGACCAGAAAGGAACTTTGACTGGAGAAAAAAAACRTTAGATATTATGTGATGAAAGGAACAAAGCTTTCATGATTTTGACAAAGTATATTCTCTGCAGAGCCTGATATTTTCAAAACACTGGTGGGGGTTGCTTGAATAGCCAGGTGAGAGTTAACTTTTTCTCCCCTGGATGCTTATATTAAAATATTTTTTCCYTATATTTGTGTTTACATCACATCCAGACTAATCTAAGCTGATAGGCAGGAATTTCTAATACCCCTAGCATATTAATAATTGTTTTCAGCCCTGTCTCCCTGAATTGTGTTTCCTACTTTCCCTTAAGGATTCTTTGAACTTGAAAAAAAAAGAAAAGATTTCTCATGTGATAACTGGACAGTAAAGATAAAATACGTTCCCACATTCCCTTATTGGACAGTGAAAAGAGATTTATCCTGCAGAGACAAGATCAGCGCTGTCCAAGAGAAACAGCCACTGGGATTGAGGCACTCACAGCCAGGACACATCACCAAAGGGCTTGGATTAAAAGAAATATTTTAAAATACCAAGTATTCAGTGGGTTTCTGGCTGAGGACTCTCAGAACACTGATGAATTATTGGCTAACACTGAAGGGAATATACACTAGGGTCATCAAGAAATACTACAATGTAAGAAAGACAAAAAACATGCATTCAAGGAAAATACTGTCCATACTTTAGCTATTGATACCAATTATTTTAACATTTAGGTTATTAAAAATTCAAAGAGTCAAACAAAAAAGTGCTGGGTTCTCTCTTCACCTTTAACAAAGGTTTAACACCTTTTTTTGTACTCTGTGGAGGAGTTGATCCATCTGAAGACATCATTCTTGTCACAAACATGCTGTAATTTTCTGGAGGATGTGTGTTAATCTCACTTTTCTGGGTCCAGTGCAGGAGTAGCTGTGCAGGATGTCATGGCCTGTGCTGCTCAATATGTCAGATGRGATGATCTAATGGTCCCTGCTGCACTCCAATTTTATGGATTAATTAAGTTAACGAGTTTTGGTCAAGAGAAGGCCTTCCTCTGAGTCTTAAATTAATCTCCCACTGAGGAAACAACCAAACACAGGGGAAAAAAAACCCCAGCAGAGTTAGGCATCCCCAAATGGCTGATTTATTTTGACAAATGCATTTCAGTGCTCATTACGGATTCTTCAAASAGCATTGACAAATGTCCCTGGGGATAATTTGTAAAACTTAGGGTATCTTATAGTTACAAGAGTTTACTTGGTTTCATGCTGTTGTTAAATCCTGGCTGAGTAGCGAGGATGAGAAAGCCAGCTTCTGTGTGGGCCAAAGTGAAATTATATTCCTTGGTTTTATGGTCTGAGGTCTACTACAAAGGCCATAAAACTGAGGAATGGCACTGGAGTGACTGCAAAGGGCTGCTGCGGTCTGGGGCTCAGCATCCTCCTCATCCAGGGAACATCACTGCTTTCCTCAAGTGCTTTTTTTTGCCTTGTAACCACAATAGCCATGAAAATTGATTGCATCCTCTCCTGGCCCAGCTTTGTTATCCTTCAGGGTATATTTTTTGATGTTAGGTCTTTGATTCTGGGTGATCCGGGCTGGTCTGTCCAAAAGGGGCTGCTTCTGCTGACTGTCACAGTTTTCAAATTCAGTCAGGGTCAGGGCATGAAGCAAMACTGAAGGGTTGTGACACACAGTGAAAGAAAGTCTGCTGGGTTTGAGCGAGAGCAAGTGACACTCGTCAGCCCCTTGGGTGGTCAACTTTTCATCTCACAGCTTTTCAAAAATGTATCCAATACTGATAAATGTTGTCTGCTGAGCCTTAGCTGGTGTTTTAAATCATATTATAAACAGATACTATTCTTGGCTGATCAGATTAAATTGTTTGGGATGTGCTATTTTTTCCATATACAAAATCTCACCGCATTCCTTAAATATTTTGTGTTAAATTAAGASAGTAATAAAGTTTCTGAACTGAAGCTCTCCTTATAGTCAGCCCCTTTGTAYTGTCTATACATCCATGTGAAAAAGGGAATACAATACTGAATGTGCTTCTTGAAATATTAAATTTAACCAAATTTTAAAGTAATGAATATCCTTCAGTTTATATTGGTAGTAAGTGTATCAGTCATGGGTGTTTTCCTTGAGAGACAATAATCTGTTCAAATATCAATTCAGATACTCTGGTTAAAGATGAAAAGCAACAGGCAATGAGCAAAGTTTATAGTTTGATCAACTGCTCAACTACAACAAAATTGGTATTTCATTGTGTATCTGTGAAAGTTTTCAGCAGATTTTGTGACTGAGGCCAAGTTTTCCAGGGTGTCCTTTTCCAGGGATTTTTAAAAAAAGCCTTCCACAATGCAATGTATTATGGTATGTTTTGAGGACTGATTCCAAGAAAACATATAGTTGGGCATGACTTCATTTACTGCTGAGCTCCAGCTCAGTTCTACACTTCCACTTGTGCTCSCTTTGGAAGGACAGCTGTCCCACCACTGAGCACAAAAGGCTACGGCCAATATTGAAATTGGGTTTATTTTTGGCTTGAATAACAGTTTCACCAGTTTCATTGAGGCCAGACAATCCCTTCCACAGCATCAGCGCAGGGTGAGAAGTCACAATTCTTCCTTTAGGGGCATGGGCATTATAGGATCGACTCTTATTGTACCTCTACACCCTCGCTGTCTGTAGACCAGGGCAACTCATGCAGGACTCCAAATTAGCACTTGAGTGCTTTGTTCAGTCACAGCCTAAGTTATGAAGGTTAGGATGGTAGAGAAAACCTGGATATGTCACGCATAAGACATTCCCGGAATTATACCAGGAGCAGCTCTGACCAGTGGAGCCACCAGTGCCCCTTCTGCCAGTGAAGGTCCCAAGGTCCACCTTCTCATTTTGGTTTTCTTCCCTTGCTTCAGTCCTAACACGTTTCACCTCTRTTTAGTTAAAACTGGAAACAGTGCAACCCAAAGCACGCACAAGCCCCTGAGATATTTCATCACAATTGTTTAAAGCCTCTTATGTTTATCAGTAATGGAAAATCCTRTGTTTAAAATGCAAAGGTTTACGCTGTACGTTGCTTTCAGGGGGAGCTGGAGGATGTCCAGGGCTAATGTGTTTCAGTCATATCAATTACCAGAGGAAAGGCACAAAACCAGAGAAATCAGAAGTTCAGAAGACTAAAATAAGGATTTCTTGATCTTGACCCTGTATGGAATGGTGGGTRGAACAGTCTTCAAAGCAGAGATGCCAGAGACTTTAGTGGCGGAGATGTTTAAATTGAAACCATACACACAACATGTACAAGCACAATAATTTATCATGGAAACTTGTAGTCAATCGTATCTTTCTCATTTCAGGTGTCAACATCTGAGCACTTACTCACTGAGAGGCTGTTAATGGTGTCCACCAAACAGAAATATCATTTTAAGTAGGCAGCCACACCTTGCACAGTGTTTGCAACTCACTGCAAATCACTCMGCTAGCAAGTGGTGATAACTCCTTATGTCCTTCCAACACCATACATCTGTGTATWTTAATACATTCTTTCCTACTCCCCTTCAAGCACAGAACTATTAATTCATCAGTAAAATCCTTAAACTTAAGTTCTCCTTGTGTACATTATCAAATCAAAGGAGAAAAGCTTGTTTATGGTGATTTCTATATAAATACGTGTATATATATATATATTTACATATCTGTGTATATGGAGAGATTTATCTATTTATTTTGTGTGTATATATATATATACAAAATAAATATATAAATCTCTATAAAGAGGCAAGTGTTTGCACTGCAAGATTGGATAGTAGGGATTCCCCAAGCTATTTTTACTTTGGTTTTCCAGCCAAAAGATTCCACTTAAACCTTGGTCTCTGGCCACATACACACACACACAAACTACAGATATATATATATATAATGAATCCTCATGTCTCAGAGACTCCATCATGTGCTTTAGAGAGCAAAAGACCATCACTAAGATGGACTTCTCTCCCACCCAGGGCCTCAACTAACCGCACTGACATTTGAGCAGAGCTACCAGCTCCATCTATTCTGGCAGGCATTGAAGAAGGTCTGACACAGCAGAAGATGCATTTTTTTTGTTTGGGAGAACAGGCTGTGAAGTGGGAATTTTCATCCTTATTAGGTCAACCTAGCAGTGATGAATGTGGCGTGATGTCACGGGAGGAGCGCTGGTTTTGAGGCCGATTTTTGTTTGCAGCTCTTTGCAATGTGTTGGTTTAGATTTCTGTCAAGTGTCTCAGTGAGTTTCACATGAGCACTTTCCTCTTGGAAGCGTTCAACTTCACTTACATTTGCATGCAGTGGTGGAGAAAGCCTGGGAACTTCCAGSTCCGTTAGGATTTCCAGGCATCTCATGTGGGTACTTTGGGAATGCCAATTGGGATATGACACAGGGGAAATAAACTGCAGAGGAAAAATGTGTGTGCGTGCAAACACACGTGCGAAGGCTGTCGATGCTTTGTTCCTGAACTCATTTTGTGAAAAGGGAAGGAAGAAATGGATTCCAGACCCCCCTTTGAAAAGCCTTCCCATAATAATTGGGTGCCTGAAGCCCTCAAGAGGCTGTGGCCTTTCAGCTTGGCAAAACAGCCATGGGCACGGCCCTGTCAGCACCACGYGCACGGAAAAAGGGTAAAAATGTTCCTTCCAAGGGGCCAAATGCCCATTAGCAGAGACACAGAGGCCCTGCCAAGTGGTTTCCCTCAGAGATACGAGTTCTAAAGGCGAGCACTTGCTCCCAGTGCCCACTGGTGTCCCCAGGGAGCTCCACGGCCACGGGTGGTGCCGCRTGGGAGCCGCGCACGCCGCGCGGGACACGGAATCCGTGGAAACCGGCAGCGAGCGCACAGCTACGTGTCCCCGTCCAGCCGGGCAGGGACGAGCTCCCAGCTGGGTCACACGGCGTGGCCACGCGAACCCCCAGCAGCAGCCAGGACCAGCCCTGGATCCTGTCGCTCTCCGGAGCACGTGTGCCTGATGAGCCCCCGGGGACAGCTCGCTGGGAGCTGCCAGAGCGCGGTTCAAAGGGCTGTCACAGGCAGAGCAGATTCCTGCCTCCCTTCCCGTGGCTTGTGCTCTTCCTCTGGCTGAACAATTGGTTGTGGCATGTCCTGCACACGCTCGGAACGGGAACAGGGCCTTGTGCCCTGTGAGCACGAACAGCATGGATCCTCTGGGATAAACAAGTGGATAGGGGCTGAAACAATTCGGCTGGGCCACTCCAGTGAACCAGCCCGACAAAGGGGCTGCTGGGCAAAAGGAAGAATCCAAGCCAAGGATGGCAGGACGAGCCATCTTCGGCACACATGGAGTGCTGTAAGGAGACAAGGACGGGGTAAGATGGAAACCAGGGATTTCAGAGACAGCAGACTCGAAGGAACACGTCACCCAAGGGAGGAGGAGACAGCTCCTCTAGGGAACCAGGATAATGTGGGGATGCTTCGAAGAAGTCAAGGGATGGGTGGCTTTTAAGGAAAGCAGAAGTGAATGTTGGCTGGTCACGGTTTTAAAAAYATTTCTTACTACGTGTACTGTTCTTTTTGGTGAAGTAAATGTGGTTTTGGTTTATTTCAGATCAAAGGCTTCTGAAAGGGACACCTGCAAGTGCTGGATTCCAGTTGTTGCACTGGGAATGACTTGATAAGACACAGATATCAAATAAAGTGTGAACTATAGAGTACTGTCTGCTAATATGAATAAACATAACAAAATTAAAACTCTGTGGGTGCTGTTACCACTGAGATAGGCAGTGTTCAAGGCCAGGATGGATGGGAATCTGGGCAACCTGGGATAGTGGAAGGTGTCCCTGCCCGTGGCAGRGGGCTGGAATGAGATRGTCTTTAAGGTCCCTTCCAACCCAAACCATTCTGTGATTCTGTAAAACACCTGAGCACCTCTGAAATCCTAAACAATTCAGCAATCCCTGTACACTTGTGTTAAGGCCCCTCCAAATTAAGAGAATTCTTAAGGATTCTACAATGAAATATATACTCAAGAGTCCAGACAGGAAAAGCATTCAGAGGGAAAAGTGGCAGGATCTCCAGAGCATAAATCTGTCTAGCAGGGGAGTTTTCCCAATCCTGAAGCAGCCCTTCCCTTCCCAGGCAGCGTGGGTGTGTGCCTTCCAGCCCYGGGGAGCTATTTAACCCTCAACTTACACACTACCACAAATATCTTTGTTTAGACATTTCAGTGCAAGCTCTGATGTGAAAGGAAATGGCAGTAAGGTTCTAGCTGCCCTTTCCATATGGCAGCAGGGTACTTTTGCTTCAGAAGTTTCTGGTAAAAAACACCCAGGAAGATTATCCAGCAACAGGACCTCTATTGATAAGGAACAAAGATASATTGATAATGTAATAAGAGAACAAGATTTGGTTTTCCCTATTTTATACCTCAGGGTTCAGTACTGGTTTTGAAAGAATTGTCTCCTTTTGRAGACAGAACTCCAGAACTGCAGGGTAGACTGGTGCTGTTTGAAACACCAGATGTGAAAACCGTACCAGAGAAAATAAACTTAAGTAGACTGTTTGGATCAGCTATGTGCATTTATTAGATCTGTCCTTCCTGTGAGCCTGCAAAGTGCTTTCCAAATGCTGTGCATGCCAGCAGCTCCTGTCTGAGAACACTATCAGGTGCAAAGAAAAGGTTCMGGTTAACTAAAATTTGTCATTTGTTCTGCTACAATATGAGCATAATCTGAATCTGGTGTTCTGTGGAGGACTTCAGGTTTTCCAGATACAACCTCAACATAATTTACCACCTTTATTGACACTAACTCTGCTGTATTTCCAGAATATAGAACAAATATCTGTTTGAGTTGTATAAACAGTTTGTTTCTGGTTCAAGAACATAAGAAGCACAGCACAGTTTGCATTTGAGTGTGTTGGCTCTGAACCCCAAATTCGCTGCGGGAGAACCTATGAGAGCAGGGATGGGCAATGGCCCAATACTGAACTGGGATTTCCTGAGCTTGCCACATGCTACCTGCCACCAAAATATAGCCAAAATAACCCAGCCCAGCTTAGAAAAGCTCTGGGAGGACAAACCCCAGTATGCCACTGTCATACACCAGTTTAGCCTCAAGCACAAGAGCCTTACAATTACATAATTACATGTACTACTTGTAGTCAGGGAAGGAAAAAGGATTTATCTCATCTGAGCAAAGGTCCAGTAGTCACTTGAGAAACAAAATGTCAAGCAAGAAGAATCTCCAGGGTACTGAGCATTCCCAGAGGAAGTGAAAGACACGTTTCTTCTCAGGAGATTTTCCCACCGTTGGGAAGCAAGGCTGTCACGCAGTTTACTTAACAAAAAAATAAATAATAATGAACAGATCCCAGGAGTGTAGATCAATTGAGCTGGTTTGGCGTGTGGTTGTTTTGTTTTGGTTTTTTTTCTAGTTCGTAAACCTGAAATTAAATATCCACAAGGGGTATTTTATATTATTTTCTTGGTGCTCTGGCTTTCTCTTTGACATTTAAAGCAGAAGAGCCAGGATTGCAGTGCAAAATCTCTTTGGTGTCCAAAYCAGAGCACAGTGCACACAGTGTACACATCTTCTGACATCCATTGCTATACCGTATGAGAGGAATTGGAAAACAGCATTAAGATGCAATAACTTAATTCACAGGAATTGGTTTAACTGCTGAGTTCTCCCATGGAACATGTCCCAGAGTACAGGAAAGGGAGGCTCTGTCTAGTCCCTCATGCATCAGTCAAAACTGGCTTTGTCACAAAAATGGAGAAACACCTAAACACCCAGAATAGATGTCCTATTTYGATGTAACCTTTCTTTACTGAGTGCTAAACCCCAACATGCTRAGGAGAAGGACAATCCTTTGCTTATAATTTTTCTGTATAATAAAATGAAGTTCCGGAAAATCACTTTTCTTTCCTCAGTCTAGTTCTAAGTTTTGGTTACCCCCACATGCACATGCACCCCGCCTCTTTTCTTTTGACTATCTCAGCCCTGTCCTCTCTGCTTCTTGTCCCAGTGTCCCTGGCCCTCCTGGTCCAGAGCCACAGCCTGGCTCAGCTCACCCTTCCTCTGGTGCCCCTGGTGCCACAAGGTGACCCAGCACTGGCAGTCTTCTCTGGTCATCAGCCTGGCAGAGCAAAATCAGAGATGTAATTGAATTCCAACAAATATKAAAAAGGAAAGACTATTGAAAAGCCATAGGATGTGTGAAAACAGGGTAGGCAAAAACATTCCATGTCTTTTCTCTTTCACTGTTCAGGTTTCCAGGATCAGGGGGTTTGGGGTTTGGGGTTTATTTCTCTCTAGGATAGGAATGTCTGATGACTCCCGAATGCTTTGCATTTTTAAATATATGTGGCCTAAAATTTGACTGAAGATGGTAGGCTTTTTTTTTTTTTAATCTAAAGACTTAAGCAGATTTTAATGTCATAGTAAGACACTACTTGGAAACTTTTCATACTTTCGCAAATCAAAGAATCACAGAAGTTCAGACAGAGATATTTTACATTTGTCTTTCTCTTTATGTCATCTTTCATTGAATTAATGCCAAATCTTGCTGGAAATATATTTATCCCACCAACTGAAACAGCCAAACTATTTCTGATGGACTATAGGGTAGGTATGAAATTACAGCCATAGGGATCTCTTCTCATTATTGATCAAGCCTGGAGGCTGTTTATCAGACTGGCTTTACAAGAAACCAAAGCACAGAAATCCCCAGGCATTCATTCCCTTCCACACAGTACAACGTTTGGGCAGAGTGGAAAATTAGAATAAACATTCTTTACTCTTTGTGTATATCTCCACATAAACACATGTGCATATGCAGCTCAAGGAACAATTTCACAAGAGAAGATTAACAGATATACTCTCTTGGTCTTGTGYGTTGATCTAAAATCTGCAATGGATTTCTGCTGAATGCCTTTAGGAAATAGATCCTGGCCTCTCCTGCACTGCTGCCTGGTTGGGAGAGGATGCAGAGCAGGTCAAAGCTTGTGTAAGAAATACATATTCTGTGTGGTGGAACAGTGATAAGAAATAAGCCACGGGCACAGTGTCATCCTCCAGCTATAAGGAACTACCTGATCACCCTTCATGCAGGAGAGAAGCCACATTGCAGCATATTTCTGCATATTTCTTGGTGCACTCACCAGTAAGAAGGGACAATCATTCACCATGTATTTTTGCAATCCACGCTCTGAATTTCCCAGGAAACCTATTTTTCCATAATTTAGCCATGTCCTACGTCAGAGGTCATTCCTCCTACTGAAAGATATGTGACAGCACTCCAGTGAAACTCACTTGCCTTCCTTGTGCTTTTGTCCCTGTTTTGGCTGAGGCAGACAGAGCTGCTCAGGGACAAATGGAGATATTCAATAAATACAACCATAATTTTGTTTGATGAAGAGAAAAATGGGTGGGTGGGTGGATGAACAGATTTCCCTGGCTATGGAGGGCAGTTGGGAGCATTGCATTCTCCAGCATTGCTGGCCTGTCACCTTGGGGAGTTCATTTCCACATAAATCAAACGTGAARCAGACAGGGGAAAACTGTTCTCACTGCCACAAAGGAGGCAGCTGGCCAGCTCAAAAGGATGAAATCTCTGTTCCTCTGGGACATTTGGAAATGGTCATTACAAGACAATATTTATTTATAAACACACTTGGCCCYGTCAATTGGGCTCGAATATATAGAGGAATGGAGCTTATTAGTAAGATAAAGCTTTCCCATGACCTATAGAGGACACTGCATAGGGACCACAGATGTTCTGTATTAAAAAAGCTGGAAAATTTATGTCAATGGCCATGAAAAGCTCAGTTGGAAAATAAGTAAATAAATAAATAAGGAGGTCGCCAGCAAAGACAAGGTTAAGGACACTGGAAAATGGATCTTCCAGGATACTTAACCTTTATTTATTTAATTAAGGGGAACAGATCCTGACCTCAACTGCATGTGTCTCTCCTGAGCATCTCTGCTGAAGTTACCAGAATTATTCTGGATTTGCACCAGAASAGGGCTGGGCAGATGGCTGGTCTGTCATGCAGGCAAGCAACCCCATGGCAATGGGATTCACACAGGCAGTGCCAGGAAAGGATGAAGGAAGGGCTGTACTTTGGAAGTGTGTGCCRCTTTCTGATGCAGGGATGGAAAAATCTCTGCCCCTGTCAGATAAACTTGCAAGGACTCGGCTTCAGCTGCATAAACTAAACCATGGAGCTTCTTAACAARGAATTTGTGGCCTATTTTGAGATGAAAAGCCAGAAAAAGCTACACAGAACCATCACAATACAAGAYTCAGTTTTTATTTACCAGGGCCTAGTCCTTCAGACYACAGAATCACAGAATATCCTGAGCTGGAAGGCACCCACAAGGACCATCCAGTCCAACTCTTCAGTGCATGGCCYSTAAGGGGATCAAACCCTGGTGTTATCAGCACCAGGCTCTGACCMGTTGAGCTGTCCTGTCTGAGCCCACAGACCCTCTCTGCTCACACCAGCCTTGAATGTGCAAACAGCCAAGTGCAAACGGCCCCACGTCCTGGCTGGCCTGAAGCCTTGGATCAAAGGGTTTGTGTACCTGTGCCGTGTGTGCTCGTGGGGAGCACAGGGGATGTTGTTTGCACAGCTGCAGGCTCCCTGAGCACCTGCAGCCTGCCCCACAGCCTGCATCCCAGCTGCTGCTCCTCCAGCAGGCACGGAGCACCACACCGGCATCTCCTCGCCCACCCGCACGGCCAGGGGCTCTCCTGTCACACACCAGCTCCTGGGGCAGTCCTGGTCCCCCCATCTGCCTTCCCTCAGAGCCTTCTCGGAGACACACAGGACTAAAAAAAAAAAAAAAAAAAAATTCTGGGACTGAAAGAAGCTCCATTAATGCTCAGGAAGAGGAGTGAGAGCACAGAACGCTCGCTGGGGATGAGCCCTTCACAGTTTCACAGTGAAAATGCTGCAGAGACTGACTGATTGAGCACCATCAGGCAGCTGAAGTCCAAGTTCTTCCAAACCCCTAGGGTGCTGCAGCAGGTTTCCAGCTGTCCCTGAATTCAGAAGGCCAGGCAGGCATTCACACAAGCACAAAAGTGTGGGTGCACCTCCAGCTCTCGGTTTGCCTCACTTTCTATGCTTCCCCGAGCACCTGCTCTCACAGATATTCCCACCTTCCAGCTCACTGTGTTCCCGAGCTAGCCAGCTTTCTCCCAGGCATGGAGAAGGCAGGATGTCCTCAGCCAGCTGCCTACAGAGATATGGCCTCAGGCTGAGGTACTCCCATTCCCCCAGGACACACCAGTTTGGACTTTCCAGGTGGGTGGAATTCCTGAGCTGGGGGCAGTCACCCTGTGCCTGGTGAGGCCACAGAGGAGCAGAGGACTGTAAGTACCCCAAAACTGGAGCACCTACCAAAGATCTGAGATTATTGCTAAAACCCCAAACAAACCACACTGCAATTCAACATTTTTTACTATTGTTTCCCATGGTAGGATAGATCTAAAATATCAGTCTGATTACTGCAGCTCAGGCTGGGTTTACTGCAAGGGCAATTACTGAAGAATTTTTTTTCTTTTCCTCTGAGCTTGGCATAGTTTACACTGAGAGAAAAAAATCCCACAGTGTTGTTTTACAGAGTCATTTTCCTTACATTTGTTTTGTTTCAACTTTTCTAGGTTTTGGGATTTKTTTTGTAGCGTAGTAAGAAGGAACAAAACAGTGGAAGCCCTCTCTGGCTTATGAAAATTAAAGAAATTCCCACTAATTTTCAATGCTGAGGTGAAAACTTTTATCTGGAGTGTAATMATATCTGCAATATGGATTTAGTTTGTCAGTTTGTCTATGAGGCTGTTGTGGGAGACAGTGTCAAATGCTTTGCTGAAGTAAAGCTAAAGGGTAGCCTCTGATTTTCCCTCATCTGCCAAGCTGATCATCTCATCACACGAGGTTATGAGGTTAGTCAGGCATGATTTCCCCTTTGTAAATCTGTGCCTGACTAGTCCTAATCACTTTCTTGTCCTTTATATGTTTGGAAATAMTTTTCAGGATTAGTTGCTCCATCCCCTTCTCAGGGATTAAGGTGGGGCTGGCTGACCTGTAGTTCCCCAGAAGGTCCTTCTTGCCCTTCCTGAAGATAAAGGTGACATTTGCTTCTTCCAGTGCTCAGGAATCTCTGCTGATTGCCACAACTTTTCAAAAATAATTGAGAATGGCCTCACAATGATATCRGTCAACCCTTGTGGGAGCAACCCATCAGGACTTATGGACTTGGGTATGTCCAGTTTGTTTGTTTATTTGCTTCAACATTTACTCATTTGTTTTGATCATTTTTTTTGACTCATTTCTCTTCTTCTAGAACCAGTGGTGCTGAACTTGTCATCTCACAGTCTGCAAGTTTCTAAGCCCACACATCATCCCATCAACAGAGTCACAAGTTAGAGACTTCTCCCACACTGCAGTCTTCACTCTCTGCTTCGCCCCTCAAGGTATTCTAGTTTATAAAGCATAAAAAACAGGAGATTAAATAATTTTAATGTTGTTCTCTGTAATGAGAGCCCAGAGCCGTGTTTGTGTGTGTTATTTACTCTGGCTCCCCTCGGAACAAGCAGCAATGTTTCCGAAGCCGTGCTGTGTGTTTTGATGCTAACCTCTCTGGTTCTCACAGAGCCTATCCTGGGTGGAATTAGAAACACTGATTCATCCCAATTATCTGTGCTCAGAGCCGTTCCTCATCTTCCCATGCAGGATTCTGAGTAACCCACAAAGGGAAAAACACTATCACAATGCAACCTTTCTTTCCAAATCCTCCGCTGTCCCTGGATACCACAGGAGCCCATTTCAACCACAGTAGGGACAAGGATATTTATTTTGATTTATGCTTTCCTATCTGCTCTCCCTTAGCCACAAGGAACTGATCCGCCAGCAGACGCATCATCTCTGCGTATCTCTGCTCCCCAGCCAGACAGTGACCTACTGCAGGAGTCAAACTGAGATCAAATGTTACTCCCTGGTTCATGGKGAAGAAAAAATCCCCAACTTTGAATCACGAGAGGAACTAGAGGAAAACGATGTCCATCCTGCACACTGCTGTGCTCACAGCGAGCACGGTTGGTTCCTTTCCCACACATCTTTGCTGTTTATTTGTTTTTTGATTAAGCTAACGTGCATTTCACCAGCTGGATCCTTGGGAGTTTTAAAACATATCTAGGGGTAGGCTAAGCCATTAACAAGAAAATAGGACYGGGAGAAAGAAAAATCGTAACCTGACAGATGCTGAAGCTTGTTTTTCTCAGAGTGTGAGGAGGTAAATTCATGTGGAAAAATTTCCCAAGGCACACAAGGACACCACCAAGTGTGTCTGCCCAGAAAAGTYGTGGATTGGTCATCCCTGGGAGTGTTCAGGGCCAGGTTGAATGGAGCTCTGAGCAACCTGGTCTAGTGGAAGGTGTCTCTGCCCATGGCAGGGGGTTGGAATAAGATGATCTGTAAGGTCTCTCCCAGTCCAAACCATTCCATGAATAGAATTCCATTAATTCTACGAAGTGTTGATCTCGTTAAAAAAAAAAAAAAGAAAAAAAAAGTTACATCTAGAAGAAGAAGAAAAACTAAAAGGAGAAAGCAAAGGAGACAGAGAAGGAGAATGAGAGGGAGAAGGAGAAGGAAAAGGAAAAGGAAAGTTAAAAAGCAAAAGAAAATGGGAAGCAGAGGGAGAAAGGGAAGAGGAAGTCAAGAAAAAAGAGATAAAGGCCCCAGTCCTTGTTTCAACAAATTAAAGCTGGAGCCATTGACCATAAACAACCAGTGATAATGTTGGGGCTGAGTCCCAGAGCTCATACTCATGGTAGCTCATGGTCAGACTGAGGCTTTTAAATCAAGGTACAGAAATTCCACAACAATAGAGCCTCCCTATATTTAAGGGCATTTAGACTTGAACTCYATAACCTCAGCTTCTTGCCACATCTCCGTTTCTGCTGCACCRCTAAAGCTTCAAGGTTTTTTTGATCTTTGAACAAAAATTACTGTCTGCACTCCCAGGCTGAAGTGAACAAGCAAAACAATTGTCTTTGTTCAATGTGCTATAAAAACACCAATTAAATATACATATTTTTCTTTTTATGCAATAATGCGTAACTTTGCCTTAATAGAGACAGAATAAATGCAACGTATCTAAAGTCTGTTGTTTGGGTGACTTGTCTTGCTAAACCAGGTCTGATGGTTATCTGTCTTASATGGAAACCAGTGTACTTTTAAAAAATAGGTGGGAAAACGAAGAATCTGTCTGAGAATTAAGTAGCTWCCTAGTACCTGCCCGAAGGAAGGATTAAAATTTTTTAAATCAAAGGCAATCACAGCTAATATTCCAAAAGGAATTTATGTGCCAACYGTAACTGATTCATAATACACACACAAGTATTTTCTTCGAAGAATGTACCATGGCAGAGGACTCACGCTGTAAATGAGCTCTCCAACATGTGTGATGGATAAAGCTGAGGGAGGGAGCTCTCTGGAGCTGTCCTGGCCAGCTCTTAGGGAGCAGTTCTTTTACATCCTATAACACCAGGAAAACAGGGATTGGAGGGGGTAAACCACTAGACCAAAACCTTCCTGAACAGAAATTGGTGAGCAGTCTGCAGTTGGAAAACACGAGTTCAGGTTCAGGTTCCCTTGWGAAGCAGTGAGACAGATTTAGAGGTTTTCAAACCATCGCTACTCGCCTACCAACATCAATAGGTTAAACCCCGGATCTGATGGTTTTGAATAAAACCTACAGAGGCAAGGTAATTAAACCCATGATTTCCACCTCCCATCCTACTTGGAGTCAGGGCAAAGTGCCACACWGGTGGTTTGAGCTGAATAAATTGCTTTCTGCATCAGCTCCTCTGACAGCGCGGTGAGCTGAAAGAGAAAGGAGGAGAGAGGGGRACTCTTCTGCCCACTTTATCAGCCTGGGCAGCTCCAGGGTGAGCACAACAGAGCAGGATCAGCACAAGCAAGCACTGATTTCATCCCCAGAGGGCTGCAGGGACAGTGCTAAGGGGGTCCCACAATGCCCACCCACACCCAGGGTTGTGCCCTCACAGCCTCTTATCTCCCACGGATTTGCAGAATGGGCATGGTCCTCGATGGTTGTTGAACCTGCAAAGCCTCTGTCAGCTTGTAGAGCTGCTGTTGTCGAGCAAAACCCCAATTTACCTGCCAAATGCAATGACAAATGATAAAGCTTCAGTGCGCTCCGGCGTGTTTGTTATTAGCCGCGGTGTAAATGTTCTGGGAAAACAGTGTTTAATTCCCCCATCAGCCAACAAAGCAGCTCTTTCGCTGGTATTTACAGGAAGGGCTCATTTCCCCTGAGTGAGTTTGCTTTGACGTTATTGGGAGAGGTTTCGTGGCAGATATTTACTCTAGGCTGAATGGCTGTGGCATCCTCTGAGCACACTTGACACAGGCTGGGGGCCCAGGCTGCCAGAATATGAAAAGAGCRTTTTCCACAGCACCTTATCAATTCTGTTGTGCTGACTTGAGTGGCGCGATTACTTTTCCACGGCCGGGAAGGCTGACTAACCCTCCCCGAACCATTAATCTCGGGACAGCTTGAACCGGGAGGGATTTCTGTAAAAATAGACCACAAAGAATGCATCGGAGACGAGAGGCTTTGCGTCTTTTACAGCTTCTTGACCTCTTCTGGCTGGATTTTGTAACTAAYGGGGAGGATTAAAGGGAATATGCTGGAGCCTGAGCACAGCGCAGTGACCGATGTGCGCAGCTGCTCCCAGCCATGTCTTTGAGAAGAGTGGCTTCTCAGGCTTTGCTGTCAAGCACACAAAAAGGGCCTGACTCAGTGCTGTTTCAACTCAGTTTCCCTCCAGTAGCTCAGATTTTTTGGGTCTCAAACTCAGCCCTGATTTGTGCTTGTTTTTTGGGAGCTTGGTTTCGCTGGAAGCAGAACGGTGGGAAAAGGGCACGAAGGGAACACCTGAAAGAAGAGTTGTTTTCCTAGTGTGTAACTTCCCGAGGTGGTGATCAGTTATGGTGGCAGGCCACCTGGCTCCAATAAATCACTACCTTGACTAATCACAGTAATGTAAGAGTCATGAAAATAAAACAATTAAATGCTAATGTAACATATCCCGTGACTCCAAAGATACAAAGTGCACGGAACATTTTGCCTCAAACTAGGAATAGAAGCCTTCTACTTTTCAAAACTGTTACATAAGGTTATTTCTTTGTCAGACGTTTTATCTGACACCATAAAAKAGAATTTTATATTTTATATAAAGTAGCTTTTATATTGTGGGAGAAATGCACTCACCTTACCAGCTGAGTCTCAGAAGGCTTCATAAATTTACAAACTGCAGTAGTACATATTGCAGAATATGGAAGTGGTTCTTTAATYAACTAAGTCTTCATCTCAGATTACAACTAATCATATATCAGTGTCACTGCCTTTATGTTCATATACTTTTAGCTGCAACATCAAATTCACTGTTAAGTGGAATGAACATGTTCAGTAGCTACACCAGCTGAAGTGCTTATACCAGCAGATATATGTGCTAATTTAGACACAGAGGGAATTCAAATTTTACACTCCAGTACGATTTTTGTGTGGGTTAAACCTTGGTTGGTAGCGTGCTGCCTGTGCAAGGACTTGGCTGCAAAGGTAAGGAAAATACTTATGCAGAACAATGTGGGAACATTGGTCTAATGAACAGAGATTCAGTTACCTGATTTGGTGAGTTTTCGGTTTGAAATGGCTGTTTGGGGAATGCAAGAACTGGGGACTGATCAAGACACATTTAAACATTCATTAGTTTAATTTTTGCTCCCCTAGAACCAAACCACTGTGATCAGCAGTCTTACATCCCAAAGCTGCAGGCAAAGAAATACTCAAGCAACAGGGCTATGAAACTGTGGCTCATTGTCACCTCTGAAGCCTGACAGGAGGTTCATTGTCATCGAACAAACTATTCATGCAGTGTCACGAGCACATAAAATTGTCAATCCTTTCCTAAACGACAACAGCAAAAAGGAAAAACCCAACCAGCTGAGAAATTGCGTTGTTGCTACCATCTACTGGTGGCCTCCGTAGGCTTTCAGCGAGCACTATTATTGCATAAAAATGATTCAGAAAAARGCTTTGTGCATGGGTTTTATATGACCTCTCTTTAGATCCAAGCTCTTTGGTGTAGCTACAAAAAGCTCACTCATTTTTCCACTTATGCTGCTTTGAAATTGTTCTTAATGATTGAGGATGCTGACAAATACTCAGTAAATTTCCTAAAAGAATCTTTTGAACTATTTCAAGCTGAAAAGTAGTGAGGATTAACGAGCATGCAGTATACAGCCAAAAATAGGTCTGTAGGAAGTGTTTATTCTTCASTTTTCCAGCAGACTCCTCAGATCCCCTCCAGGTAGGTGTTAAGTCTACACTTTTTTTGGGRGGGGGAGAAGCTTGCAGGGCTTCAAACACAGGGCAATGAACACGGGTAGGTAACACCTGAAAACCGCTTCCCTAAGGATTACTGGGAATTTTGAAAACAAACAATGAATTCCACGAAATAAGCATGGTTAGTGGTCCTAATACCGTTATGCTTTTCTTCACCAGCCTACCACAAACAAATTATCACGTCCAGGTTTTAGTGGTGGTTTGGAGCAGAAATTTCTGCCCAGCTCTCTGCTCCGTGTCCTGCTGCGTTGCCATCGCCTCTGTGTRGGGGAAAAGCTCAGGTTTCCAACCTGTAGTGAGCTGTGGGGTTTTGCCAGCAGAGGACAGCGCACAGCTCGTTAAGCAGCAGCTATTACCAGCCGCTATAATCTAAATTACACCGGAATGTCCTGCCCATCCCTCAAGGACGCAGATCGGTCGCGGTGAGAATAGATGGGGCCGAAATCCTTTTAAATGAGGGGGGAAGATTTGCTGTGAAACTCAGACAGGTCGGCCAGGGGTTGGGATTAGTCGCCGTGTAAGCTCTGCCCTTCCCACTCCTACGGGGAGGATGCAAACCATGCCTTTGTTGTGCAAATTCAAGGAGAAACACAGGTCTGGAGTTTAGGATTGCCCTGTGATAGCCACCATCAATCTGGACGTCACCGGCAAGGGCGTTTCTCACTGGCATGGGGCCGTTTTCCCATCTGGAAGACACATTCAAAATCCTTCCGTAGAATGAAAGAATAGGCTGAATGGGAAGGGAGCTATCGGATCATGGAGTCGAACTCCTGGCCCTGAGCTGGACGCCCCAAGAATCYCACCCTGTGAGCGTTGTCCMAACGTTCTCTTTCCCGAGAAAACCCCAAACCCAGCCTCACAGCACTGGGCAGTAGCAGCTGTAAAATGCAAACTAAATTGTATTGCTTACGCAGATCGAGGACAGAAATAGTTTTGAAAATATGACGATTTGTAGTGGCATAAACCTTYTCCTCATCTTTCCAGATGTTTTTGGTCTGGTGATCTCTCTAAATTTTAAAAGGAGTCAAAGTACCATGGGAGTTACAGGGTTTTTGCTGGGGTAGTCTGACAGTGTAGCATGAAATATTTATTCTCTGTCCTAAACTTGCTCATTTCCAAATAGTCTATACAAAATAATAGATGATACAGCAAAGGTAGTCTGGGTGCTTGTTTTTCTCGGTTTTTTTGTAATGTAATAAAGTGACAAGACACTTAAAATGATTTTTTAAGTAATGTTCCTACAGGTGTCTAATATCTTGTTTAATTACTATATGCCCAGCAGGTAATTAAACAAGATATTAGACAGCTGTAGGAACACTCACAACTTCCAGAGAGGCTTTAAAGGAGAAAACTTCTACATCTGTGCTTYAGGACAAGTGAGACTCATTGACAGACAGGCCCATTACAGCTCCCCTGGTTTACTCCATGTTCTCTTAACTCTTCCTCTGAATCTTTAACCAGAGAACCTGGGAGAGAGTTTTGCTTCCTGCATTTTCCACTTCCCCCATTTATTTCCTTCCACCTATTTATTTAAAAAACACAAGAACKAGACAATTATTTGCTAAAACTGGATCAGATATTTAACCTGCTGGTATCAGCCCAGGGAAGTTTTGCTCACTCAAGTTTTGCAAGTGCAGCCTTGGGACAGAATTTCCTAAAGCATGGCTTTCCATGCCGTCCCTGGTAGGAGTTTGCACCCCTGCAAGGAGCACAGCTCGTCTAAAGTGATCTGCAGCCCCAAAGGTATGGAAAATAAAGTAGAGATGTACAGGGATGAACACAGTGAACTAGGCAAAAATGCCTGGGCGATGCTGCCAGCGGAGTTTCTGCTTGGCTTTCTTGGGAAAAATGCCCTAATGCCGCATTATGGGTCTGGATTCGGGGTCAGTGAACAAGAAGCTCCAAATTTTGCTGTTACCATTAAAATAGATCGAGAGCTGCAGCAGTTCCCACGTGCTGAGGCTGTGGTGTTCAGCTCGGTCAGTAGAKGTCAGTGACACACACGCAAAAACACACACGGACAAATCCCGAAACCAGAATCCCTCCAGAAAAAACGGCACCACTTCTWTTTTTCACCCTGGTGTCAAGATGCAGCGGGTAGAAAAGGGGAGAAGTGAGTGTACTTCAGAGGGAAAACGTTCCTGAGAAACACTGGAGATTCCTGTGTCCCACACATGAGGAAACAGCAAGATTGGGCAGTGACAGATTCAGGACTGACATCTGTAATTTCAGTCTGAATTCTGGACAGCTTTCATTCTTTCTTTGGGGAAACAAGCATTCTCACCTTCCYTTTTCAGACTAGTGCCCCCTCCACAGCTAGACAGTTAAAAAGTACATAATGTTTAAATTGATAGGCTAATCCTAAACCTCTCTCTACTGAAGACTAATTAAGGAGTGACTCATTACACTTCAGCCCSGTTTGTAGTAGAGTTTATTAATAGTATGGTTTATTTTGCAGCATGGTAAATCAAGACAGCCAAAACTYAACATCTCAGTCAAGAATAAATTCAACGTGGCATTGTAAGCCTCCAGAACCTCCATAGCTTCACAGCTTGCTGAATTGCTACACAGAGCTGCAAAACTTTCCAAAAATCAGTAGGCCAGCCCAGAAAGTCTTAGAATAATCATTTGGCATTCCCTTTGGTGCCTGGGAGAGACCCAGGCTCAAGATTGGTCAAAGGTTTCCAGCAATGAAAATAATAAAGGGGAACTCATGCATTAGGGATAAAATTCTAATGCATATAGACCAAAGAAGGAATTATTAGAAGGTGTTGGGGATTGCTAATTTGGCCAATGCAAAGGAAGTTTGTCAGATAAACACTATTTAAACTATCTTTGACCTAAAACTCAATTGTAGGTCCCACCCCAAGCTTAGTTGGGTACAGGAATGCTACACCTCTAACCACAATTTCCTCATGCAATATTCACAGCAGAGGCAGAGWTTAAAAGCAGTTTAGATGCTGCGAATGCCCTGGTGTGGCCATACAGGTTTAGCAGGGCTGTCTGAAGGTGGCCAGCTGAGTACAGCACCTCTAACACCTCAAATGAGGGCACTTGAAAYGTTTGCAGGCAGGTTAATTCTCTCCTGACACAAAGCTTCATACACCTGCCCTGAACGATCCAGACCTGGGCCAGGTTTGCATTCCTTTTGAAATATTTGGGGAATGACTGCTTTTTTTCCCTAAAAACACCAGCATTCACACACAACTACAGCTGAATAAAGCAGGGGAACTTAGCATTGCTTGGTTATTAYTTCTCACCTGCTTTTGTTGCTCATGGCCCCCTTAGGCAAAGAGACTAAGAGGGGAAATGCTCCTGATAATACCAGGAACACAAACCCCAAAGAAAGAGTTCTTAACATTCATTTAGCCCAGCAACTGTTGTTGATACCCTGATACCGGAAAACTTTCCTTTTTTTTTTTTTCCCCAAGTAATTYAGTAAAAGAGAGTAGCACTCCCTGCAGGCCTAGTGTGCAAAGTGGTGCTTCCCAGAGCATTTCTGATATCAGCATTAAAATGTACACCAGGCTTGCCATAATATGCAGGGGATCACTATTGATTCCTTTGCACAACTTTTGTGTTGAATATTTCCAAGCTCTCAGCACACAAATCAACCCAAAAGTTGATGCAAACCTGCCATGTCAATGCCATACCTGTTTTTTGTTCCATCTTTGTCTTTCACACATGGTTCACTCTTTTCCCCAAATTCCTCAACAGCCTGAGTTCCCCTCAGAGGAAGAGCATGTGCTCGTGGATTGGGACCACGGGAGAGGTTGGCATCAGAGGGAAAGCATGATTATGGATTGGCACYGTGCAGACCTGAGAGGCCTGGCTTGGAGCAAAAGGTACTTCAAAGCCCTGGAGCTCAGCAGGGAACATGTGACAGGCAGAGCACGAAGCCACTTTGCTGGCAGCTGCCTGTGAACATCTCCATTAGCCCTTCCTGCCCCGGCCTTATCCCTAGGGGACTGCTCCACAAATGAATTGCCTGTCCAATTATTTTTTTCTAAAACCCTGGCCCACCTGGGAACACTAAAGGAAGCTCAGATTGGCTTAGAGCCCATGCARCTTCCAAACTTTTTTCAATATGCAAACCAGGACAGGGAGTCAGTGAAAGTATTGAATTTTCCAAGAATTAGCYGACAAAACAACCTTCCCGTGCTTGCTTTTCTTAGTTGTTGGTACACCCACATACCAGGTGTAGTGCCACAGATCCCAGCTTGGAAACAATTTTCCTGAAGGCAATCGTTGCCAAACATTTCAAAAATAGTAAAAAAGAGAGGTGACTTCGAYGACACGTCAATCAAGGAAGCCTCTTACTAATCTGAGGCAGTTGGAAAATGACTCATTCTTACACATAAGAACACGTATTTCTCATATTCCCTTTATCTTTTATAGTAAATGTAGATATTAGTCAGGTAAACCRAGTCTTTTTCAGCCTCCTCTTGCATCCTGACCTGGTTTTCAGACTCTGCAGTGTCAGAAAGCAGCACCCCACGGGCTGACTGAGCACAGGCCCTACAGGAATCCTTGCTGCCAGCTTTCATTTGTCTTCTTCTGCACCTCATTTGGAAACACCTTGGAAATGCTTCCTTCAGAAGAGAGAAAACAAACCTGTTAAAGTGAGAAGGGAATATACAAGGATGGAGAGTAAGGAAGTGCATTTGGAATGCTCCCGCTGCAGGCTCTCTGCAGAGCTGTGCTGTCACTGCTCAGCCCACTCTCCTGCCTATTTTTAACAACCAGCCTCCCCAAAACCTCCTTTCTAACTATAGCACAGACCAATAAGGTGAAGCACTTAGGAGTCAAAATTTATACCCTTGCYTTTTTTTTTTTYCCCCTAATCAATTGTTTTATGGGAATTTTTCCTTTTTTTTTTAGGGGGATTTCTTCTCGTGGCACCCACATTTAAGCAGCAGMCTCACAGAACTGCAGCCAGCTGAGTCATCCTGGAGGATGCTCAGGCTTGGTATGAAAAAAGGGTTTGTTTTTAAAGGAAATAGGGATATGGAGTGTTTTCAGTAGGGTTACAGAGCAACTGGTATCTGAGTAGGGAAGGTGCTGTAAGTCAGGATAAAACAATCCAGCAGGATTTTTTATTTTCAGTCTTCTCAGTAGCACTCACTTCATTGTYCGTGCCAACTTCCAGACCAGCTTTCAGCCCATTAGCTTTCTCATCTGATCCCTTCCTTATCTATTGCCATCACCTGAAATCTTAACAAAACAAATCCTCTAAAAGAATGTAAATTATATGTCTTACTCCCTTTTGATACTCATCTTAAAAGCTTTAAAAACAGATTTTTTTTCCTTTTTTCTTTTCTTTTTGTTAGCTGAAAATTGCCCAAGCTTTCCTGCCACAAAAATAAACCATAACAGATGTCTCAKCACCCACATGGAGCGATGAGAACATCACATCCAGGCACATTCCAGAGGCTTGGTGGAGGCTGGGAGCTGAGCAAAGGTTTGGGGCTCTTTTTATTGGCGGGTGTTTGACTTCAGGCAAAATGAGGCAAGACCCCCCAGCTCTTGCAGAAACAGCTGCTCCTTTGTGGTGCCTCTGTTTGGGGACACAGCAGATGTGAGCAGACCCAACCCACACAAATTCAGCACAGCAGAGAAAACCAGGCTTCTCCTACTCTGTGCGGGGCAGCTAATTTTTTTTTTTCCAGTTTGTGTCATTGCTTATCTTGCAATAGGGGATGTGAAGTGGCTCAGGAGGTGCTGTGAGGCACAAGTAATGTGTGTTTGTAAAGCACTCCAGGGCACTTGACTGGAAGCAGGTAGGAAAGTGTCACCCCTGGCTACCAGCTGGGTTAGGATCTACACAGCAGCCTGGCTCTGGAAGAAGCAATAATTTCTGTAGGATGACATGCCAGGAGTCATTTATGACATCTCAGGGCTCCTATCTCTGTAAGGCACGTGCCTTCTTTGGGGTGGCCACCTGATACCTTCCCTCATGAAGGCTTCATCAGGTGTAACAGACCTGAAGGAGAGAAAAACCTTCCACTCTGAAAACATGAGAAGTGGCTGCTCTGATGGCTCAGCTGGCCTGAAATGGATCTAAAATATCCCTACTATTATTTCCATGTGTGCTCAGAGCACCTACAAGCCCCACAGAGATCAGGAACCATCTGCAGGCAGAACAAAGGCAGTGGTGGCCCAGGCAGATTGTAAGAGAATCATAGGAATTCTAAGGTTGGAAAAMACCTCTAAAATCATGGAGTCCAACCATTAATCATGTTGACCACTCCACCATGTCCCCAAGTGGCACAGACAGCAGGCAACAGATGAGGCAGGTTGAATGGAAAACAGAAGGAAACRAGGAGACAGGATCAGACAGTACAAGCTATGTCACCCTGTGGCCTTAAACA
Organism: Amblyornis subalaris; assembly: GCA_018881555.1. NCBI lineage: Eukaryota > Metazoa > Chordata > Aves > Passeriformes > Ptilonorhynchidae > Amblyornis > Amblyornis subalaris. The sequence goes on from JACAXG010000121.1 coordinate 208,455, forward strand.
CATTCCAAGCTTTTGCTGGCATCCCTGCAAGAAAGTGCTGCTGAGGTCCGATAAGATAAGGGAATGGGAAGTGGGAATGACAGGTTTCTCTGGATGCTCCTGAGTGGCATCTTGCCTGGAGGCTGGGGGGCAAAACACACGACTGCTGCTCAGGGGGAAGGAAAATACAGATAGTTACACAGTCTTGGGCCAGCAGAGGGGAAACGAGAGAAAAGCTACAGGAGACAGCAAAAATACAAGGCAGACACTCGTTGGATGAACCTGGGAAACCTTTTAAGCCGAGTTTCAAAAAAATTAGGGGAAAAAAAATATACTTTTCTCCCCAGTTTCTGCTGTGCCCAGGCAAACAGCCCTTTGCTGTATGGTCCCTATAAAGGAACTGTATCAAATAAATATTTGACTCTCTCAYCTGTTTCTCCCTCAAAAGGGGACAGTGGGTCCCTTCCAACCCAGAATATTCTGTGTTTTTGTGATTCAGCTTGAGGCTGCTCAATACTGGATGCCTCCCAGTATGCTCRGGTGGAGGCAGGGAGCACAGGGGATGCTCTTCAACACCAGCCAGGTAGAGGTGATACCATTAACCTTTCCTTAGATGTTTGGCACTTTCTGTGATGACTAAATAAATAAATAAAACCCCCAAAATGAGTTTTCTGCTTTCTCCCTCTTTGTATGAGCTTGGGCAATTTTGGAAGCAGATGCAAAATTAAGTTTGCTTAAATTTTGAGTGAAAACTCATCTTTCTGCCCTGCTGAGTACAACAGGAACCCCTGAGAACAGCAGCATCTCATTTAGTCTTTCTTCATATGACAAAATGATGATAAAACCCAGTAGGACTGAGATGAGTTCCTGTGTCAGACTAAATCACAGCAGAGGTGAGCCAATGGGCTGCATTTCTGTGCATCCCCTGTTTTCTGTGCTCTTTAAACTTGTTTGTGTGTAAACACTTCACAAACACACACACACRCACATATATATGTGGGTGGTTGGGGAAGTAAACTCTTGCAATGTCACAAAATAGCCTTTTTGTGTAATTATATAAAACCACTCGCTGTTTGGTAGGTTGGTTTCGTAACAGACCAGTGCATCTGTGGTGGGTTAGAACATGCCAATTAAGAAGACAAAGAAACACAATTCTGCTTCATAAATTGACTAATTACCAYGAAAGCTTTGCAACTTGGAAAGTCTGAACTGTTCTGCCACAGACAGGACGTAAGAAAAGCAATGTTCCAGTTTAAATTGAAGCTTCCCGTGACCCAGGCAGGAAAAACATCTATATKAACTCTGCTTTGAGTTTGGTACAAATGCCAGCTACGTATTTACCAAAATATTTAAAGTAGTGAGCACATATGTTACGTCATGAGTTGAAATGAAATTTGGGACATGCTGTGCCCCCCAGYATTTCAGAGGAAAAGAGAGAGGAGAGAGGGAAAGGGATCAGTCCCCAGGACTGCTATGAGGGCACTCACTGGATCTGGGAAGGAGGAAGCAAGACTAGAGTGCCTGCTCCAAAACACATTTATTTTATAAGTTCACCAACAAAACGTTTGGCATGTTCAAATTCCACAGCTTACTCCACAAACTGAAGATACCCTGGCACTGCGGGAAATCCCCTCCTATGTACCCTGAGCTCCTTGAGGACCAAGAACAAACTTCTGGATCATTTATTTTGTCTTAAATTTTGTCTGAACATGAGGAGGATGCAGGTCCCAGCTTGACATGCGGGAAAGAGCCACTGCAAGGTGTCTCTGCCAGCCTGGGATRTACCCAGGGCTATGGCAAACAGCAACAGCAAAATCAATCACTCCCTTACAGGAACAGCAGCTATTTCCACCACTGTGACCCAGGATGAAAGTTTGGGTGGGTTTCTCCATTCTTATTCTGACATGAAAAAACATCAGTAAGTCTTTATCTCTTAATTTTTAACTGTTGAGCCACTATTTGCCCTCCAGCTTGCCTTCTTTAGAGCACAGTAGGATCAWTTGCTTTCCCTGAACTTTAAGTGAGATTATTTTCCCATACAGTCATACAATCCCATGGACTTTTAGAAAAATTATATCTACCTATCCATCTCTATGCACATCCTGAAGCTTGTATTGGCATTATTTGCATTTGGAGTACCTGGCTCTTTGCCATGTGAGGACAAAGCTTTGTGGATCTCATCATTAATTTCACTCCAAACACAATTCCTCCTTTGTTGGTCACAGAATTGAATAACCACAGCTCCACAGAGTTCAGCACATCCTTTATTTTCATTTTCAGAGCAGASTCTGTTCACAAATGAGATCTTGGCTCTTACAATCAGTTCACCAAAAGCTTAAATGCAGTCTGTGCCACAGGGAAAATAGTGGGAAAGACTGGAGACCTCTGCTCAGGTTATATCTGGACACCAGCTGTCAGGTCTCATCATCCTTGGGGTAGCAGCGTGCATTTTCCATCACAAATGCCATTAGGAGCATCAGAACAGAGCCTTTGATAACAAACCAAACAGCAACAGCCCACGAGCCACAAAACAGCTCRAGAGAAAACTCTATGAGAGAGAGAGTTATCCAGAAAAGCACCTGATTAAGGGCTAAAAGTGGAACTTTCTGCTGGTTCCTTGCTGGTGCAGATTATCAAGGTACATCAAAGATTAAGAAGACAAGTAGTTATTGAGGGCAAAACCACAGATCTGTGCCCACACAACTAAGGTGTGAATGAGGAGCACAGGCAAAGGAGAGAGAAGCTCATGCACGGCACAAATCACAGCTCAGATGGGATGAGCTGCTGCCAACATCCTTGTAGGGACACATCCCTTGTGCCTGCATCTCCAGCCCAGCTGTGAACTTCCCGTAAGGCCCTGGGTGATGTGTTTTAGTCAGAGATACCACTCAAAGTCGTTGCAGTCACACCTGTAAAGAGGTGCTGCAGCCCTCCATGCACCTCACAAACTCAGCTAAGAGCTGCTCCCCAATTTGAGTTATTTGGAGTGATGTTTCTACAAGGAAATCCTGCCAGAGCAACGTATGATGTATCAGATGGTGATGATAAAGGGAGACAAAATCAGTGTAAACCAAATGGTTAAAAAAAAAGTTCCTCTTGTCAACTTTTATAATTCTTACCACTTGCCCCATTGTACTTTTGCTGGTGTGGGAAACACTGTGCTGGCAATTTGATAATTATTCTTGGTGCCAATCTCTTCTGGAGCTGATTCCATAGCTTGTAGCTGGAGCTAAAGCAGTTTATGGAAGGAAAAATGCTTTGCTGAGCAATGTTAAAACTCCTGCAGAACTGATGATGGTCACATGCTAAATGGTTCTTACCGAGCCAGAAAGGCCAAGATTGCACCTGCCCTGCTCCAGCAGCTCCCAGGAGGAGAGGAAGGAATCCTCACATCAGCCAGGAGCAGCCCACAGCCGACACATCTCCTGTATCTGCCTGGAAAGCACTGATAAGGAGTCCTGGTTTTGGCTGGGATAGAGTTAATTTTCTTCTTAGTAGCTGGTACCGGGCTGTGTTTTGGATTCAGGCTGAGAACAATGCTGATAACACCCTGGTGTTTTAGCTGCTGCTGAGCAGTGCTTGCTCCAAATCAAGGACTTCTCAGTTTCCCAGGCTCTGTTAGCAACCAGATGGACAAAAAGCTGGGAGAGACACAGTCAGAACAGCTGGCCCGAGCTGGCCAAAGGGATATTCCATACCACAGAACACGGTGCTCAGTGTATAAACTGGGGGCAGCYGGCTGGGAGCTGCCCCTCCCTGCTCAGGAACAGGCTGGGCACTGGCGGGGAGCAATTGTACTCTGCACCCCTTGTTTTTCTTGGGTTTGATTCCACTCTCTTACTATCTCCCTTTTTCATTGGCGTTAATATAATTGTTATATTTTACTTTATCCCGGTTACTAAACTGCTCTTGTGTCCGTGCACAGGTTTTRCCTTTTGTCCCCAATTCTCCTCCTCATCGCATGGTTGGGGAGGAATGAGGGAGCAGCTGCATGGTTATGAGTTGCCATCTGAGGTTAAACCATGACATAAGGAAATACACAGCACCCTGGCAGAAAGCCTGGGCTGGGTTGGCTGTGACAGGCCACTGGAATTACTTCCTTGCAATTTATCCCGTCCAGACCAACACGTCACGGAGGAGGAAATGCACAGAGAAGCTTCCAAGGACAAGGTCCAGACCAACACGTCACGGAGGAGGAAATGCACAGAGAAGCTTCCAAGGACAAGGTCACCGTACTTGCCAGTAGAAACAGGAACAACACTCCCTTCTGTCCCAACACCATAATTATTCTGATTAATTTTATTGTATGAATGTCATTAGGACACTGCTGGGAAAAAAAAAATCATAGCAATTAAAAGACAGCGACTACTGGAATATAGAGTGGAGATGATATGGAACCAAATCCTCAGAAAAATACAAGGAAATTACAAGTTTAGTGAGTGAAACAGGAGCCTGGKCAGAACTGATCACACTTCTGAGACCAGCATCAACACGAAAGAAAAATCTGCAAGAAGGGAAATTTGAGACGAATGACCCACGTGGTGCAGTTTAAAGGGTAATAAATGCATATAAGGAAACCAGAAGAAGAGTTTCCACCATTTGTTCAGTTTTTGTTTTTTGTTTTTTCCTTAGGTCATCTGGGGTACTTCAAAGACTGTTCATATGAGTGCAGAAAATAGCAGAGAGGCAGCCACTCACGGAGAATGAAGAAGTTGCTGGCAGCAGCAAACACCATTTTAATGAATGCAAAGCATCCACGAGCTTGGAAAGCCCTTAAATGTAAACTACCTTAAATTACCAACAGATAAGTAGCAAGAGGAAAAATGCTCTCTGCGCTCTGGAGTGTTCAGTCCTCTCCTTCCACCCCTCCTTCAGGTAATTAAACCWAAATTGACTGATTGCTCTTTCTTCTGTTAAGAAACTGGGAGTAAAGGAGGAGGCAAGGTAGGGCATAACCCTTCGAGTTAAYGGAAAATAAACCTGGGGAGGTAATTCTGTGCCACGTTGCTAACCCTGGGATTTGAGGTCTTACAGCATATGCTGTCAGATATAGTCACCTTTGTCCTGCAAGAAGAGGCCCCTAAATGTACCAGGTGTCCCAGCAGTCTTCCCACTCAGCAGCAGCTCCAGGTGACAACCCCCAAACCCGCCCGTGGTTTCTTCCCTTGGTATCAGTCCAAGTGAAGGTGGGCTGCAGCTGTCACCAGAATTTTCTTGGCTGCCTGGGGCAGAGGGAAGGCTCAAGGGAGACAAGAGTTGGAGCCAAAGATTGCTGGACTAGCCAGTCACCCTCTCCTATCTGTACTTTAGCTAATATTCAAGCCCTGCATAAACAAAGCCGTGCTCCTGGTACGGGTTTTTATTTGCTGAGGGAATCGTTAGCGAGTGCCTGTCTTTCCAAGGCCTCTCTTGCCTCTACGGCAGCTTTTGGATTGTGAGATGGAGATGTGTTTGTGCATCTCACCTCATAAAATGCCTCCCACACCCACCCCTTGGGTGGTCCAGGGGAGTAAACAGCTCCCTGGTTAGTGGGGCTTTAATTATCAGTTTCTGAAGGGCAAAGAAATCTTCCATCAGGAGATAAGAGAGGATTTGATAAACAGCCCGTTATTCTTTCTTCTAACCTTTGCAGGAGGACATGCAGAATGATGCCAGGATTCTGCTTGGTGCCTTGATAGGAAAACAGTCTGGTGTCGTAGGGGCTTCATTCCCTGCTGCGCTCCCTATTGCTCTGCTAATTCCCTTTTCGATTCAAAAGGCAGGAAAGGGAGCTTCACCATCAGTGTTTTACGGAAGAGCTGGCGTTTGCAGACATTAATGCAAGCCATGACCMACTATTGAACTGCTTTGTTTGTGTGGCATCAGACAGCTAATATGAGATAGAACTTTATTTTCTTTAAAATCCACATCGTTTCACACGTGCATAAAACATGATTGAAATTCGAGTTTACAATTAACACATTCTCAAATGACTTGCCTCTTTCTTTCCTTCTTCTAAAGCCTGGCCTACCTCCTGGTGCTGCTCTCCAACAGTCCTCTTCCCCACTCCACAATCTGAATTTCTTTACCAGTTCCTTAAACGGAAATTTCCATTCTCTGTTTTCTTGCCTTTGTACGTGGAATCCAGCACCTAAACACGCTTTGTCTTAACTAAGGTACAAAATTTCCCCTGTAATGGGATATTTTGCAACTTGCAAAGGCTTCCTGGAATACTAAGTTAAACACAGAGACACGTTTGTCACCCTCTTATAGCATACAGACTGCTTAAAGTGACATCATGCTTTACAGCAGTCAGTTAATACACGGGGCAGGGGGCTTCAGTCAGGATGTCCTGTGGATTTTCTCCCAACTCAAGAGTTTCTTTTACTTCCACCCAACAAATGTTAAGTATTAAAACCCCCAGAGCAACGACTTAGGCCACATCTCACTGCCTGCACTAGAACAAAGGTTTCTGTGTGGTCTATAATCAAAGMAAGCTACAACCTCTGTCAAATAGTTATGGTCACAAGGAGGAATTTCAGGAGGATTTTCTAGGATGTATTAAAAACTATTTACTTATGATGGCACAATTAGAAAGCTGCAGCAATAGGAATCAAAATAGCACACTATGAGCACAAATGATCTCTAAGAAACTTCAGCAAGAGGCAGTCTAGACGTGTTCGTGCTGCAGGCAAGGACTGCCTTAACTATTTACTTCCCACACTGGTTCTCAAACCATCCCATCGCACCTTCCCGTTTGGAGAATGGGAATGGTATGCTAATCCACGCCTTTGATTAKAAACTAATTCTCTACTGTCTGTCTAGAATGCAAATATTCCAGGAACTTAGTCTAGAATCTGATRAAATCAATATACATGACTTTAGTGGTAATTTCTCGAGGTCTTGGTGTAAAGGACAACGAAGTGTGAATAAGGATGAGAGAGTTCAATTTTAAATGAARGCCATAGAAATTCTTCATTAAGAATAAAGAAAAAGAGCAAATGAGACAAAACAGGATGTGTGGGAGGGACCCCAGGGTGCAGCAGGGAAACGACTCCTCTCCTGAGCAGCAAAGAAAATCCTGGGTGATGACCTGACCAAAACCCCCACCCCATCTCCCTGTGCCATCAGTGGGAAGGAGGAAGGGGTTGGGGGGAGATAAGGGTGGTTTTAAGGACTTACTTTACTTCTCATTCTCCTACTCTGATCTCGTTAGTAATAAATTCACTTTCTATCATGAAGTTGACCCTGTTTTGCCCTGGAAGTGTTTTCTCCCAGTCCTTATCTCAACTCGTGAAGCCTTTGTTAAATTTTCTCTCCTCTGTCCAGSTGCAGACSAGGGGAGGGTCAGTGGGTGGTTTCTTTTTTTTTTTYYCCAGGCGTTTGGCCAGTGTCAAACCACAACACAGGYTGCAAAAGCAAAGATCCTGTTTTGCTCCCAAATAACAGCATCACTCTTTTATAGCTCAGATACTTGATACCAGCAGGTGAGAAAAGAAATCCTCAGAAATCCTACCAAAGACTCTGCTGATCTTTGCACACAGCATCAGAGCACAAAAACACGCAGTACGATGAGCATCCACAGCTGTTCCAGTGAAACATTTTCTCAAAGCCAGGAATATAACTCGTGGAGCTGTCGTCATTCCAGAGCAGAGCTAAAATTCGGGGTTCGTTTCCCAAAGTTCAGCCTAGAGTGAGCTCTGTAATTTGAAATAGCCACGCCTCACGCTGAAACAAAGCCTAAGGGAAAGCTGCCAAAGGTTAATCTTTCCTATGGCATTTCTATCCCGGCTTTGCTTGGCCGGAGTTGCCCTTTGGCTGAATCGAGCGGGACAATGAGACTATTAAGCAGTTTGGCTTTGTTTTGCACGCCATGGAAACCCGAATTCCCTCCTGGGAGAGGATCTCTGTAAGAGGAGAAGCTGCTATTAGCATCTGCAAGAGAAACCAGCCTCCTCTCCGAGGATAAGGAGTTTGCATCCCATGTTTTACCCTGCTCAGCCCAGGCAGCTCTTGGCCAGTGATGCCTCTGGTAATGCTGGAGAAGCTCGAGTCCTTACATTAAGTCTGGTTGAGTTTAAATGAGCAAAGATTACTTCATCTGTGTGCACAGAAAATATTTTACCCACTAACAGAACCAGTCATACTTTCCATATTCTTTTTTCCTTTCCTGTCCTGTATTAAAACTAACAAAAATTGTCATGAAGTACGTTTTAAGTGAGAAGTGAATCAAAAAGGCTGGAATATGAAATCTTTCATGCCTGACGTGAAACCAAAGGACATTACTTGCAGAGTGCATTACAAATGTTTTGAAAAGAGCTAAGTCAGGCTTAGTGGCCAAATGCAAACACGGTCCGGGCAATACACCCAGCGTTGCTCYATCTGGCACTCAAATCCCACGCTGTTCCCAGCCCAGCTCCGCCTTCAGGCTCAGTACCAACCCACTGCCTGCCAGGGACTAGCAAAAAATAGTCCTTCCCAAAATGTCTGGCCTCAATMATACTGGATACTAGGTGGTTTCTTTCATGATTTTTTTTTTTTCTTGCTCCGTAACATCAAACATTTTCTCCTGAGGAATGCTGAACAACAGCCTGGCTGGAATGGCATGATTTGTACAGTTGCATCTCTGGGGCTTGTCCTGCATCTTCCTGTTTATGGTGCCCTTCTTTGGACTAAAGCTGGCTGCCAGGCCCTACTTCTCCCGTGTTAAAGGTGTGTGCCTCACGGGTGGTGCCGGGATGGTTCCCACCCRGAGGTTTTCTGGCCACGGCTCATGAGCTGCTCTGCATGTGGGTCAGAGCAGAGGCGTGGCTGTGCCTCGGGGCAGCTYGGGAGGTTTGTGGGGCCAAGTGGGTACAAGGGCTTTGCTGAGTTTGTCTTCATTTACCCCAGACTCTGCCTAACACAGTATCGGCCCCCAGCACCACCCCAGTTACCACTGCAGAGCTGACCAACTTCAGAAGCTGCAGAGAGGGAACTGAGGGAGGACATCAACACCATCCACACCTCACAGGTGTCCTCAGTCCACTGGACGAGGTAAATCTGCACCAGAATCCTACATGAGGAAAACCCCAGGTGCTCACTCGGCACTGCCCACATCTGAACCTACAGCTTTGCCCTTCATCTTAGCCCACATCTCTGAAACAGGCTCTCATTGCCCCTGACACAGGTGCTGCTCCCAGCCTAGAGCCTGAATTCACCTCCCCTCGTGGAAGGCTTGTTCCTAATGGCGTCAAATGGAAGGTGTCACCCGTGGCTGCTGGGATGCAAACCCGGGTTGCTACGGTGTTGATCCTCCCAATTGTTTTTATACRCTTGGCAGGCTTAACCATCCACCTATAACTGGCACAGCATCTTCAAAATCAAGTGGAGTAAAGATAAAACCTTTAGAGGACAAATATAAATTACTAATAAGCTTTTCACAATGCCAGGGTGTGCCAGCCAGACATGTTAAAGAAACAGCTCAGGTGGCTTCTGCTCCTTCCTCCCCTRTGCCGCTCAGGTATTTCCTCCAGCCACAGGCAACCGTGGATATGATTTCACCTCACTAAACCTCACCATGCCCGAGGGCAGAAGCTATTTTTTTTCCCAATTTACTTCTGGAAGCCAATCCATCTTAGAGCTGAATGAGGGACTGTAAATCTGCTTATGCACTGCACGCAGCCAGATGGCACATCAGAGCGAACACCTGAGGCAAGGATGCTGGTCAGAATTCACCTTGCTAAAGATATGTTCGTGCTGGAGGCCACCACGTTCAGGCTCAGGTCCGTCTGGCAGCGCAGCTGTCCTGGCATCCTGACCTCCTAAACAGGGTTGGGGGGGGGTTAAACGTTAAAAAGCTCCATACACAGCCTGGCTGGAAAAAGCCAGGAGCCACAGGAGACAGAGGATGGGAGAAAAGCTGGCATTGCTGCTGTCACTGTGCTTGGTCCTGGCTGCCTCGGACAGCTCCAGGARCCAGATGTGCACCGCAGCAYGYCCCCGGCACTGCCCTCTCTCACACRCTGACAAAGAAGATGCTTCAGAGGCCTCAGTGAAATGCAAATGTRGCTGGTTCAAAAAGAAAATGAAATTCAGAGGGTTTGCCCAGGAAACAGCCTGGGGGCGGAGAAAGGAGACTGAAAGCCTTTCATTGAAATGCAAAGAGGAAACTTTCTTTCTCAGGAAGAGTGAAAACCCCCCTCGGGGTGATAATTTTGTAAAGGTAGCAGGAGCGTAACTGGTAGCAAAACTGATCCTAGATTGGTCCTGGGAAACCGTGCGAGTTAAATCATCCGTGGGGTTTTCCTCTGCGCTGCACTTTCTGCTTTGGTCATCACTGCTGGTTTTAAATAGACAGGGGAAGAAAAAGTTAAATACACGGGGGAAGAAAAACTCTGTCAAGACTTAGAGCAGAAAAGATGTGAACAGGAACCCCTCCAAAGTGACACCAACGTGTCCCAAGCACTCTGAGGAATCACCATCTGCCCCTGTTCCCTGTTGGCTGGAGTCTTTCATCCCTTCAGCTGCCTGTGCTGTGCTGCTCCTTGGTGGCTGAGCCTCTTGCATACAAAACCAGCAGATGCAGGGGCCCAGAGCTGCAGAGCTGCTTCACAGACAACCACTCTGCCATCCTTATGAGATTTTTTAGCTTTGTCAGGCTGYGCTCGAGCGGATTCATCATATCCAGTAGATGGAAAAAAAACGGGAATGGGTTTGACGGGCAGAAAGTAAAGATTTGGCTTGGTCTGAAAAAGAGGCGCTGGTTCAGCCAGTGGAGTGTTTGCTGGCAGAGGGAGCAGCCAAGAGGAATGTGCCTTGGAGAGGGCCCTGAATTCAGCAGGAGCCAGTGCCGSGGAGCAATGGGCTGTCCCGGCACGTGTGCCAGCGGTGGAGGCACAACCCCTGTCCCCAGCCCTTTCAGTGGCATTTCTCACAGAGCACTTGTACTTCTCTTTCAGGCTCACTTGGTCTCCAGCCACCCTACTGGAGCACCAGCTGGCCGTAGACCGTCCCAAATCAGCCACATCTCCTGGCCCTCATCCTCCAGATTGCCCCGAGCACCCTTCTGTGCAGCACTGACGTTTCACTCCYGCCTGTCCTGAGTCACCACATTTCACACCTTCCTGTCCTGTGTCACCAGAGCCCTGCCCCTGCTAAAGAGCAAAGGAACAAGCTGTGTGGGCAATGGTTTTTTTACTGATTAACAAACTAGGTTTTTTTTTTTTACATGGTCTCCTTTGTACTTCCCAGACACCCATGCTTCTGCCTCTGTGTGTGTGTGTGTGTGTGTGTGTGTGCCAGCCCAAATCCCCTCTGTCCCATTCCTGCAATGGCACCGTTGCTGTCCTGTGGTGGCAGAAGTGACAAATTCTGCCTGTTCTTTCATTCCAGCTTGTTCTGAGGACCATGCACGCTAAGGAGTGCTAGAGGCTGCAGAAGGAATGAGATCTGTCTCACAAGATGTCCCTATCATACAGACTCTTTAATGGCTATGAAGAAAGCAAGCTCATCAACTTTACATGTGAGAAGAAAGCACGAAAAATTCTCTCTTCTGGTGGTTTTTCAGTGAGTGTGTAAACAGCCAGTGGTTTTGAGAACCCAACTCCTCTCTCATGTGCTACTGAACTGCCCAGGAGTTACTCAGTAGCTCTCAAGAGGTAACAGAGACAGGCACACACAGGCAGAGCCTGTAAAAATGATCGGATTTGGAGCTGTGATGCCTTTTAGGAGGCAGGGTGGAAAATAAAACAAGCAGCCTTGGGGAGGAGGATGAAAGTACTGGAGCTTTTTGTCTCCCCAGCTCTAGTCCAGAGAGCTGAAGGAGGAGGTTGGTACCTGCTCTGTTTGCTGGACGAGACAGAGATTGGGGCAAACAACTCCAGCACTGGTTTTCTGTTTTCTCCAGGTATAGCAATTCCAGCCATCCTCTTAAGTGCAGGAGATAAAGGTTATCTCCAGGATAAAGAATGCTGATGCTTCTGGGTGGCCCTTGCTCACAAAGCAGAGAGGAATAGCTAAGCAAACTCCCTACTGACTTTGGGGAAACACAAAGGCTTTTCAAATTTTATGTGCTGAGTTAAGGCTCTTGGTAAAATTTTAACCTAACCTTTCTCCAGCTGCTTGCTTTCATAGAAAAAAATCTATGTGTATCTACGTGAAGAAATCTCAAGAAGAAAATTTAAAATATATATTTTTTTTTTTACCCAAGTTTCACTCTCTACATGAGAAGAAACAAATCCAACTCCAGCAGGTCTAACTGAGAGATGACTTAAGCGATTGGGGAAATTAAAATGTGATGACATTCCATTCTCTTTTTTTTTTTTTTTTCTCTGCTGCTGTCTTTCATGTATATTTTAGGCTCTTATTCTGCCCTGTAAAAATTGCAGCTACAAAAGACTGAGTCTACACACAGTTCCCTTGTGGCTGTGTACATGGAACCACCTCTTGAAAAGTCAATTGTAAGCAATTAATTAATAATTGGGGTTACCTATTTCCGAGTTACAAATACTTTTGGATACTCTGTTTTACTAACACAATGCATGACCAGACAGTGCTRTCCTTCAAACACTAATGATAATTTCTCTTCCTTTTTGAGATGCTGCTTTGCAACCCTTTACTGGATTAATTGAATCCAGGCTCTGAAGAGGGAGAGCACTGCTTTCTGCAGTTATTTCTTTCTCTTGAACTTCCTGGTTTAAATTCCTTGGGGCAAACTTCTGCCTGACTGGCAGAATATCTAAATGAATAGCTCCTGGCAAAATGCAAACATCTGACATATGAGCAATGTTACTTTAACTGTGAAAACAAGCAAATAACTGTCTAAACAACACTGTAACTGCTTTAGGGAAGTAAAGAAAAGAGTGACTAGATAGGAAATGCTTTTCATCTGCYGAAGAAATTTATTGTATTCATTTTAGGGAAAAACGACAATGAGCATTGCCAGCATTAACATTTTCTGTCCACACTGTCAGCTTCCACAGGGGTCAGCTTAAGAAGCCCATATCAGCCCTGATTACTCTGCAAGCAATCCCATTGAGGTAAATGGAACTAAATAAGGATAAGTGCTACCCAAGGTAAAGAAGTTTACAAGCCCCTGAAACAACAAGGTTGCAGAAATGGGACCTTTGTCCTTGCAGGGGTCATGTGAGCCAAGGAACGTGGATTTACCTCCCAGAAGGGCTGGAAGCTGCACGGGCACTGGAATTGCTTGTTTGTGTTAGTGAACAGTTCCAAATGCCTGAGGTGATCACATCCCTTCAGTTAGAGCACCACRGCAGGGCTTTTGGGTTTGCCTAATGGTTACTTCCAAAAGGGTGTTAGTGGAGATGCCTTGTTAAAAAATCTAAACCAAGTTGTTCTATACAACTCTCTTTACCTGTAATGTAAAATTACTACACAGCAGATGCAGCCACAAGCTGAGATTTTTCCTTCTGGGGAATAAGCTTGAATTGAAGGTTCCAGACACTTTCCATGCTGAGATGACAGAACTGAAGTGATCCAAATGTGGCTGGGTTAGATCTGGGTTTCTGTACCAGACCTCATTTTGAAACAACGGTGGCCAGATCTCCCCAAGGTTTAACCACTGTCCCACCCTGGAGCTGCTGTTGCTTTGGGGTCTCTTTGTCAGAGTGTCTTTAGGACTTCACCATTGTGAATTCCTGCAAATGACAGATTTAGCAGCAAACTCCATCCCTAAGCCACTGACTGCTGCAAGTTAGGAGGATGTACCTGAAGTAACTTCTCTCAGTATTTTTAATGCTTCTTCTATTCCTTTTTCACTACAAAGGGCGTCAAGACACTTGAATAAATGACCTATTGCTCTGACCCGATACAGCAGTCCTTAAAAACCCATTCAGTGCAGCAGCTTCTCTGTCTTCTGCAAGCCTCAAAGTGCTTTGCATGTAGATGCAGAGGTGTGTCTCGAGAAGGGAAGGGCCTCGCCAGCATCCTCTGAACAAACTGACCCCAGTCACTCAGGAAAAGTGCTCAGATCCATCTGGATGGATGGAGGGATGTGAGACACCATGACATAAGATTGCTTGTGCCATGATTGTGCCTGGAAACCTGAATCAGATCCTGTGATCCCACAGCATAAAATGCCACATCAATTCCTCAAAGGCATCCCCCCTAAAAGACTTTAAACCTTCTTAAAAGCAGTAACGCTTTCTGTTCCAGTTTGAGTCTCCACTGACTTTTAGGCTGAAGCTGCAAGTAGAGCATAGAGTAAAAAATACCAATTGGGAGAATAAACATTATCCTGGTACATTCTGAGCTGGGTATCTGGGAATTTATCCTACCAGAGCATAAATATGAGGATGAAAGTTCTCCATAAAGACAGATTCCAAGAAAGCCATCCAACTGTATGGCTCTGATCTTCATTTTCCACATGAAGGAAACCATAGATAAGTACAAGCTGGGCCATCTCCACTGTGGTTTTCCATCTTCAGAGCAGCTGGAAAGGGATAAGAATAATCAGGAGGCTCTGCATGCTCTGAATGGGAGTGGCAGCAATAAAAGCTTATATGAAACTCATTAGGAGAGCACCCTTTATTTCCTGACCCAGATACCTGGAAGAGGTGAGGGTTATCCCAGAGGCAGTGAGGGCAGCACAAGCAGTAAACATCGGAGACACAGATATAATTATAGTGACATAATTAAACAACCTCAGTGGCTCCTGACACATGTACTTCATGACTACTCTTTTAAGAGATGTTGCTGTTACCTGCTGCTTGAGGTAGAAACACCCAAAACCTTTTGCAACACCAAATCCCACCTTATATGACATTTTACCAGTGAAGAAGCACTGTGGTCTAAGTAGCATAAAAAACACCCAGAGCCACTGCCTGAGGCCCTGAACAGCAAGAAGCACTTAAATTTTCTCTTTTTCTGTTTCTGTGATAGCACTAGTGTCATTTTGCATCCTGAAGCGCCATCAGCTCCCTAAGGACTCGCCTACCCCAGCGTCACAGAGCAGCCTTTGCAAGGATCCACTGGCTCTCATTCATGGGGTAACTCAATCTGATTCAATTTTTCACATCTGCTAACGAGATCATGACAGAATCCGTCACGGCTGTGAACCAGCACGCGGGCAGCAGAGGGAACCCGAGCTGGGGATGGCATTCCCAGACCTGCTCCCTTTTCCTTTGTCGGCCTGGGCACTCGGTGCTGCTCGGTGGCACGGCCCTGCTGCTATAAATACACAGGCAGCCACTTGACCTTGGCAGGGGCTTTGGCTCAAGCAATTCTCCTTTACAGCTGGCAGGGGTTCCAGAGGAGCACGTGGCCTGCTGCCCCTGGCGCCCAGCTGGAAGGAGCGACCTTCACCTCGCTCTGAAGGTGCAGCTCTGGGGCTGCCTGATGCTCAGCCAAGAAGGACTAACACCATAACAGCGACCACACCTTCTCTTTTCCCCTACTCCATGTTACCACTCACTTTTTAGACTGAGTCAGACTGAAAATCCATCGGGTTTTTTTTCCCCCCTCCAACAATTCAGCCCACTTTCAGAGTGAAGGGAAGGACAATGCACTTTTAGGAATCAACACATTTTTCCCCCAGGGCAGACATCTGGATTAGAACAGATGAATCAAAACAACTTGTCTTTTTCCTTTTACTGTAACATGACTAGACAACTACAGACCTATGCTCTGTCTATATAAAGGTAGATGAGGAAAACCCCATCACCAAAGCATGTATCCATCTCTCCTACATTTCCCCATCGAGAAGTTTTCTAAGCCAGCTGACCAGAACCCTCTAAAATCCTCCTATGCAGAGGTGACATCAACTGTCCCAGAAACAGGATCCTGCTCTACAAGATGAGCCTCTATCAAAAGGCCTGGCTGGAACAGTTTTCAAGGTCTGGCTGCACTGCCAAATCCTTTCCAGCACTGGTGGAGCTTCAGCATGGGCAGAACCAGAGGGAGAGAGTGCCAAGAGCAGCAGCAATTAGCACTTGATGAAGATAAATCATCCATGCTCATGCAGCTCGTTCAGTCGCTCTCTGGAGCTCAGGACAGCAGAAACAATTACCTTGTACAAACAGGGACAGATGTCAGGTTCCTTCATTCCATGAAGCAGCTGCCGAGGATGTGGGGCTGTAGATGTCYTCTGAGTGTACTTCCTATCACAGGGCAAGACAATTTCATTATGTTTTCAACAACTGAAGAGAAAGTGGAATGCAATTATTTTTGTGTGTTTATTTGATTTGAAAGCTGAGCACCACATCCCCAAGCAGTTACATCACTTGTGGCCTAACACAGGCAGGCATGATACAATTTGAAATGCATTAAGCAGCATCATATATTCAATAATTTCCATCAGGAGTAGATTTGCAGAAGTGAGTGACTACAGGAAAAGCAAACAATAARTTTAGGAAATCACATCATTTGAAAGGGCTTTTAATCTGCTCACTGATGAGGAAATACATGAGTGTGACGATCACTAAAGGCAGCAATGAGTAGAGCACCAATCTGTAACTACAGGAATGACTTGGAAAAAAATGGGGGGGGGCTGATACCTACCACATAATGTTCATTAATTCTTTGTGTTCAGTTCTATGAACTTTTCAGAGTAGCTCGGATAAGGGCCTCCATTTTTCAGGCATAGAACCAGCTCACCCAGGCAGAGCAGTCACAGTGAAGTTATAAAAGGATAAGACAATCCATGATCACACAAAATGCAGTTTTTATCTGCTTACAGGATAGCTTTCATGCAAAATGCTTCACTAGTTTTTTAAACTTCTGAAATAAACCACTTCTAGTTGCACTTCTGCAAGCTGGAAGCCCCTGCCATCTAACATGCACCCTTTAAAATGCATTATTTTAAATTACTATTCCAAGTACTGATCAATCAAACTAAAATCCAAGCAGGGTAAATTTCTACCTACTTTTCTTAATGTGCTAAAAAGCAAATCAACACACTGCAGGAACCCTGTGACTTTTTGAGTGTCTCAGCAATAGCTAGCGAGTTTCCAACGACATGGAGATTTTGGGAGTACAAGCTAAATACACATAGAAAATCTCTGGCACAYGTCAAGGAAAAAAATTGTGGTGCTTATCTAGCCTGTGTAGCTGATAGCACTGCTGGGGCTGATTCAAGACAATTTACAACGGTTTACGTGCATGGGTTACTATTAATAAGAAGTGTTGGGATTACGACATCGGATAGAGGAAGAGTTATTCACAGAGACTAAATTTAGCTGAGTGCAGCTAATTCACATCCCCAGCTCCTTCTGTAGGCTGTGGAAGTGTAAGCTTCTCTAGAAGGCAGCTCTGAGCAGGAGCTTAATTTAGACTCAGGTTACAGGAGAGGCAGAGAAATGGTTTGGTGTTTCCCAGCCCGGCACAGGGAAAGGACTCTCCCTGTGCCCGTTCATCCCAGGCCTTCCTGAGCTGCCTCTGGTATCTGCTGGGCACTCCACTGAACCCAGTCAGTTGGCTGAGGAACAAAAAACTGCTTCAAGGAAATAAAAGGGATAGTTTTCTGCTGATTTAATGAGCTGAGCTGGCTCGGGAGGAGATTAGAGAAGCAACAAAGCTGGTGGGTGCGAGGGATAAGCAGGGCTGGAGGGCAGCACTTTGAGACTTGCCTGATCCCCCAGAGCTCAGCTTTGGACTCAGCTCTGCTGGGAAACCTCACTCTTGGCTGCTCTGTTTGTGGAGAGCTTTAGTGGTGGAGTGGTTAAAAGGAGTCCCTACATCCACACTGTATTTTCCCACTCCTGCTCTCATGCTGCTGTCACTGTTGTGGGGCTGGACAACACTGATAGAAATTACCTCCCTGAAAACAGGGATGTGCTGTGGAGCCAGTGCAATCCCAGCAACACAGATAAGACAGCAGCAAACAGTGATGCAGCCACCATGGGACAAAAACATCAGACACCAGCTCAGCTTTCCCAGAAAAGAACCAGCACTGGGGAACAGGACCCTCAGAAGGCTCCATTTATTCCCTCACCATAACAGGAGGGGTTCAAGTCACCGTGAGGAGCAATAAGGACATGAGCTACACCTCAAACTTGCTTGGGGGCTGACTTGCAGAATTGAGGAACAGGTTTTCCACGTCTTGGTTGCTTTGCTTAGAAGAGAGGGGTACCAATAATGAAAATAATGGTACTTAGATGGAGCYAGACAACCAGAAAGCAACATCTGATCTCTGCTGGTTTGACCCAGTTTGCATTGAAATCCTCCAGGTCCCACTACTGAATTCCAGCCAGGAAGCGTTTCACTGGCTCTTCTTTCAGTAGTGGTGTGTGCTAAAGAAAACAACAGCTCCTCACAATAACTAAAAGGAATAAGAGAAATTATAAGTGGGTACCTGTTGGATCCAAATCAAAGATTTTTGTCACASTCAGGATATTCGGATACAGATTGACACACTGCATCTGCCAACAGTTCTCTTCYCCCTCCCCAGGAATCCAACACCATAAAGTGTAGGATGCTCCCCCACACCACCTGATTGCTTTCTGCCAGCTCCCGTCAACAAAYCCCTGCCACTCAGAGTCCCCTGTGTGTTCAGTGCAAAGCTTGTCCTTCCAGGACACAGGACTCGGATRCAGCCATGGAGCCAAGCCTCCCTCAGTACTGGGAAACGTTAAATAACGCTCACAGTTGTGTCCACAGCATTTTCCACAGAGCTTGCTCCGTGAACAGCAGTGCTAAGGGTCCAGAGGGCAATATGGCAAAGGTTACTTCAGACATCACTGGATGCCTCCCAAATAGGAGGGTGGTCAGTCAGCCTTGACCCTTAACATCAGCAATCTGCTTCAAAGGCAGGCTGTGACTGCTCTGGAGAGCACAGGCAGAGGTTTCTGTCTCCAGAATTCCTTTTAACAAGGTAAATTGTGGGATCGTGTAAGCCAATGTCGAGATGGGAGTGGGAGAGGTGAACCTGTTCTTTAGTAAAATTCACTATAAGGAATATCCAGACATGGGGGTTCAAATAGCACAGTACCTTCTCCAAGTACAACACACATACAGGGAAAAACCTGGAATCAGCTCCTAAAGAGGGAGTAAGTCAGTCCTGCAGTTGTGGAACTACTTCAGGAGTCGTTAAAGGCACGAGATGTGTTTCTATGTGAAGCACTACTGAAAAACCTACTGTAATACAATGTATTCCTGTATTTCAGTAGGCAATTATTACCTACTACCTAACTGCTGTAACAATAGTGCTGTACAGGACTACTATAAAAATTCACTTCTTCAGTCATAAAAACACCACCACAGAATCCATACATAAAAATCTTAGGACTACTAAGTTTTCTGAACAGTTAATCAGTTCAGAGAAAAAAAAATGAATAATCCTTATCATATGGAAATTCATCTATTTATATAAAATCACTGTCTGTATATAATTTCAATTTTATACATTTTGGCATGCATTTGGAAAGCTTTGTGTCGATATTCCCTGTGGAAGACAGATTTTAATTTATCCGTGGATGGTGTACACACTGCACTGCAATGGAGCAGGAAATGTTTAGAAATATTTCTTTGATAATTCAAAGATGAAATTAGAAAGTAACTTTGACAAACATTTTTTAGGATGTTCTTTCCTGTTTTCTTTTTATTTAAGGTTATATTTCAGGAAGATGATGACAGAGATCCCACGAGGCCTTTCCTGCGGTTACACTGGCACAGTGGGGAGAAGTGGGAACCACAGTGCAGGGATGTGAGGAGTCACTGAGGGCACAGGAGGGAGGGAAGGTCCTACCCAAGCCAGGTCCTTTCCCAGAGCCAGATGTGAGTATCATATAAGTACTGCTTGCCCCATTTCTTTCTTATCACTTTTTTTTTAGCAGCTGCTGTTTCTCCTGAACTTTTTAACGAGCCAAAGCTCATTAAATCAATGCAGTTTAGTTCTTACAAACCGGGTGCTATTACTTACCTAATTGTAAAACTTATAACCATTTGTTTCCTCTGGCATCAAAGAAATCAATGAAATGAGATCATCACTCCTTTTGCGCTATTGCCCCCAAGCTCCTGATGTGTTTGTTTGGTTTTCTTTATTAACTACATTATAAAGCACTTAACTATTATGAGTGTGTTATCTGTATAACACTGTCTAATCTTTAAACAAAAATTAAACAGAAAGTAGGCTCGCTGCCAAAAATCAGGAACTGTTTCTTCAGACAGAACTGGGATAGAAGAAGCTTGCAAAGCTGCCACTCCAAGACCATTTTTCTTTATTGTGAGATGTATTTTCCCTTCAAATGGCAAATCCAGATGAAGAAGCACAGAATTAAAATATAGGTGGAGGAGAATTTTAATTCAACACCTGCCAGCATTGTGTGTGACAGCACTTAACGATTTCCAGCAGATTAATTCAGTTCTCTGTATTTTGCAAAGCTGGACAGCTAATTCTTTTCCCTCCATTACAGCCATGTGAAATAATGCTTAGAACATGCCCATCCTGCAGGGCAATGGCCTGATCGACCAGGTCTAACACAGTGAGAGATAATCTTTACTTTATGTTCTCCTGCCACCAGCCCCACATTCCGTTTTCTTGTGGTGTAATGAGTTCCTTCCCTTCCTAGGTTAAATTCTTCGTGACTTAGGACTCCAGCCATCATCAGACCATGGCCATCAGACCATCAACATTTTGCTATGTGAAACAGTCCCCCCTGAGTTTTTCAACTGAGATCTCTCTTTTTAATCAGGTTTAACTATAGTTTTGGAAAAAAAGAAACATAAGGGAAATCCCATCTACTCTCAAGACGATGGGACAGATGCAAGTAGTGAAGTATCTCAGACTTACCTAATTACACACTTTGTGTATAACCCAAAAGGTAGACGTGATTAAAATGTATTCACAAAAGATATGTCGTAATTGAATGAAGGTTACCAGGCAAATTTATTTAGACTGTGCTTAACACTAGGGTTTGTTTTTCTGGAAAACTGCACTCCGTCAAAAATGCCAACGTTGCCACACTAGAGCCGAACTTTGAAACTGTGACTTGTCACCAGGAGACTTTCTGTGTGACCTTGGGGAGATCTTTTCACCTCTCTGTGCCTCAATCGTCCGTCATCTAGAACAACAAGTAAGTAAATAATTAAGAGCAGGAAGAGGGAATAATCTTCTTCCTTCCACCCACCGTCCTGCTCCTGCCTTGTCTATTTAGATTGAAAGGGCTTCAGGGAGGGGATTAAATATCCTGTGCTTTCAGCACTGCATGCAAAATGAAACCTGATCTAAATGAGGGCCCAGAGGAGCTGTTGTAATGTGGTAAACGGTCCAGTCTGCCTTTAAAACTTTTAAGATCTTGCAAATAGGAACATGGCATTTCCCTCTCTAATTACAAATGCTCCTGTGATAATTGATTGTTGAACGTTCATAAGGAGAGAGGAGGATCCTGGCYGAGCAAGACATAATGCAGTGGTGAACATTCCTGACAACAGGCACTGGCAGGGCAAGAGCCCTTGGTTATGGTTCAGGAACGAAGAAACCTTGCTCTGGTCCTTCCCTCATCTCTCCAGAACCTTTTCCTCTCCCTTCCTCCCTGTTTTCTTAAAGGTCAGCTGTGTATGTTCCTGTTGTGATTATAGAATATAGAATTTCTTGCCCTTACATTTCATTGTGTAATTATTATCTACCTCCAGCTCCCTTTGCAGCTGTGATTGCAAAGTCTTGAATTGATATTCTTGCAGCAAGCAGCTACCTGAAGTGTTATAAATAAAAATCACGAAGTGTCATGTGGATGGCTTAACTAATTTCTTTCCCTCCAGGGGACCCTTTGCAATGTCAAACAATGAAAAGAAGCAAAGTAGACCATGGTTGGATAGAGATTTAAAGCCAGCATGGATCTGTACTGATCTGCTGCCCAGAAAAGCAGGTTTCATCCTTTGCTCACCACCCCTCTCATGCTGGCACCATCGTCTGTCTGGCTGCTCGCTGAGCCAGAGGGAATTAATCCAGTTATTACTAACCTGGCAAAATACCTGGCCAAAAAAAAAAAAAAATCAATAAAACTTTAAACTAGCCGCAACAACAGAAAAAAAAAAGGCAGCCACAGTCGTAGGCAGGCAGAGCTAGGCTCTCTGCCTAGTCACATTTAACCTAGTGACTTATTTGGGAGGGCTCTATAATCCACTGTTCTGTTTTCCCCCTTTTCAGAGAGAGTTAATCATGAGTGATGAGGAACCTAAAGCCTTCTGGCTTTTCCCCAGTGGAACTAATTGCACACAATTTAGTGTTTTGCCTCCACTTTCCTCCTTTACAGCCAGAAAGATGTAATGTTACGGCATTAGAAGAAAACACGCTTTGCTATTCTTTCATATTTTGCTTGYATTGGTCCTGCAGGAATTCCAAGCAATCCCTTCCTTCTCTGCTCAGCGGCAGTGGCCTATCGCATACCCAAATTTTCAGGTTTTAYGTTCCGTTTGTCTGAGTAAAAGGGTGTCGTGTCATGTGGCTCTTATTGCTAATTACAGTGCAGGATGTGCTTATTACTTCAAGGCATGAAGCTACRTCCACATTTATTCCTGTATATTACCATTTTCAAGGGATGCCCTCCCGGGACATGGTGAAATAAAGYGCGGCATGGGGATGGCCGATGGAGAGGGAGGAGGCGCGGCGCTGGCTCAGCTCGGGTTACATTCCCTGTCGCCCTGCCTCAGGTTACATCCCTTGTTCCTGCCAAAGCATCGCTGCGTGGCTCCAGGCGGGATTCATCCAACCGCCAAAAACCCAGGCGGAGTCAGCCGCGGGGCAGGAACCAGAGCGCGCAAAAATCAGACACCCCCAACTCGAGCACCTTGGGCGCGGAAGGAGATCAGGTGAAAAGCTTTTATTTCTGCCGTGTTTCATCCCCGCTCGCTCCCCGGGGCCGAGCCCCGCAACGCTCGGGGAGCAACCCTCCGGCCGTTGTGCCCTGGGGAAGGGACCGGTGGTGCCGAGGCCAGCGGAGCCCCGGGTCAACGGCCGCTCCCGGCCCCGCTCCCCGCGGGGACACAGCTGCGAGCGGCCAGCGCCGCCGGCCCTGCGCCACAGCGGCACYGGGGCGGAGCGGACGCATCCTTGAGGCTCCGTCCTTGCCGGGGATTGAGCGCGGCCGCCGCCTCCCCCCGGGCCCCGCCGCCGGGCCCGCCCCTTCCGCTGCGGAGCGCTCATTGCCCGAGCCCCGCACGGCCGCGCTCCCCTCGCCGCTGCCCGCGCCGCTGCTGCCCGGTGCGTACGGGGACACCTCGCTGCGGGAGGGGGGTGCTGGAGGGCCGCCCAGCCCGTCCTTCTTTTCTCGGCCCCGCCGGGGTCAGGCTCTTCCCGCGGGCAGAGCATCCCTGTGGGGCGGCCGTTTGGTGCGTGGGGTGGCCGGAGCCGGGCTTGGKTCCTGGAGGTTCGGGTTTGGGATGACCGGAGCCAGGCTGTGGCTGCAGAGAGTTGGGGTTTGGGGTGGCCAGAGGCAGGCGGTGGCTGCGGCCCCCGAGGGTTCGGGTTCGGGTCCGGCTCTGGGATGGCCGGAGCCGGGCTGTAGCTCCCGGGGGTTCGGGTCGGTCCCCGGCCGCGCTCAGGGCCCCCATGGGCCGCCGCGGCCCCTCGCTGCCTGCGGCCTGGCCCGGCGCTGGGCCCCGCGGAGGGCCCGTGGTGCGAGCACGGGGAGGGAGCCTCGGGGGCAGGCGGAGAGGAGCCGGGGAAATCCCAGCCCGCTCCCTGCGCCCCGGCTGGTTCGTGGGGCCGCGTCCCCGAGCCCCGGCGTGCGGGGGCCGGCAGCTCCGGTGGAATTTCTGCCTCCCGCGGGCGGCTCAGGAAAGGCCGCGGGCAGGATGCGGTGATGCGCCGCCGAAATCATCCCCCGCTCACCCCCTGGCTGGGCTCGGGGAGTGCAGGGAGGGACGTGCCCCAGAGCCCCGGGCGGCGGAGGGGGTGTGGGTGACCGTGGCTGGGAAGGAGCCCTGCGAGCAAGGGCAGCGTGCCCGGAGCTGCCTTACGTAAACCGAGCCCCGGCTGTGGCAGGTGACCGCTCCATTCAGAACATGCCTTTCGGCTCCCTCTGATCCAGGTCTTTCCGTCTCTCCTCGCAGAACACCATGGCCACCCTCAAGGACAAACTGATCAGCCCCATCGCGGAGGGAGACACGGGCCCCAGCAACAAGATCACGGTTGTGGGGGTCGGCCAGGTTGGGATGGCCTGCGCTATCAGCGTCCTTGGAAAGGTACGGCTCAAGGACAGCGTGTGGTTCGAGCTCCCACTGCTGCCATGCTCTGCCCTGCCTGCCTTAGCAGAGGGTGGGAAATTCGGTAGGTTGGTGTGGGAATGAATCATGTGCGGCTCAGGTAAGCAAGCAGTGACCTACAAGCCTGACCTCCGCATTCCGCCTCTCCTTGCGCTTTCACCTTTCCATCAGTGCTTAGCAATAAATCTCTCATTATGCAGAGTTATTTTGCGGGCTGCTGGGAAAATGTAGGGAGGAGTGGCTCTGAAGTGCCTGCCAAACTTTTCGTTCTCTTTTTAATTTTCTTATTCTTCCATAACAAAGCTGGAGTTTGCTTGGTGGGGGAGCTCTGCTGTTCAAAGAATGGGGACAGAGCAGAAATCTATGTGAAATATGGGATAGGAATCAGAACTATTGAGTGTTTGCTTTTTACTCTTTTAAACAATATKTGCCATAATAGCTGAAAATACTGCTGTTGCCTTCAGTAGCTTCTTGATTTCTCTCAAGCTCTTTTTGCTTGTCTGTATGACTTTATTTTTTCCAGAGGTGTTAGCTAGTTTTCCAAAAGCTGAAAATAGAGGGCTGGACTTAGAGGTTATGATGGTTTTTTTGTCAAATTTCGTGGTGCAGTCTTTAAGCAAAGTACAGGCTTATTGAGTGATAAGGATGTCTTCTACTTAGCACTTTGTTTTTAGAGAATATTGYGAATGAGTTAAATTTGATTCCTCTTGTGCTGTTTTTGGAAAGACAGATAAAAACTGCAGACTTTTTTTTAAAAGAAGACATAAACAGATATGCCCTGCCACCTTGCAGAGGCAGATCTCAAATCAGGTGGCTCACAATCAGATGAAAAATCTTGCATGAACTACTGACCCAGCTGTGTTTTGTTTGTAGATGATCCTTCAATGTATTACCTTGAGGATGCATGTTTTAATGCGTGTTTAATTATAACAAGAAAGTAAGGACTTTCACTTGCTGATACTCACGAGCGTGTGAGCAAGGAAAAACTGACGTTAAAGAAAAGGCCACAGTGAAACTATGTACTGATGTGAAAATGGCAAATAGTTTTTGAAACAACATAAATAAAGAAGAAATTTAATGGAAAAATAGTGATAGGTCGTTGTGATTTTTTATTTTTATATTTTTTAAGCAAATTGTTGCTTCCCGTAATCTGAAACCAATTGTTTTTGAAGTGCTGTAACCTGTAAGGTTGGCAGTGAGGGAGCCAGGTGATGTTACCACAAATTGCACTACAGTTCAGCATTCACCTCTGTTTAATGCACTGCTCTAAGCAGGATCAGACTGTGCTTTCAGATGTCTAAGCACAAAGTTTTACTATTAATGAATARTATGCACCAAACCCAGTGTAAGAGCTAGTTTTAAATTTTTCAAGCATGGATGAGAACATGGAGTTTATTTCAACCAGGCTTCTACTCTTAGTCTCTCACAACTATAAGCTGCATTATAAAACATTTTTATAATAAAACCACTTGGTYCTTGTAACTGAATTAGAGTAATAGAATCGATTAGGTTGGAAAAGACCTCTTAAGATAATTGAGACCAACCACTAACTCAGCACTGCCAAGTCCATCATGTCCCCTGGTGCCACACCTAAAAGTCTTCTAAACACATTCAGGGATTGTGAYCCTGGGCAGTCTGTTTCAATGCCTGACCACTCGTCTAGTGARGGATTTTTTCCTCCTACCCGATCTAAACCTCCCTTGGCACAGCTTGAGGCYATTTCCTCTTGTCCTGTCCCTTGTTCCCTGGGAGCAGAGACCGACCCCCCTGGCTGCCCCCTCCTGTCAGGGAGTTGTGCAGAGCCAGAAGGTTCCCCCCTGAGCCTCCTTTTCTCCAGGCTGAGCCCCTGCAGCTCCCTCAGCCACTCCTGATGCTCCAGCCCCTTCCCCAGCTCTGTTCCCTTCTCACTGTCCTTGCAGTGAGGGARCAYAGGATCTGAGGTGTGGCCTCACCAGTGCCAAGTCCAGGGGGACCATCACTTCCTGATACAGCCAGGATGCCTTTGGCTTTTTTGACCAACTGGGCTGGCYCACGCTCAGCCACTGCTGACCAGTATGATGTGGATTTGGCTTGTGCTAGCTGCTTGGCTCCAATGCTAATTTCAGTTTACCAGCGTAGTGTTTAATATATAAATTTGCATGACACTAAAACTTCCACGTAGGTTATTTTTAGCTCCTGCTCGGTTAGAGGCAAGGCACTGATGTTGCCATACTGATTTAGAAGTGGAAACATCTGCASAGTTGAAAATAAGCTGCCCTCAGTGAGAATATTTTAAGCCACGTTTGTGTAAAGCTTCATCCTTGTGCATGGTAATAAACGGATGACATCTTCTCTAGGCAAGTGATACAAATTCATGAAATTAGTTATTGGAGCTATTCCAGGTGCTCTTCTGTTTCAGTGAGAATTGGCTCTTGGAACCTGCAAAGTATGGGGAATATTGGTTGCACGTTCTAGACTGCAAGTCCCCTGTGATCTGTCTGTGTGTATAAATCTATCCATAATTTCACATGTGCACACATTATTTCTAGTTCTGATTGCACTAACTTCTTTGTTTAACACCAGTGACTTCAGGAAGGATGCTTTCTCACCATGTTTAAACAACTGAGACAATAATTTTAACCTGCAGGCTATTTTGAGAACAGAAAAAGTGCAAATACAGATTCCTATGCTTTTCTTTAAGCAGTTGATCATATCAGCTGCTAAAGGAAGCGATACAGAAAAGCAATAAACTAATATTCTAAAATATGAAATGAAAACCTTAAATATGCCTGCTGTTAAATACATTTTTCCACAGGAAAAACAGCGCATATTCTTGAGTGTTTAAAGTATTTTACTTGCTAAAAATGGCTTAACTGCTTTCAAATGGGATGTAGATATCTAGGAAAATAAATAGAAGTAGTAATTTGAATTTTGATATGATTTACTGCATGATAAGCCTTTTTAGGATAGGGGAATTTACAAGGGTAGTCAACATTTCTGTCAAAAGGCAGTAAAGCTTTGCCTTAGAGCAGAATGCCTTTTTCCTCCACCCCCATATTTCAGTGTTTTCCTGTTCTGAGGCTGTATGACGTTGTCTCCCAACTTAACCTGGACAACAGGCAAACATGGCTAAATCTGTTCTGCAAAGTAAATATAACGTCATAGCTCCTGTAGAGAAAAATAGCTAAAGGATCTGTTTTCTCTTGATTTTAGTATTGGGGAAGTCTGTTCCCATTGTATATTTTTGTGAAATGAATTGACTGSTGGCATATTACAATGTAATGTAGCTCAGCTCTGGGTTAACTTTCAAATGCATGTGAACTGCTTCATTGACTCCAAATTTTGTTGTTTTCAGAGTCTTTGTGATGAGCTTGCTCTGGTTGATGTTTTGGAAGACAAACTGAAAGGAGAAATGATGGATCTGCAGCACGGGAGCTTGTTCCTTCACACTCACAAGATCGTGGCAGACAAAGGTGCACCTCAGTTCCTTTTATTTAATACTGATATTCTGTGACTTTGCTTAATAGTGGAGAATTAGTTGTGCAGTCTTAWAGAACTCTAAGGATTTGGCATTGAAAAGTTAGTGTGTGAATTGGGGTGAGACACCAGGTGAACACCATGGTGGGAGTGGCTGTCGATCTGGGCTCTCTCTTACATCTCTTTACAGTTTGAGGCTTGTTTAGTAAAATTGATTTTAGTGAAACTTTAGTACCTCTTTGTAGAAGAAATTATATTGTTACTTGGATAGTGGAAGTGAGATTTAGAGGGGTTGGATGTACTCTCCGGATCCATACATGTTGATATATCGGGACAATGTTACAAGATGGTGCTGGCTTTAAAATTGTGGTTTTGAGTTTGAATGCAATGCACTGTGGAGCAGCTCCCTGTAACACCTGTATTAACAGAGTGCCACTGGAATTAGTGCTAAGTCTCTTTTAACACACCCTGTGTGTTCTCCCCTGTGCTCTGGTGCAGACTATGCTGTCACTGCCAACTCCAAGATCGTGGTGGTGACCGCAGGGGTCCGTCAGCAGGAGGGCGAGAGTCGGCTCAACCTGGTTCAGAGGAACGTGAATGTCTTCAAATTCATCATTCCTCAGATCGTCAAGTACAGCCCCAACTGCACCATCCTGGTGGTTTCCAACCCAGGTAAGGCAGTCTTTTCCTAAACACTTAGAAAATTCCGTTTGACAAAACAAAGCACTAGTTGATTCTCAGAAAACCTCTTCAGATGCAAATTGTTGCAAATTAATGGCTTTTTGTGGACATCTGCCATTTAGTTGCTAACAGCAGAGTACAGACAAATATTCTGTACTATTCAGAACTTGTCWYKGKKKYCMWWWTTTWAAARRAWKSTWTGTGGTGGATACTTCAGTTCTTTTCATATTTTGTCTTAAGCAGTAGGAAGTTTAAAATTTTTATCTCTAAAAGATAAAAATAGCGTCTGGGTAGGATATGGCCATTTTTCAGGATGAAGAACTTGTTCTATATTCATGGCTATATTTTCAGGAAAAACAATTTGCATGCTGTACTCCACAGTTGAGTGAAAATAGAAAAACACTTAGTTAATTGTGCATATTCATGTGTTCACTTGCAAGTGTCTCATTGCAGAGACTGCTTGGGTATTTGGATGTCTAAAGGTGACTGTAGATGTTCTGATGTGCTCTGTAGGGTGTCACTGTAGGGTTGTCTYTGCTTAATTCAACATCTGAGTGAAGCCAGTACTACAAAACCCTGCTGATGAAGCTACTCTGCTTTTAAAGATAACCTGGCAGAGTGGAACCAGTGCATGTAAAGCTTGAAACTCTGCTGGGGGTTGAGTAATTAGCTGGAGTACAATTAGTCCTGCCTAATACCAGTGTTCTGAGCAAGTGGCTCCTGTGCAAATACAGTAACTTGCAGCAGTTTTAAACACTTGATCTAAAAATCAAACTGAGACAAAGATCAAGCTGTTCTTGTTCTTCCAAGGCTGAATTCAGCCTATAGATTTCTCTCCTGTAGAGGAGCTGCAGGAGGAGAATTGCATGTTGCTTTTTCAGAATTATTTTTATAATTCTTTGTTTYCTCAGTGTGTGGAGTTTTGTAATAGGGAGGTGTGAACTGTGCTTTGGTGCCTGAATAGAGCAAATGATGCATTTCAGGTCTATGTACACAAATATATTCTCTTCTGAGAACTGCCTGGCTCTTGAGAGTCAGAGTCATAATTAAGTACTGCAGTCTGGTTATTATTGTTGCTTTGAGCTGTGGATTAGAGGTTTTTTCCTCTGCTCACATCCTTCTGTCTGCCCTACCTAGCTTTGTTTTTTTCCTAAAACTGTATTTTTAGAGACACATACAGGCTCATCTACTTTTTCATGCTACAGAGGTAGTAAATGCAGAGACTGCTTAGTGCACAAATCAAGAAACTAAACTGAAGTAATTACCAGTTGGAAAGAGTACGTAAATCTCCAACTTTTCATTGTAAAACTTTTCATTGTTTCAGCTGTTGGGATGGTGAACTGGCAGGGAACATTAATTCAGGAGACTGCTGGAATGTTTTAACCACATGAGATCAGTCCCAGTTCTGAATGCCCTAGGGCTTTAACTGTGACAAAAAAGCGTGTCCAGCTTTAGCTGGTAGGAACCTAATCTCCAAAGACCTTCCTCGAATYTTCTTAGGACCCATCAAGCTACTGTTCACAATTCCAAGCAGTGCATCCATTTGACTCCCCCAAACAGTCAGACCCAAAATGCTTTGCCCGATGAGCTCAACTGTGTTTTGTGTCCTCCTGATTGCCCTGCTACACTCAATAATTGCTGGAGCACTCTTGGTGTGAGTGGTTTCATTTACCCTGCATGCTTTCCCTTGCAGTGGATATCTTAACCTATGTCACATGGAAGCTGAGTGGGCTGCCAAAACACCGTGTGATTGGAAGTGGCTGCAATCTGGACACGGCCAGATTCCGTTATCTGATGTCCGAGAGGCTTGGGATCCATCCAAGCAGCTGCCACGGCTGGATCTTGGGAGAGCACGGTGATTCCAGTGGTAAGGAGCAGTTCTGACCTCCCTGGGAATGAGCAGTGCCATATTAGAGGTTGAGGCCTGAGACAAGTTACAGGATTCTGAAGGAACAGATAATGCTGAGCTTGAATAACTAGCACTTTTCTGTATTTTTATGAAGATTAAAGTTAAGTCCAGGAAATCCACCTGCACATATTTAATAAATGTGATTGTGGCCGTGTGATTAAACCCTGAACTGAAAAGGCCAATTTGGTGAGCTAAAGTTGTGTCCCAAAGACTACAGTTTGCTATTTCTCTTCATCCTTAGTTTTTGGAGTACCATGACATAGCCTGTAACASAGTTCTCCTCTGAAAGCAGGATCAGCTGTTGTTAGGTCAGTGGCAGAGCTTGTTGCAGGGAACAGAAGACTCCAGCAATCCAGATTCAAGCCAACAAAATTATCCCTGTGACTTTGCTCCTTGCTATTTAAAGCAAAGATGGTTTTAAAACTGTGTCAAATCAAAGCAGTTTATCGGTCTTAATTCAGGTAATGTATTCCAAGTCTGGAATGATGCAGCAGAACATTTTAGTGGATTGGTACTGCTTTATATTTTCGTGCAGTGTATTTCTAAGGGAGCCACCTCTTCAGTGTCCCATTGCATTTGATCAAAGTACAGTGTCTGATCAACAACAGCAGGTTTTGTAGCCAACCCTATGCCAATCAAAGCAGAGTTTGGCTGAGCATATGCAGAGCTTATACTGTGCCAGTGTCACAGCTGSTTTTGCTTTAAAGTAACTCAGAATTCCTACAGGAACAGAGACTGAGCCTGCCTCCCAATATGCAGGGAGAGGTGCAAATTCCTGGCTTGATACTCTTAAGTTTGCGTATTGCTTCTCTCTTACTAATGTAAATAAGAATATACTTCTTGAAGGCTAATCCTAATACTGACTAGTGAAACAGAAAATACATCCTTGCTGCAATTTCAAGTAAAATTAGTTTTAAAAAGCTGGACAGCTAAGATGTGCCTTTTTGCTAGAATTTGATGTTTCTGACTTCAGAAATGTCCAGGGTCTGGAAGTTCTGCTGTCACGTGTTACAATTGACTTGTTAAAGTGCCAGTACTAAAATAGTCTCATATTTAACCACCAGAATTATTCTCAGAATTAACTGTAGCTAAAACACCTTAAAATCTGCCTCCACCGTTGTTGTGGCTCTGGCTACTCCTACTTTGTTTGCAATTATTTCAGACGGGAAAGGTGGATTTGGAGTTGCAAAGTGCTGTTGACACTCACGTCCTCCCTCTCTTGCAGTGGCTGTTTGGAGCGGGGTTAACGTGGCAGGCGTTCCTCTCCAGGAGCTGAACCCTGACATGGGGACTGACAAAGATCCTGAGAACTGGAAGGAGGTCCACAAGCAAGTGGTGGAGAGGTACAATGGCCTGAGGAATAATGTGGATGTATGCYGTGCTGGAAACAGCTTGTCTGCATACTGCCTCTGCTCTGGTGCAGCTTGCRTGCCTTCTTATTTAGAGGGTTGCTTGAGCAGGTGGAACTGCTGGTTTAAACACAGAAACGCAGGATTTGAGCTTCATTATCCTGCAGTGAGACAAGCTATTGCATAACAAACCCACTCAAGTGCTGGAGCACTTGGAGCTGCGTGTGCTTGTTTTCTCACGTGGTGCTTCTTACATGGGTAACTTGGCTCAAAGGACATGAGACTGAGAAAAGGTGGTGTATTTCTGTGAGCAGAGTGTTGGAATGGGGGAAAATTTTGTTCCTGGATGCAGGAAAGTTTGTGTGCAGCTAATAACATGTTAAATCGTTAGTGAAGTGAGTATACAGTCATATACACTCGGTAGTATAAAGTGCATGCAGATGTTGACTAAAAACATAAGGATGTGTGTGCAGGTGGTGCTTTGACTGTAAATGTTTACCCATTCCATTGTGCCCCTGACTTAGATAGAGAGGTAGGTTTTCTGCTTAACACTAAGAATTCTTCCTAGATGGAAGCTAATTTTCTTTTCAGCTAATCCTGTGAGAACAGTAGAATTCTTTATTATGCATATGGGATAATGTAGACTTCACGCTTTGTCCCCTAATGCTGAAACACATCACTCTCCTACTTGGACATTTTAATTCCAAAACTTACARTGTGTGGCTGGAGTTTGAAAATCTTTAAATGGGAAATACTCACTTGTTTTAATGCTTGTAATTTGCAGTGTCTTGCTTGAAGACATCTTAATGCAGTTGTGTTTCAATGTTTACCTAGTGCCTACGAGGTAATCAAACTAAAGGGATACACAAACTGGGCTATTGGCATGAGTGTTGCTGACCTCTGTGAGACCATGCTGAAGAACCTGTGCAAAGTTCATTCAGTCTCCACTCTGGTAAAGGTAAGAAGTGGTGGTTAATTGGATGCTCTAGTTCATTTTGTTGTTATGGACAAGCTAAATAGTCTCAATTAGCAAGGTGCTGAGCAAAGGAAGCTTTGTAAAATGCTGCTTTGAATCTAAAATAGGAGCTTACTACTGCCATTTTTTCTAGGCTGACCTCTTAGCCTACTCCTCTCACAAGTATGGAGCTGAAAATAAGTTTTCTGGGCTGTACTACCCTTGTGTAAAGTTTTGCCATGTGTGGCATGGAGATTCCTCGAAAGGAAAGTGGAAAACTTTGTGGAGGCCCAGCTGTGATTCCAGGAACCACYGCCTGGCAAAGGTGCTAGGGAGAGCTGTGTCCTTTTATAGCTGGTGTAACTGGCTGCATCTGGTCTGTGCCAGCTCCAYGAGCTCTGGTGCAACAAAGGGCTCTGAGCAGGGGAACTGCTCCCTGTGTAACAGGAAGGCCRACCTGTCCTGATGCTGTGTTTGAATCTTTTCAGCTCCTTGCTGTATATAACTAAAAGTGAGAGGTTTGAAGGTRGGGTTTCTGCCATCAGCTGTCTCGGTATTGCCAGTCATTTGGTCCAAACCAGCTCTGTACTCTTYATTTTCTCAAATACATTGTGGCTGAAGTTTTTCTGCAGGTTGTAAAACGATAGTTTTGAGCTCTGCTCTCAGGAACTTCCCCGCCAAATAAACTAACCTCGGATCTGTGGTGATGGGCTCGTGTCTGATCTCTTCTGTTTGTGGCAGGGCATGTATGGCATTCAGAACGATGTCTTCCTGAGCCTTCCTGCTGTCCTAAGTGCCTCTGGACTGACGAGTGTCATCAACCAAAAGCTGAAGGACGACGAGGTGACCCAGCTGAAGAAGAGCGCGGATACACTGTGGAGCATCCAGAAGGATCTCAAGGATCTGTAACTCACGAATGTTAGATCCCAGCAATAGAAAACCAGCATGTTGTGTGCAGATGTGGGCTCTACTCACTGTGTATCTCTATGGTTAACATTAAATGCTCTTCCAGACCTTTGTCCGTGGTAGCTGAACTTACGCTTGCTGTAACGCACAAACCTCACGAACAAATAAAGCAATTTCCAGGCGTGTGGCTGTGCCAGTGACTTATTTTCAGTGTGTAAATTATCTACCTTATTCTGGCATTCTCCATTAGTGTTTGCCACAGACTACATGGAAGTGTAAGACCTGATGTGTCCTTTTAAAAGTTTAGAAACAATGTGGTAATAATAAAACAGTGGGATTTCACTAACACCGCCTTTCGCTTACAACTGCAAGGCTTTTCTCAGTCCAGGTGCTGGCTAAGTGTAGTTCATTCCCAGACTTGTTTCTGATAGAGTACTTCCTAKTTTTTTTACTGATGGTATAGGAAATGGAATGGGCATTTGCCTCTGTTCCACCAGCTGAAAATATGCCARCAGTAAGATTCTGTATGCCACTGGCCTAGAAAGAGTCTCATAGATCCTTCTCTCTTCTAGATTAAATTCTTTGTCTGTTAATAGTATCTAGTTTTTATAATCTTTGAAACAACAAGATTTTCTTTTTGATTACCAAAATTCAAGGCTTTTTCAGGAGTTGGACTGGAATGCTGTGGTTGTAGTCTTGTTTATTAAACAAGTCAAGTTGGGTCTTAAATCTCTAAATTTCAGCATGATTGTTTAAGTCTTTATATACTTGAAGGGGARAATGAAAAAAAAATCCCAAAGGTTATTTCTTACTCAGTTACCATTATGGAGTAGATATTAACCATAAAATAGAATCAATCTCAATGCTCAATCTAAATGCCTAGGGGACAGACAGTATCAAATCCATCTGTCTGTGGGACCTGCAAGTTTTGTTTCATAACAAACGATCAGACCATGCTGGAGCAATTTAAAGCTCTTTTCTGTCTGCTTTAAAATACTTTGGATAGTGGACTAAAACACTTCACACAAGCAGGAAGCAGGTAGCGTAATTTTTGTAGTTGCTTTTAAAAGGGAAGATCATGCAGTGCTGTTATATTGCAAGATAACTTTTGTGATTCAGTAATCATTGAAATATGCATGGGATGCTGCTGACWGCACTGTTTACACAGGGTATCCCAGGGAGACCTTGGGAGATGTTTTATTCTTAGTTACAGGCTAAATACCAGACCTCTGCCAATAGGAGGGAGAAAAGTATATTCTCTGCTTTTCTAGCTTGGTGTGGAGATGTTACTGGAAGGCTTTCCACACCTGGATAAAGTTCCTGCTAAGAACTGTTCATGATCAGCTGTTAGGAGGTAAATGGCACAAGCTGCAGCTCTTTTCGGGACACACCCATTAGGAAAATTCACCTGAGCACATTTAGTCCAGGAACCTTGCACAGTTCCTTCCTGGCTTTGTTCTTACACTGCTCTCAGTTAATGAGGGCATTCAGAGCTGTGTTTTGGGACTTCATCTTGCAGGATTCTTGAGAGATGTGCATGAAGAGGCATCAATTGTCTCAGGGAACAGGGAGTGAGCCCTTTCAYTTCTGGTGGTGTATCTTGATTTTTGAAGATCACTTGGCTATGGTAAAATGGATTTTTCACTGAGTGCATCATCCTAACCCATTAAAATGTGGGGTCATGCCGTGTTCTGTGGTTGGCAAACAGACCCAAAGGAACATCTTGAACATGCATGGTCCTGGTGCTGGAGCTGGGAGGATGCTGTCACCTACTGTCTGCCAACTGCTTCAATCCCTTCCCAGTCCACAGAGGAGGGTTTTYTGTCAGTGATCATGGACTTAATACAAGACTTTTAGTGCCCAGGCACTAAGCAAGCAGAGAGCTGATGACAAAACATGTTCTGTTAAAAGACTGCGTGGATACAGATGAAGGAGGGAGCTGAAGGAATGAGGAAAGAAYATTGGTTTGCATGGTGAGCACTTTCCTTGGCACACCACCAACCTCACTGTACTTCTACTTTTTTTCTCTTTCTACTTTTTTTTTTCCAACTTCTACTTTTGGGAATGTGGCATCATGAAAGAAAATTCTAAAAAATTTAAGCAGCAATGAATAGGCTGCCTGGGTGTTATGGGGGATTGGTTCAAAATTGTTAAATAGGAAGGAGTATCTCAGGCTAGGGSATTTTAAGATTTCATAAATAGGCTCTTCAGCTATTACTTGCATTCACTGATGTTTGTAGGCCTTATGCAAGTACATCAATTATATTGCAATTATTTTTTGTTAGAAATCAYAGTAGTTTAAAATGTATCTCTGGATTTTTATCCAAATATAATAGACTCATGTTTATCTTCTGTATGGTTTATCCAGGCTGTTGATACATTAACTTTGTTCTTGTTCTATCCCCAAAAAAATGCAGTAGAGGTTTTTAGCCACGTTCTTACGTGTCAAGAGGTGCCTTTGTCACTCCTTGCTCTAACAGAGAACATTGGACAGGGGAACAGGGCAGTGCAGCCAGCAGGAAGCAGCACTTCAGGAAGCTGAGGACAACTTGCTCTGTTCACTCGCACGAGGTAAGATCAGAAATGTTATTTTGATTGCCATGAGGCTCTGGCCCCTCCGTGCATTTGCAGGCACAGAGATGCTGGCTACAGAACAGAAAGTCAGTCTGGCTACCCTGCAAATGTCAGACAGGTAGATGCTGACAGACAACACAGACACAAGGGATTTTACTGAATTTTAATGTTAACCCAYATACTTTTTTATTACTCAAAGGATAAAATTGGGGCAGGGAATTGAAGGCAGGTGAGATAGTGTTAACACACAGCTGCAGAGGGGTGAGAATGTTTTATAAATGTATTTCGAAGACTAATAGTGCTTATATGACTTTTATAGCAGCTAACTTGGAACTGTGGTTTATGGTATGTAGGTGCCTTGAGCTGCTCACAGAGTTCCTGTTATCCTTGTGTTCACACACCTCATGTTAGCCTCSTGCTGCAGAGAAATGCTGTTTCCCCTGATTTACAGATATAAAGCAGAGCAGTTAAGCCACAAGCTCTGTGGAATGTAGATGCTRAACTCCCTGATGTCAGTGTGACCAGTAGCCCAAAGMCATTTAGGATCAGATCCTTACATTGTGCTCCCATGGACTCCCAGGGCAATGTTTAATTTTGGGCTTTTCTTCTTCTATAAACAATTCTCCCCTAATGCATGTGTGTGAATCCAGCCTTAGGCAAGTCAAAACTTTCAAAGTTTTTCAGGCTGCAGTGGCCAGGGTCTTCCTAAAATCCACACCAGTCCCTGTGGTGTTCTGCATTTTTATAAACTATTCCTGAGGAACCATTGCTGTGTGAGTTGTTATTCTGTGCAAGCAAGGGAGTTGTGCAAATCATTAACTTAGAATGGTCTTTGGGAGAGGTTGGACTCAGGAGGGCTGGATTTGCWCAGGGTCTGAAATGAATAATTTACCTGCAGACATAAAGCCCAGTCTGGACCAGGCAGTGGCTATGCAAAGATTTCYGAGTAAATACTTTTTTCTTTATGCTCTCCTCTTTAATAGCTCTTCAACATTATTTAMATGTGTTTACACCCTCAATACCTGAGGTAAAAAAAATCCAGAAAATTTGTCAAAATAGCGTGAAGGTGCATTCCTACCAACACTGATTTCTGGAAGGAAATATTYGTAATTCTTGCTCTGTGAGATATGCTAAATGAAAATACAAAGGGAAGCGAAAAAAMCTATTTTGCTTGAGATAAGGTTTTCTCTGTGATGCTAATTCTGTATTTTGGGCAATAAGACAGAAATGCAATGATTTCCAAAGTCTCTGTTTTCACTCAGCAGTCTCCACCAGCAGTAGATACTGGATTACTCTCCCAGTATCACTGAGAATCAGGCATGTCTAAAAATCACATGAAACTCATTTTCCTACCCACACATGACAGTAGAGAAGTCCCTGATACTCTCAAACTGAAGATCAGTCTAGAAGAATATTTGTTGAACTTTCGTTCATTTGGCTGAGTTTTTCCCATAGCAAATTGCTGTGCAGGAGGAAATCAATATTTTTAAAATGACTTCTGTACTGRTTTGATTCTGCCATGCTGCAGGGTTTTGTTTGTTTGGTTGGGTTTTTTAAAGATAAAAGACAGAAGAATAAGCAAAAATATCTTT
This sequence comes from Amblyornis subalaris, assembly GCA_018881555.1. Lineage (NCBI taxonomy): Eukaryota > Metazoa > Chordata > Aves > Passeriformes > Ptilonorhynchidae > Amblyornis > Amblyornis subalaris. Next base: position 245,976 of record JACAXG010000121.1, read on the forward strand.
TTTTTTTTTTTATGTGTTTCAAGGGCATTCAAGTTAGTAGAGTGGTTCTCAAAAAGGCAGAAAAGAGGTGACCTTAGACCAAGTGCCTCTATTCCACAGAGCAGGGTTTATGCCGAAGTGGTTTGTTGGATGGGGTTAAATTTCAGCATGTTAAATTTTAATCTGGAGGGTTATCATGGCATCACCTGTTTTTTAAAAGGTCCTTACTGTACTGAAAGTCCTTACTGTACTTCCACAACTGAGTGAATGGGAATGCCTCTATCAGCACTGCACCTCTGTTTGCAGCACAGTCTTTCAAAGCACAGAAAGCTTTATCTGCAGCCAGAGAGGTGAAATGATGCAGTGGCCACTTGAGGAGTTGCAGAGAAGTTCTGTGAAGCTGAGCTGACAATTCCTCCGAGGTCACCCATGATAAGAGATGTACTAAGCCTGAGCTTTTTAATAGAAAAAAAAAAAACCAAACCAACCTAACCAGCCAAAAACCTCCCCCAAAAAGCACAACAACAAAACCCCAAAACTTGAAAGAGTCCTTTTGATGCAACAGAAAGGAAGAAGAACTATTGTGAGGAGTCATGAAAAAACCGGAAACTCCCAGAAAGTCTATTTACAAGAGCAAATAGTGACAGGCCAAGAGGGAATGGCTTCACACTGACAGAGATTAGGTTTAGATTAGATTTTAGGAAGAAATTCTTCCCTGTGAGGRTGGGGAGGCTCTGGCACAGGTTGCCCAGAGAAGCTGTGGCTGCCCCATCCCTGGAAGTGTCCAAGGCCAGGCTGGATGGGGCTCTGAGCAACCTGGGCTAGTGGAAGGTGTCCCTGCCCATGGCAGAGGGTGGGACTGGATGATCTTTAAGGTCCCTTCCAACCCAGGCCACTCTCTGATGTTAAGCAAGTGAGGCTTCAGTCTCTCTGTGATTGCAACTTTTAGTTAAGAAGGAATTACCACAAGTTACACCAACGTACTGACAAATTCCCCTGCTAAATATGATACAAACACTGTGCTGGCCACAGAAAACAAATCTTTAGCAAAGCAAATACGTGTGTGTACATCTTTGAAAGTGTTTGTGAGTCTGTTTGTGTGTCAGTCTGAATTATAGGTGGGTGCATGGCACTGAACAGCAGAAAAGAGGCAAAACAGTGTATTAGTCTTAGATTTTACTTGTTCGAGTGACAGACATATCAGACATCAAACAGAAAATCCTGGTGTCTCAACTGTTTGCATGTGCCTGTGGATTTATTTCCTGGTAAAATTAGTGGGATTTTTTCAGTCTCCAATGCCTAGTGCCTGGCTGGAGATCCAGAAAGGGACACTGCTCTCTCACAGAGAATGTGGGCTGTGTGTTCATCCTTTGTCAGGACATCACTTCAGGTGCCTGGGGTGAGGTGACTTCAAAAGAGAACRTTCCCAAATCTCTGCTCACACGGGAGGATGGCATACACGAATTGTAGCATAGCTGTTGTGCATKGAGCAGTCCTGTCCCTCAGAGGGATACCTGCTCATCCCAGCATTTATTTGAAACTTTMAACAGGATGGTAGCATTCTGATGCTTATCCAAGTGGCAGGATCCAGCTTAGTGGCCAAGTTACTCTGGCATAATTTTCCAAAGCCGAGTCCAAAAGGATTAGCATTAAATGGTTAATAAACATTAGCCCATGGCGAGCTGGTATTTGCAGGATGGCTCTTATTRTCACTCCTGGATGAAACAGCAGAGGCCAAAATGTCCTGCAGAGCTGGGAGTGTCAGCCTCTGAGTCCCTGGAGCACTTCCGAGCACCTCCCTGCTCTGCCCTGAGCTCCGCAGTGACACAACCACAGGGACACTGCGGAGCTCATGCCAACACCGTCAGTGCCACCTACTGCTCCGTGGCACAAGTGCAGCGTGTGTGCGTCAGCGGCTGCTGCAAACCATCGTCCTTCCGTCCCCTCAAATTTGGCTCCGTGTCTATGAGCATTTTTAACATCGATGTCTGATTTTTTTTTTTCCCCCTACAGTTACTTTAGGCAAACCTTGAAACCACAGAGAGCAAGCCAGTCCTAGGCAATTACCTCCTCAAACTTCCACACRTGGAGAGTGCTTCCTCCCCTGCCTGCACCTTCTCACTTACAGCCAGCGAGGCTGAGGCTGATATTCCAAAGAAAAAGATTGCCTGGAGTGGTTCTTGTGGAAGGACTGTGAAGACAACACCCACGACTCACTTCCTGGGCTGATGAACCGAGTGAGTTTTTGCAGAAAACTTTGCTCTACCCAAACAGAAGGAGCTGGGTCAAAGTGTGCAGAGAAGACAACATCCTAGAGGCAGCAGTTCCAAAAAGAGATTTATGTAGGGCAGAATGCACAGCATCATCCTTGCACTGCTGTCTCCAGAGAACTGTAGGAAATTTGGGAAAAACAATACACACTTTGTGCATTTCCCTTTAAAAACCTTGCCAATTCTGCCTTCTTATTGTCCAGCATTCTTGCAAGCAAAATTATTTCACTTCTGTGGGCTGAAAAAGAATTTGGTGGGGTAACAACTGATGTCTGGCAGAGTTGCAACACGATGAATAATGCATTGCCAAAGGGCATCTGTACAGTTTGTGATAAGAACAATATGAGAACCTAGACAGGCCAGGCTCAAAACCAGCCTCACTGGTTTCCAGATTTCTGGGAAATATTTTTATCTATGTTATATTTAAAAAACTTTTATTTTATTTTATTTTATTTTGCTGTAGGTGCAGAGCTCCATGCACAACTTCCTTTATGGCCGTAAACCTAGGTAACTGCAGGTGCACCCCAGATATCCCACAGCTGCTCCTTGCASGCCATAAATATAATGAATGGGGGCCTTTGTTCTTAGCAATTAAGAGCATTGGCAGGGATGAAAGTTTCTGGACTGTCTGTTGGAGCTCACCTCTTCTAGGTGCTTCAAATACTTTTCCCTCACTAATAAGGGAAAAGYAGGAATTTGGGACGGCATTGTGTGAAAAAACAACCTTCCTTAAGAGGTGCAGATTGGATAAAGTGAAATGTACTCAGAATACAAATGACTACTGATGTTCGTAGTGCTAKTGAGTAATTTTTATCAGTTAAAAACACCGTGAATATTATCTGCAACCTGCAAAAGGTGAGTTACATGAACTGCCTGGGTTCACTCAAAGATGGCACTGCCAGTGCTTGTGAAATTATCTCGTGGTATTTCACCATCCTTTCAAGCTCCTTTGCCAAAGTTTAGGGAATTACATCATCTTTTGTCAAATTCAAAAAGTAAAAGAATTATCGTCTTATTTCAGACAGAACTGGAAAAACGTGACACCCAAGAACCTGAAAACCACAGACTACATAAGGAGCTTAAACATTTTGTTGTTACAACTTCGGGTCACTGTTGTAAAATTATTTGCATGTTTTTCAGGCTTTGGAATGCTTAGGGTCAGTGCAACAGTGCCACTGGTTATCTGGCACCACTACTAGAGGTTTTCTTTAGAGGGATGGGACACCTCTCCTGTGAGGAAAGGCTGAGAGAACTGGGAATGTTCAGCCTGGAGAAGGCTCTGGGGTGACTTTATTGTGGTCTCTCAGTACCTGAAGGGGGACTACAAGAGAGCTGAAAAGGGACTTTTTGCAAGGGCATGTACAGGACAAGGGGTGATTCCTCTAAGCTGAAAGGCCCTGGCACAGGTTGCCCAGAGCAGCTGTGGCTGCCCCATCCCTGGAAGTGTCCAAGGCCAGGCTGGATGGGGCTTGGAGCAACCTGGGCTAGTGGAAGGTGTCCCTGCCCATGGCAGGGGGTTGGAATGAGATGGTCTTTAAGATCTCTTCCAACCCAAACCATTCTGTGGGTCTGTGATTCTGTGGTCCCCGGAGAGGTACCTGGTGTGAACAGTTTTGACATCAGCACCCTGAGAGCTGTTTGAAGAACAGCAGAGCACAGTGGTACCCAGCCAGCAGTGGTGGTGGGGCACACACAGCCACAAATCCACCTGGTTTCCCTCTGGGAAGCTGCAGCTCCTGGTAGTTGCTCACAATGAGGGTGATCACACACGAGTTCCTCTGCAGGGATCCCATTTTCACTCGGTGCAGTCASTGGGGGGTGCTGGGGGCTCACTGCTCCACCTATCTCCTTCAAAATGACAGATTTTGCTGTGTATTCCTTTACACAGGGCTGAGGAAAACCTGTGGGGTGGACTTGTCAGCTGCTTTGTTGTCTGTTCTCCTCACCTGAGGTGGCCTTTGTGAGCCTGGCAGCTTTCAGCCTCACCYTCAGGGTGGGTGTTCAGGGAAAAGTGTGAAACTGTGGCTCGGGCAGAYTTGATGCTCAGAAATGAAGTGAGCCTTCATATATTACTGGTTTTTCTTTTAAATAACACCATTTTTTAACTTTAGGATGATCTGGTCTCCTACACACTCCAGGTAATAAAAGCCACAGCTGCTCCAAAAATAACAATTCTCGCCCAGGTGTTTGTTTTTTTTTTAACAAAGTTGTAAATAGGGCAACTCCAACCATTGAGACAAAATGACACCCAGCCAATAAACCCCTGAATCTTCCCCTGGCTCTTTTTCTGAGACAGCTCTAGTTCCTAGCACAACAAAAATTTTTCTGCATCCCTAGGTCGTGTGGGTGAGCTGCATCCATCAGCTCAGGGATGGGTCTGGCTGCCATGAATGCAGAGAGGGCACAGGCATGGAAGTGGAAGAGCGAGTTTTTGGGGGCTGCCTAGTCACTAAGGTAGGCTCAGCTGTGCCATGCATTATGTATCATGTCTGAGAGTCTTCTATGCAGATGGGCTGCCTGTCTCCCAAACCCATAGCCTTGGACTTSTTTTGTCTGAGGTGAGCTCAGAGCCCTTCCCTCTGTGCCTGCTGGTGCAGTGTTATTCTCCACAGTGCCAGGGATGTCCTGGATCTCTCCTGGAGATTGGCTCGCTGCTGAACTGTGGATTTTGGCCAGGTTGTGCTCTAAGCACAGAATTGGATTCCCACAGTGTCCCCAAAGCACTGGCTCCCCAACCAGCTGTGTGATACAAGCACCAAGCAAGCAGGCAGCTGCTCTGGGGAGCTCTGAGGATCTCARGGTGTGAGCTGGGGACCAACATGTCTGCAGATGTGTGTCTGCAGCATCCCAGCTCTGTGCTGGAGAAGACAAGGACATGCTGTGCCCTCACTTAGTGCTCATTCAGCTCCCTGAGTGGAGGACTTGGGGCCAGAGGCCAGAGAAGAGCTGTGGCACAGAAAACGAGAAAGCAGGTGGAAAATCAGGGGCAGGAGTGCAAGGAGGGGCAGAGTGCGTGCCAAAGTAGGGACAGAGCCTTTGCAGCTCTGCAGGGCTGCTTGAGAGCAGCCAAGAGCTGGTGCAGYCCTGGGAACAGAGCTGGAGATAATCGTGGAGGTGGGAGATGAGCTAAACTTGGGCTCACAGACTGGTGGAATGACGAAGGAGAGGGAAGAGCGTTTAACCTGGCGAGTGACCTGAGAGACACCGAGTAGAGTGAGGCTACTCCAACCCCTCTGTGAGTGGCCAGCAGGCAGGGCAGCTCCTCGGGAGTCAGTGGGAGGGTGGATCCCGAGGGGAGGACTCAGGGGCAGGACTCAAATCAGGTGGTGAACTCAAAGTGTCCTCCCTGTTGGAGTTTGCTCAGGGCGGTGCTGGATTTACAACCATCCCATTTCAGTCGTCCCTGAGGTGGTGCTGGATGCCGAACGCTGTGGCTGGGGAGCTCAAAATCACTTTTTACCTCCCTCTAAGAGAAGAAAAAGAAAGAGCTCTGGCCCCAAACCAGTCAAGACCTTTCTCAGGTCAGTCTTAAATTCTTACCTCTCCCAGCAGCTGCTTCTCAAGCCCTGAGGATTTCACTGAGCCAATTTAATGCTGGTGGTCAGACAGTTTAAACCCATTAGCTCCCAGCTATCTGAATAATTTTCTCCTCGGGTCCCAGCGCAGCGGCACACTGCTCTAACCAGGACTGCAGAGCTCTGCCACGGCTCCTGGACCTTTGCTGACTGCTGTGGCCTGCGTGGTGAGCACTCAAGGGCTGAAGAAAATGCCCCTGGCGAGATCCCTGTCCATCACATCCCTGAACGGGCTTCCTCTGTGGGAGGATGAGGACCTGCCGGTGGAGGATTTGCTGCTCTTCGAAGTTTCTTGGGAAGTTACCAACAAAGGTTTGTACAGCGCTTGGGAGCTAAGAGTGGCTGTTTTCAGGGGAGTGGAGGAAGGGTTTGGACAGGGAAGGCATTCACTGGGAGCTTGGGGTGGGCTGCAGGGCTGCTGGACGGGAGGAAGCGTGCGTGTGGCCCCGGTGTGTAGTGGTGCACGCTGTGCGTGGGATGGGCAGAGGGTCAGGGTGTCTCTGTGTCTTTACGTGTTCCACCAGCAGGGAGAGGCTCTTTGAACATGTGAGTGATAAATCTGAGTGTGCAGATATATATATATATATATTGCTCTGTGCATATTTATGTTCTACCTTCCATGCAAATTCACGTGGGAACGTCACGCATGAAAATGAGCAGTTTAGCAGTGTCCCTCGGCCTTCTGGAGAAGAAGCCAAGCTTGGAAGGGGTATAAACAAACAGAGCTGTGTTCCAGGCACTGAACAAACGCTGGGTGTCAATGACCAGCAGCCTTTGTGTGCCAGCTGGAACTCCTTTGGACTGGTCTTTGCAAACACAGGTGGTGCCACGCAGGGGCTTCGTTTGTTCGCCGCTTGGCAGGCAAAGGGCACGGTGCTTGTTGGGCAAAAATCCTCCTGCCTCCRTTCCTGATTCACTCATCAAATCATCCTCTTCAGGCAGGTGTAGTTCACCAAGAGGAACAGGCTCCTTTTTGCCACAAAAACTTTAGTTTGAGTAAAGGATTGACCTCGTGTGTTGGTGTCCTGGCAGATAAATAGAGATTGATCAGGAGAAGGGATCTGTCATCTGTGAAGAGTTTAACTTTAAAGGGGAAACGTGTGTGAGAGGAACAGGCAGTGCTAAGTTTTGTCCCCATGATGAAACTGGAATTACTGTTCTGTGACAGTTTCTRCTATTTTACATTGCTATTTTCAGGGTGGTGAGACCTATCAATAACCAGAGGTGGTACAGAGTAGCTTTTGCACTTCAAATCCCTGTGGGCTAATTTTTCAGTCRCTTCAGTCAAGCTTTTTTGAGTTAATTTACTAAAGCCAGAACGTGGAGCATGCAGCATTCACCTTTTGCAGTGTGCATGGTAAGTAAGGCTCTGGCAAGCAGATGGCAGCAGAAATCTAGGAAATTCAGGAGTTCTCACTAACTTCCCTGAACTCCATAGTATATATATTTTCTGAGTCATCTGGGCCCAGTGGTTGTAGATATCACACAATGCATTTAAGGAAAAGTAACCTGATTAGATTTGTCCGTCTTCCTGTGCATGTACAAAAGGCAGTGAATCATTTAATCACCCACAGAGCTCCTGTTGACTCCACTGAAGCCAAATSAACCGACACTGCTAAAATTTACTATTCACACGTTTTATGAGAGAAATAATATTCATGAGTCAATTTCATTCAGTTAATTTAAAAACKAGGTGCCTTTAATTATACCACCTACCGAGGGCTGAAGGAACTAGTCATGGGAAACCATTTCTTCATTAGAATCGGACCTCTGTGCAAAGTTTCCATKAACCAATCTCRACTGGAAACATCTGTGCAAAACCCCCYTTRCCAGCCTGTTTCAGCCTATTTTTCTGGTAAATTCTTGATACTGAGAGGKKTTTTTTTTCTATATCTTCCAGGCAATTGAATGTCTAAGTCACGTGGTGAGATACTGTTCCCTGGTGACCTTACTTTTATAAACAGTTCTGGGAAAATATTAGGGCACTGTGAGAGAGAGAGTAGCCAGCAAAATGCAGGCAGGGTCATCACAGAAGATACATAGGCCTAGGAAATAATAGCTTATACTGTATATTTGCCATCTCCTTTAGCAGGAGGAACTGTTTATTTGATGAAGTAAGCTGACCCCACACAGATGTAGTGCTGCTGCATTTTTTAATGTTTGTGCTGCTGTGTAGGTTCGTGATACAGAGGGCAGGATAAGCATTAGCTGGATTTATTGCCTGACTAGCTAATTTAGAGCATTTTACGTGAAGGTTTCTTTCTTCCTTTCTGGCAATGCCGAGGTGTGTCAGAGTGGCTCAGCCTGAAGTTGGCTTGCACTGCCAAAGTGCTGTGAAGCTGCTGCTGCCCACAGCAGAGAGTGCCAGGCTTGGTGTTAATTTTTTGTGTGGATCACCAGGTGCTTGGCTACATTTCCTCGTTGGCCAGTGCTGCTGCTTAGTAGTTCCTCCATTTCTCTCATGGCACTGACAATGGGGCTGAATTGTCTTCTTTCCTGTGAGGAACGTGCTCCCAGAGCTCCCAGGTGGATTTCCATTCCCACACCTGTAAACCATGACCTTTACAGGTGTTGAGCTGAGCCTCTTGAGTGTATTCTTCAGAACCAGAGGATGGTGAGGGGGTCCTGCAAATTGGAGGATATCTGATTGTGTGGTGAGAGAGGCTCTCCATGTGCCAGGCTGTCCATGGGGGGCAAGCRTTCCCTGGGATTTCCCTGATGGTGCTGCTTGGTACTGAGACAAGAGGTGCAGCTGTAGGGAAGAACAAGATGGTTGTATGAACTCAGGGCTCAGGGATCCACAAGTATCCATTATTTCCAGAGCCTCATCACTTCTTTGTCAGCAGCTGGAACAGGGAAGTTGTCTCTCTCTTTGATTTTTTTTAATTCTAGATCATTTAACACATGCTCTAATAAGGCAGAGCTTTCTACTTCTCCATGTTTCTTTTTTGTATTTTCGGTCCTGTCTGCTAAGTTACAATTTCTGATGTGTGTAGGAAAGCTCTGGCCTCCCAGTTACTGCTCTCTCTCCTCTTCTCTGYCTGGAGCAAGCAAAGATAAGGCAGCTGAGGGAGAGAATGGGAAATACTAAAGGCTCATTTGCCAGTGTCTCTCTCCCTCCCCCTTCCCCCAAGTCGTGTGAGAAGGAGCTTGCCACCTAAACCAAGCACRTTATTGAAATCCTCTGGCATTGAAAGCCCTCTGCTGAAGGAATGGGAATTGTGTAGTTTGTTTTGCAAGATTTTCCTCACTTCAGTTGAGTTTTCACTGATGGGCACRACCCCTACTGTGAAGTGGATCTACAGTGTTTCTGTGGCAGAAGGGGAAAAATGCAGGCAGCCAAGGGCCCCAGTGCACTGCAGTGCCACACATCTGGTGCTAATCGTGGGGATCTCATCACTTTTCGCTCTTTCTTTCTCTCCTGGCCATCATGCTCCAGTAAAGCCAGGTCTGGTCATGTACCTGTGGAAAAAAAGGACTGTTTTCTTTCCTCCATAACATGAAGACCAATAAAAACTCCAAGTCCAGGAACACAAAAGAAGTGGCTCCCAAGCTGTGTAGGTCTTGTGCCCGGGTTGGGTTTGTCTGTGGTGGGTTTTCTGACACATTGGTGAGATGGGCTGAGAATGTTCAAGATCTGATCTGTTCCCTCAGGAAGATGTCTTTCAAATAATTCCAGTGATATTTAGATTAGTATCCCCTGCTGCACCACTAACAGCTTTTAGGTAGAAAATAGAAGAATGCTCAAAAATGCTGGGCAAACAGCCAGCTTGTATCATCATTCAGCTGTGAACAGCTCAGCTCAAGAATCACTGGTAGATGAATCTCAAATATTGTGGTTTTTTCCCATCCCCATCGGAATGAAGACTGTGCTAAAAACAAAACTTGGTTCAGCTCTCCCTGGAGCAGAGATGTCTGTACAGTTTCTTTGGTGAAAATCTGGGCTCTTGGAAACTAAACCTTGAATGCACTGAAGTCAGTAGGGCCAGCATTTTACCTCCTCTGTGTTAAACCTCTTCTTCCCATGGGGAAACTTCCTTGGGAGAAGGTGACTGCTGTGATTTGTGACACAACTGAAGTAACACCCTTGGGGGAGTGGGGATGTGCTGGCATAAACTTGGCATGAGCACAGCATCAGAGCTCTGTGCATCTACAGAGGGGGGTGGGATATCAATGTCAAATCAATTCCAAATGAAATCCTGCGCGCTGGGGATGATGCTCACAGGAATAGCTTCTCAATTGTGGACATCTGTCATAGATTGCAGTGTTTCAGTATTATTTCAGAATATGCTTGGAATGCCAGAATTTCAAAGAAGGTAGAGAACTTCTATCTTCTGAGGAGCCCTGGTCACAAACAGCCAAAAAACACATGAAAAACATCTGCCAGCTGAAGATGCTGGGTTTTTTTTTACCTGACACGTTTTGCAACCTAATTCTATTAATAGTCCCCAGATGCCTCAACAGGCAATCAATCAATCAATCAATCAATCAGATTCCAATCAAATGTTAGAAAAAATGAAGTTCAATGCCAATTTTTATCAGGCCTGTGCAGATCAGAGGCACATTCAGAGGAGAAGGGTGAAATAGTTGATGTAAGGAGTAATTGTGGCAGTGAATCAGTTGGAATCCTGAGCCTGGGCTCACCCTGCTCTCAGGGATCCTGTGGCAGTCATGGTCCTCAAGGAAACTTTGGTGCCTCCAGAGGGCCCTGGTCAGGACATGGCCAAGAGCTCCAGAGCCCTGGATTCACCCTGATCCTCTGTCTGTGCAGCAAAGGTGTGTGGGAATGGGCTCTGCCATCAGTGACCACTCACCTCGGATCACTTCCATRGTTCACTTCCCATTTTTCTGTTTCGTTTTTAGTTTCTGCTGCTCCTTCCCTCTGTCCTCCTGTAATACAGGGTGRGTGGGAGGACAAGCTCTAATTGCTGCTTGGATTTTAAATATACAAGAGAAATAGCACAGCAGGACTTGAAACAAGGAAAGAAGAAAATGCTGAAGCGATGCATTAGACAAACTTGTAACAGTGGGAGCGTGGATAAAAACGTTCAAACTTTTAAGACAATTCTATGGAATATTTTCTAAGAAAATATTTTGGTTTCATCTTCTCTTTTTTTAAAGAGGTCAAACTTCTCTTAAATTAACAAAACCCTTCTTTCCCAAACATCTTAGTTCCCCTTTCTATGCTGGTTTATTTTTTCCCTTAAAAAAAAAAAAAAAAAAGAGGAAGAATGGAAAGGAAATAAATGGGGGAAAAGATTTGTTGTTGATTTCCTTTTAAACTTGATTTCATTTATTGGTGGGAAGTTTGAAAACATGTTTTGAAAAGAAATAATAGAAACTTTTTTTCCAAGGACTTTTAAAATTACTAAAACTTAATATATTTGAATGAAGCATTTTGGTGAAGATCAGAAAATTAAACTATCCACATTTTACTGTTAATTCCTTATGTTTGTGATGTTCCAAACCAGTTCTTTGGTTCCGATCTCTGCTGATTCCGTATCTGTTTCTCATTTTGTCGTTTCTTGTTTGTTTTAAACCGGTTTCAAAGTACAAAACTTCAGAAGCCGCATACAGAAACTTGCAACATTGTGGTGCATGCCTGTTGTTTGGAAAGGTTTTCTGTGTATAATATGACCTYAAAACATCATATTAGAGAAGGAAAAGTAGGTTTACCAAATTGTTGGGAGCGATTTGAGAGTTCTGTGGGGTGAACTCAGTTACTCAGTAGGATATGTGATGTGTTGCACGCTGGCACGGATATTTCCAGGGAATTCAAAGCAACTGGGCATATATAAGCTGTCTCTTAAAGACATCTAATGTGCTCCTTGAATTTGCTGTGGAAAAGTGTGATTTCAAAAGCCAATACACTATTCTAGATGTTGCTCTGTTCTTCTCGAGATGCCTTTTTTTAAGTTATCCCCAACACTTCCCACATGCATAGTTTCACTTGCAGTTTCCCTCCCCTGTCAGTTAAAGCTCATGCACAGACATGTTTTGTGACTCATATTTCCACAGTAACAGGGAAGACAAAAGCGAGTTTAGGCACCAGGTGACAGTGCTTTTATCACGGTTATCTTCTGAGGGGKTTTAACAGCCTGTAAAATGTACTCTTTGCAGTTTATCCTGAGTGCTTTTCACTGCATTTCAGGCAAATAAATGCGCTGAAATGTTTTTTACCTTGCTCTGCAACAGATTAGGGCAGCAGAGCACAGCACATTCTCTGTTGTTTCCCTTCCCTACATCTTTGGTCCTTTAGGACACGTGGGGATCCTAAGAAAAACCTTGTGGAGAGAAGCACTCGGCTGTTGGCTGTGCAAAACAAAGGTCCAGGCTCTGCTCAGCCCCTGAGCTGCAGCTTCCTCATCGCTCTTCGGCTCCATGGAAACTCAGCTACATCACCGATCCCAATGCTGAACCCCTGGGGCTGGAGGAGGCTGATCCACACTCCTGGGGTGGGGAAGGAGCTTTGTTCCACTCCGCTCATATACAGCTCTATCATGTTATTTGGTATCTTTCATCTTGCAAGTCATATTTTCTCTTTTTCCTGGCTCACCAGGCTGCTCTGCACTGAAATCTTCCCTCGTTCCAAGCTCTGTATCCCTGCCAATTCAAACCAGCCAGTTTCATGACTAAGATTTCTACCAAGCCTCATATTTATCCATGTTGGATCAAAGTCCCTTATGCTCATATGATGAATTTACCACCCCATAAAAACAGATGTATCATCGTAACTATTACTTTATAGGTTGAATGTTCTGACCTGTCTCATATAATTAAAATTTTATGTTTATCTGAATCCAAGCTATTCAAATAGATTCTCTCAGCTTGTGAGCAGAGGAACTTGGAGGGGAAGTACAGTGTTATTTACCTAAGATTTCCCTAAATCCCTGTCCAAAGCAGCCATGGAAGATTATGATGACTGTAAATTAGTTTCTTAAGCTTTCTGGTGCTACTGAAGYGGAGAATAATAGCCTGATGCATGGGTTTCCTTCTTCAGTTCCATGTCTGCATCATGTGAAACTCTGGAACTGTGAGCTTGATGTAGGAACATGCATCTGTAAGATTCTTGTCTTCTTAGGTCTTGAATAATTGARGGTAATAATTTATTGTGCTAATTCTATTTGGCAAGCTGGTAGATTGGAACTGCATTTCTTTTCCTTTGTAAAATGCCTAGAATCCTGAGACATCCTGGCGTCAAAATTTTAAGGCCAGGGATCCTTCCAGCATTCGAAACAAACGGGGTGTTTGTAAAGAAAAGGAATTTAAGCGCACAATTTCTTTTCTAGGAGCATAATTTAAAACGTGGCCCTGTCATTCAGTTCCTCGGGGCTGCAGGATCCCGGGCTTTGCAGGAGGCTTTCTGTAGTTGTCAGGGGATACAGTTTAATTAATCTGGGAACTAATCCCCCAAAGTGCTGAGSAACTTCAGCTGCTGTGTTGTACACAGTGGTCACCGGGGGCAGATTTTTGAGGAGAATTGGGTGACTGTGAGGAAGAGCAGCTAAGGGGCTCTTGCATGTGCAGGACTAGATAGGTCTGTATGGACTTGGCAGGGGATGTTGTTGGATTCTCTTAGACATTTGAATACTGCATTTGTTTTGAAAGCAGGTGATATTTTGGTGAAAGATACTACAGACATCTATATTGTCAGTGTAGGCTACATTCATTCCAGCTTTAACGACTCTTCAAGAATGATAATGGAACAACACACCTTATGCTTTGAGGATATTGTTTTAAATCCGTTTTTATAGTCAGTAGTCAATGAAATCCATCAGTTGCTCAGCTTTTCTCAGTGATTTGTCTCAAACAGGCTGGAAGTGCCAGCTCAGTTCTTACCATATAATGAAAAACATGTTTGAAAATTGTAACTGCAGCAATAAAAAAAGCAGAAGGCTGTGCTTGRGATGCAGCAGAATCAAGATTAGACATGGGAGAGTGAGAGAATGAGCCCCAGGATTTTAATCTCTCAACTGAACAGTGAAGCTCTGATACCACTTAAGAGGCTGAACTTCTCTTTATTTGATTGAGTCTGGATTTCAMTTAAAATCTACATATGTGAAGTGATTTAACTAGACATGCATCTGATCCACAGGTGGGTTGGAGCTTATTACAGAGATCTGTGGCCTGTGCTCCTTTCTACTTTGTGTTCTTTGTGATCTTTTCTTTTGCAGTGGGAGGCATTTACACTGTGATCCAGACAAAAGTCAAAACGACGGTGGATGAATGGGGCGAAAACTATTTTCTGATTGGCCCCTATTTTGAGCAGAATGTGAAGACTCAGGTGGAATTCTTTGAGCCTCCAAACCCCGCAGTTAAGAAGGCAATGGACACCATGAAAAGCCAAGGGTGCCAGGTAAATCAGATGTGCTGCTGCTTCTCAGGGCGACAAATCTGACTCTGAGGAGATTAAAGTTTGGGTTAATGCTCTTGTCGTTCCACTTGACACAGCAGTCCTGGTCAATGTCACAACGGGAAAGGCTCGGGATCCACTGTTAGAACGGCAGAGTCAATTCATTAAAGGTTATTTTTGAGGAAGAACCGGTTCATCCAATTACGGGTTTTAACAGYCATTTATCTGCAAGTCTGCTTAATTGGATTAATGACTTATTTATCCAGTCTCTAAGTACGGTGAGATTTCAGTAGTTATAATATGACCTTACTTTGACTGAGCCTTTATATCTCACATTCTTCTGTTGGAGGGAGAAAAGCATTCCATGAGCTCACAATTTTTCTTATGCAGCGTGATATTGAGTTGAAAGCCAGAAAGGCACTAAGGAAAAGCACSCAAGTGACAAAGAATCGACTTCCTCAGCTCAGTGCAGCCAGCTGAGTTCCCTGGGGAGASAGGTTAAACCACGACACAAGGAGTGAATCCATCCCCCTTTTCCAGCGTGATTTTTAACCRGTGTTTTCCTGCGTGCTCTCAGTCAAACCTCATAGCCTTGCTGAGACTCATCTTCTCCAGCAATAAAGTAGGAATAAACTTCCTCCCATAAAGATTATCTGCTGAAAGAAATGGAACCTGCTGTGCTGATGGGCAGTTATTAAGCTGCAAGCAGGGGACGATTTTCACCTGAAAATGGGTGAAAGAAAGCAAATGCTAAATTTGACCTCATTCCTAAAGTCCTCATCAGGGATGTAGGACTCACCTACGCTCTGACTCAGCATCGAGTCCCTGAGAGATGCCAGTTTGCAGGAGGAAAAATGGTCTGCTTTTAATGTGTGCTGAGCAGAGGGGCAGCAGCAAGGAAGCATTCTTACTGTCCCTAAGGGGATTGACACACTTTACTGTAGAAATTCCCGAAGTTCTTGGGCTGCCACCAGCTGTGGCACTGGCAACGTGTTGTCTGAAAGGCCCAATCTGCCATTTCTTATTTCTATCATATTTTTGCAAGTGATTGATCAAGTTTTCCATGTTCTCTCTGTTGCTTATGATGAGATGTCTCACCCCTTTGTTTGGAAAACAGCTGAAGGCTTGTGGGGCAGATTGATTGCAATGCTCTATATACAATTCATGCTGTTCCAGCAATACGTTCAATTTACTCAGCCAACTCTGCCAGCCTAACATGTGCATTGTGCTGCTGGAGTATTCATATGCAGCAGCAAATCTGTCCCAGGCACGTCAGATATGGCTTTGATCTCTAATAATGACGCTCAGGTTTCCAGGAGCTGCACTTATCCTATTAACATTTATGTCTGGATTTTGCTTATGCATCACAATGGATGGTTTCAAACCAGGGGGCCTAGGAATGCTTCCAGGCTTCTCAGGTCAGGGGTGTTCCTTGCCACAACCTGGCCATGGACTTAGATGAAGTCTGGGTTCACACAAACTCCCTGCTTTTTAACCTCGTTTTTCTGAATAACAAATCTGGACAGCCTGTAATAAATGCATAAGGAGCAAACTTGTCTCTGTTGCACCTTGTACTTTTTGTGAAAATAGGCCAAGAGCTTTCATCTCGTTTTCAAGACCTGACCTCTCTTCAGCTCATTGTAGCACCAGGGCTGGGTCCAATCCCTGAGGTSCCAGGCATTTTGATGGCAGAATTAATGTGAAATAATTTGACTTTGCAGACAGGTGCAATCTGAGGGCCCAGCTGGGTTGGGTGGATAGGTGAAGGCAGTGAAGTTCTAAATACTCTTAGAAATATTGAACTATACCAATGCAGATAAAGCAGGAAAGCTGCATTTTTAGCCTGATGTGGGTTTAGGTATTAGTACATATTCTGATGGATCCTTCCACTCTTCCAAATGGAGGTGTAATTCTTCCACTCTGCACTGCTTGGGAAGAATGAAGAAATGTCATGGTAGATACAGGTGCCAAGCACCTGTCCTACAAAATYTCTCACCAGTAACCCAGCATAAATGGCAAAAGACTGGAGACAAATATGAATGAAAGAAAATGATAATTTAGAAATAAGAGCAAAAATGGCAGAGATACTTCCRTAAGAAGAGATTTCATTAATCAAGCAAGTACAGTCTTCCTAACCTTTTTTTTTYCTTGGGAAAAAAGTTAATACTGCAACGAAAAGCTAAAATGAAAGTCTTAAAAGTAAAATGTTCTTAAAGATTGTATTTTCCTTTGTTCCAGTATTAATTCATGTATTTTGCTAGGAAAACTGCAAGTCCTGGATGTGTAGGACTGTGAACACATGATCCTTGTGTGAAATAYTTAAGACTTGATGGGTGAAAATAGTTGTGCTAACTGGCCTTTACATTCACTTGAACATTTTCTTTCTGTATCCCTGCCTCTTTTCCACAGGTCTTTTTTGGGAGRTGGCTGATAGAGGGCAGCCCATACGTCTTACTGTTTGATATAGGATCAGCAGCTTGGAACCTGGACAGGTGGAAAGGTGAATTTTGGGACGCCTGCAACATAGGGATCCCTTTTCACGACCGAGAAGCCAACGATGCTGTGATTTTTGGATCGTTAACAGCCTGGTTTTTAAGAGAGGTACAGTCTTTAAATCTAGAGATTTTCGAACCTCAGCCTTGTCAGCARRCCCAAMCCGCTTTGGGATGTGGTTCCCATKCTCCAGTTTGAAAACTATGATTTTRAGGAAGTTGATCTTGGTGTAGATCGAATTTGTATTTAAAACTTGAACATTAAGTGGTCATTTAACTATATTTTTCTGGAAGAAGGGCAGTGGGGCTGCCCTGTGTGAAGTCTGCTGTGTCTTCACCATCACTTCCCACTCTGTTTCTTCTCAACTCCTGTATTTGTTGATGCTCTTACAAAGTAGGATCTTAAACTCCCTTTTTCTCTCCTATGGAACTCGAGTTGTCACAGTCTCAAACTGTGCTTGAAGCCAGTCAAGCCACGTCTCAGGAATTAGTTCCTGCCTTGAACAGGGAATACAGGCGGAAGGAATTAATGGTGGCACTGTGACTTCAGCTGTCACTCTGCCACAGGCTACCTAAAGAGAAACTTAATTCATCTGCACTATCACCTGCCTGTCATTGGTGCTCATGTTGTTCTTATCCAAAGAAGAGTTTCAATAGCAGAAGTGCAAGTGAAATAAGAGTGACAGCTTGCCAGAGCTCCCTGASAATCTCAGGAGAGAGATACACGTGTTTCTTGGGCTAAGGATTAGGGCTGATGAGAATCAAGACACATGACCACTTAAAATTGTACTGTTTTGCCACAAGAAGGGAAGCAAGCACACAGAAGGCATCAAAAAAAAAAAAAAAGGCGTTTTCTGGGGCTGGGATGATGGACAGGATAATGTATGTTTCATGTATTTCTTTCTCTTTCCAGCTCTCCTGTCAGTTTGAAGACAAGCCCAACATAATTGCCCACTTCCACGAGTGGCAGGCGGGAGTGGGTTTAATCCTGTCTCGATCTCGGAAGCTTCCCGTCGCCACGATTTTTACCACCCATGCCACTCTGCTGGGGAGATACCTGTGTGCGGCCAGCATTGACTTTTACAACAATCTTGACCACGTAAGAGACATTTTTATTGTATTTTCTGCCTTGTGTGATCACTTACGATTGACCCACAGCCCGTTGTTGGTTCCAGAGCACGGGAAATGGTATTTGCAAGACCATGGGGTGTCTAGGCATGAGYGCCTTTGTGTCATCTGACAGGTCTTAAAGCTCAGTGGAGACTTGAATTTCTTGCACCACCTTCAGTGAACTTTGATTTGGCAGATTTGCACTACAGAGTGCTGAAATTCATTCAGCCTCCAGTCAAGCTAGTGCCTGAGTCCAACCCACTGACATATGGAGCAGCAGTGTGGAGTTGCCAGCAGAGCTTTTTCACCTTCTTTTCAATGGTTTTGGATAGTTTTTCACAACAAGGGGAGAATTACAGGCCCAGACATCGTTGGGAGTCAAGTGTCCTTGAGAATATTCCCCTTTGTGTTCAGGAAAGGCATCCATTGCTTGGGGTGATCGCTGTGGTTTGGGAATTGCTGTTATCACATGAGTAACCAGGGAATGTAAAACCTATTCAGCTGCAGTCATCATCTGACCCTTGAGGTGCAGCCTCACARCACTCCATCTCAAAGAMAGACAGTAGAAAAATAACCAATAGYCCTCYTSTTGCTGAAAATACCCTGGAATTGCATTAAATGATGGTCGTTTTGGTTTTTTTTTCTCCCCGGACTACTTCTTAATTTTTACAAAACATAATAAGTCCTTCTAATTTCAAGCATTTCAGGTTAGGCTTAATTTGTAACTGGCAAATGTAGGAAGTATTTTCTGAGTTCAAAAGGGCCACATCTGTTTCTTGGAGTCTGTGTAAACTGTCTGGTGGTTTTGRTTTTCACTGTTCTCCCTCCACTCAAAGCAGAACACAAACCAACGTTTCAAGGACCCAAAAGTCTTTAGCACTGCCCTCAGCAGAGGAACTTTGCATGATCTGGGATTTCTCATGRGGTCACAGACAAACCCGAGTTCAAGAGGTTTTTGCATTCCAGCACTTAGGGGAGGTAGAGGTAGTTAAAAGAGCAGCTTTATTCGCTGTCCATGCGTTTCCGTGGCTAAAATCGGCATTAATAGAAATTTTTTCTGTTCACACATGGCATGGCTTTWTGTGAGAAGGCACTGTCCATCCTGCAAAGCCTCACAAATCCCGTTGGTAACCATCAGCTATGTCACAAACACAGAAATGTCTATTCGGATTTTATTCTAAGAATATATGGAATGAAACATAAGTATCATAAGTTTAAAGTATTATTCTGAACTGCTTTAAATAATACTTAAGGGAAGAAAATTGTGGATTTCTAGGCCATAATGCTTTCAGCCCTCAATAGATTGACATTTAAAGGTACTAACAGAGGAAATCATGTCAAGCTGTTATACCATTATTTAACTTGCATGTAGGATGCTAAAACTCTTCCTGACAAAATTAACTATCTTAGTGAGGGTTCCTTTGGCTGTGAAATAGTCACCTGGGCCCAAAAGTCAATTAAGAAACAAGAGGTTGATGTAGAATACAATAATTAAATGATAGAGAGCTAGAATACAGTAATTAAATGATAGAGAGCCAGATCTTCAGACCTATTCTTGTAGCTGCCTCCTAGCACTAAACTATTTAGGTCAAACAAGCAATTTATCAGCAAAGAAGATTCTTTAGGGCTTCCTAATGTTTAGTCTTTGGAGGAAAGAATATTTTTTAGAGCATGTCATCCCCTCCCACACCGAAGCAAAATAGCTGGTTTTCCTGTTTCAGTGCTGTTGCATAAATGTCTTCCTTTGAAGCATAATCATAATTAAGTTCTCACGTTTTTGAGCAGTGTTTCACAATTAGAACACAGTTTCCACCAGGCCTTTTTTAAGGGCAGCAGCTGAGGTAGGGGGGAAGATGCAGCTGCAGGATGTGCCGTGCCAGACGTCACAGGAAAATGGTTGCAGCGCAGAATGAAAGAAATGAGTGGCCTAATTGTGCCTGGAGACAACCAGCCACGCACAGCTCACAAACAGGAGAGAGGAAACCTCATGTCCCTGTTTCTAGTCCCCAAYACAGTCCACAAAACACTGGTTTGGTTCTGGTAGAGAGTTCTACACTGCCCACGCAGTGCAGGACTCTCCCACTGTGGTGCAAACCACCCTGGGAGATAAGCAGGACCAGAAGATACAAGATCGATAGATTCCTGAGCTGTAGGCTGCCAAAACTCTCTGTTTCATGGGCTGAGGGCATGTGTCAGCCTGTGATCTGTAAGGGGATGTTTTCTGGGGGRCTGGAAACCTTGTCAGCCTTGTAGAGGAGAGCCAGAGATTGCTGGAAGGTGGCACTGTGGATGTAAGACCAATGGTGTGTGAGTCCTGTCCTCTTCCTGAGCCGTCTTTACCTCAGTCAGAGGCAGGACCTTGGTTCCTTTCCAGCATTCCAGCTGAACAGCTGGACATGGCACTCCAGKCTGTGGTTTAGCTGACAAGGGTTTGGTCACAGGTTGGACTCGATGATCTTGGAGGTCTTTTCCAACCTTAATGATTCTGTGATTACTGTCTGAGCTGACACAATTCTTCTATTCTTACAGTCTCAGCTCAGTTCATCATGTCTGGCTGGAGTTTATSTGCCTCTGCTCCAGTGCAAACTTGAGTGTTAAAGCCTCATCAGGTGCCCAGGAGCACAGTGACCACCAGAAATAACACGAATGTGTTACTATTTAGTGCACGGTTTAGTTCCTAGATTCACACTTAATTCACTCTGGTCCTTGAGAAAGGAAAGGAGGGAAAACCCAAAGAACAAGCCAGAGGGTGACTGGCACAGTAGCTGGCAGTGTGTGGTATTTTAATYCACTTTTAAGCATTTGAAGAGTCTTGGCTGGGTCAGGGACTTCTAACCATACCTTTGGGTTACTGGCTTGAACTGTTTCGAAGTTAGCACCTCCTAATTTCGGTCACAAGCAGGGTATGTTATGAGGTTAATTCCCAGAAGAAGTTTAAGAACTTTTGTATGTATAAATAGTCCAACCAGCAGTGCATTTTTCCCATTGTCCCTGTGTCCAGTGGAGCTTTTACACTGGTGAGTGCAARGTTATGTTTGTTGCCAAGATAAACTGAACCAGAATAGCTAGAAGTTGGAATTTCTGTGAAAAAAAATCCTGAGTCTGTGGAGCCTATCTCTTTTCAGGAGGAATTGACTTCTCAGGGGAGGATTGAAAATATTAATCTTTTATTGTGTTCTCTATTGTTTAAGGGGACCAACTCCTTTGGCTTTTTGTTTGTTTGTTTATTTGTTTTGGGTAGGGTTTTTTTGGTATCCTCTCTAGAGTTTTAAATAGACCAGCACCTCTCATAAATTGACTGAGAGACACTGATGATCTAGGCAAGTTCATAGGTGAATGGACAGCTCATTTTGGGAAAYGATTTAGCCTGGAATTTCATCCAAGAGGTGACCATCTGAAAGGATTTTTGGGACCACTGGCCTGGCATAATGGAGGAGTTTGTTTGCTTCAGCTTCTGGTGCTTCTTACTAAAAAACCACTTTGAGTTATAATGGGAACAGTGTTCTAAGGAGAAGAAAAGAAGGTTAGTTCTATTCTTCCTTGCCTTTTTCCTTAGCTTGCCCTGCCGATGTGTAACTCTYCTGCTCAGAACTCAAAACATTTTCATTCGGCTCATGCAGGCACAGTTTGCAACGTGGTGGAAAATCCTATCCCAAGGAGTCCAAAAGGAAAAGTGCTAAAAATCCCMATGGAAACAAGTAGTCCAGAGCTGTTCTGCTGACAATACCTCACTCCACTCGGTGCTGTGGTGCCCAGGCTGCCGCTGAGCTCACTGTTTCCCAGAGCTAATCCTCTTTGTCAGCAGGGCAGCTGATGGAAATCTGATTTAGGCCAGGAAGTGTAAATTTCCTTCTCTTTTGGCCTGGCAGAGCTATACCAGAATGAAAGTTCTCTTTGCACAAGGTAGCAGTCAATGGGAGGTAAATTTGATGTAAACTGGATTTTAAAGGAATGGTTCTTACGTAATTCAGACATTGGCAGCCAGTGAGATTATGCTGGAAGCAAAGATGTTTCCATTCTACCTTTCAGTAGGTAAGGAATTTGAACTTCTGGCCTGTCTCTGGCTGTTCCTGAGTCCACTGCAGGATCACTTTGAACTTGAGTGTACCACTGATCTAAAAGACCAGGAGAGATTATTTAATTCTCTGTCTAAAATCCTCCTGCATCAAACCTGTATCTTTTATTTGAATTGCAAAATATTTACAGAAAATATTATCCACTTTTGAGGTAAGGCTTAAGTGGTGAGGGTAGTCTGTATTATTTCTGCAAAGGTGTCACACTGTTTTATTTAGGAAAAATTACATATTTTAATTCCAGTTTGAATTTGTATTGGTTTAAGTTCTGTTGGTTTTCACCACACTTTTTTTTTCTTTAGCAAAGCATAGTCTAATATCAGTTTGTAGACAGTTTCTGTGCAGACTGTGACAAATAATTTATCTGTCTTTCGGAAAAGTATTTACATAGCTAATATAGTCCTTCCTCTTTTTCCACCCTCAAATCATTCTTCTTGTGTTTTGGAAATACTTTGTAATTTGTCCTTAYAATTTTTAAGTAGGAATAGCTGATTTGGATTTACCACTTTAGTGACTGTTTCCAGAAGAAATGTAACACCAGAATTCCATAACTGCTTAATATTCTCTCATTCAAAGGTCGTCTGAGCTGTCTCAAGCAGAATGTCATGCTGGGAGGCTCAGTGGTTACCTACTGTGCCCCCAAACATGTTAAATTTTAAGGCATGAATGAAATGTTATGCTTATTACATGGATCCGTAGAAAGGACAGAAACGAGCTGAAATTTTGCCTCAGAATTGCACTGCAGCAAATGCAAATTTYACTCCAAAGCGTTATGCCTGTGGAGCATCTTCCTGTTTTCCTTTGAAGTTAGAGTGGCCTCATAAAGGAGTCATTTCCCCCTCTAATCCTTGCCATCTTGTAAATTCTAATAATCTGCTTGGTTTATAACACTCAGGGAAGGAGGGGATCCTCACTGGGACCAGCAATAAATTTACAGGGAAGTGGATGCTGAAGTCGTTATYCTTTAAAAATCACTGAGGGAAGAARMGGTGGGACTCGAGGATCTTAGGAGCCTCTCCCACCCTGCCTGGTTCTGCAAACAGTTAATCTGCCTTGGATCTGTTTTCCTCCTGGTGCAGCTTTCCCCTGTGGCTGTGCCAGCGTTCCCCTTGGCTGATAACAGCGGGCAAACAGAAGCAGGCGTGACGCACGCCACGGGCTCGGGCTGGACGCGGAGCGTGCGGAGCACGGCTCAGCAGCCTGGGCTGGGCTGGACAAGTGTGCAGAGAGYGGAGCTGAGTGCTGAGCAGGGACACTGGGCTGGGGTGAGGAGCAAGGCAGCTGCCCTGCTGTTCTGCTGCTTTCAGCATTTTGCACCGTGCCCAGCGGCGCCTCTAATTCTGGAGCTAAGATCGTCCCAGCAGGCTCAGCTGTCTTTGCAGAGGACTGGRTGGGCTAAATCTGTCACCTGCACTGGCTCATCAATTAATTTTCGTTTAACCTGCCCTTCACCTCGTCTAAGGCTCTTTTCTGAAGTCGCTTGTCTGGCCTGCTCAGAAGTGCGCGGCTCTCGCTCCACRCTGGGGTCAAAAGTCAAGGTCTTGCTTTACTGATTGGTGCTGGAAGCTGCTGGAGAGGGAGAGCAAACGAAATGTGAGAACTCTGTGACCTGTTTGTACTTCCTAATAGATGTGGAGTTGTGTACCTTTGCAAAAACGTGCCAAAAGTCATAGAGGCATATGCAAAATAAAATATTTCCCATTGCCAAAGATGAAAAAATTAATAGCAGTGAAGAAACAGACATCGATACATGTATGTGTTAAATATGTAAAGTGTTTTCATGCAACCAAAGAAATAAAAACTAGCTAGAAATAAGTCATAGTGCTTAACAATCTTTTTATGAACCTCTCTCCCAGTAGTGTTACAGCGAGTGTTTATCTACAGTTAGTGAACATGTCCCAAATTTAGTTTTTAATTACATTTTGTGATTAAAACATTCTTGCTGAGAAAGGGAAAAGAGAACATTTTGAAGTCTGACCAGCTATTTGTTTGCTAGCAATTTAAAAAYTATTTTTAATACAAAGTCAGATGTATTTGAAAAGACTTGCACAGTTCTGATTGTGCAATGGGCCCCATCCCATTCATGTGGTTGTCCAGCATGTTAAAGAACTGTCCCCTTTTGTATCTYTGTTGCACAGAAGCTTTGAACAATCAAATATGCAGTTAAGAGCTGCTTGTGARTCAGTTTAGTGTAAGCCAAGCATGATGCTGAGACCTGTGGCACTCTAAAGAGTCAAATCAGTTCACCTTTATTTTTCTCCTTCTCTACCCTCCTGCTCTGTGCTCTTTCTACCACTCTATTTCCGTGACAAATGAGATGTATGTTCTAGAGAAAATATCATCTTTTGTGACGTGGTTGCATTTCATGCACTAAAAGTCTTATGGGGAATGTGGAAAATATGATATATGATGATACACTGAGAAATGGTATAATAATGTTTAGCACATTATGTGCTAAAGTGTATTTTGTGAACGTAGAAAAACTCCTGATATAGAGGATAACCAATACCAAAATAAAGCATCTAGTTTCTTTAGAAGTTCTCAGCTGAGATTTTTCAGGGAGTCCTTTTTTTAGGTCATATTGGGGTGGTTAGGGTGGCATTTTCAACTAATATAGTGGAAGCCACTTTCCCACAAGTAGCGTAGCACTGCTGCAAAAGTAAAAACACTTCACTTTCTTAGCAAAGCAGTTGTAAGATATCTATATCTACATCTGTGTGTATACCTAGGTGAAAATATATTGTTTTCTTAAATCTAGCCCCCTAAAATGTTTGGCACTGGATCRAATTTCTTAAGGTGTGTTCTGTACCCACATTAAGCACCTACTTGGCAGGACAGGTCATGGTCTAAATGGCTTTACTTCTGTCTAAGTTCTGAAGTGCTAAAAGCAACTGGCCATGGCAGGGGTCACAGAGTCCTAACTATAGCCAGTGCTGTCTGCCCTGCCTGTAATGATGGTTAAATCTATTAATCACACAGCCAGCGAAGTTCCCCAGTCAGAGGCAATCAAAGTCAGGCCSTGCAGCCAGCATTAGGCAGCGATAATGACAGAGCTCGTCGAGAGCCACTGTCACCCTCCACCAAACCCACACAGCCCATTGGGTGCCCCTGCTGCTGACCTTAGGGGGTCAAGGCTTTTGTTTCCAGGAGTGAAACATCATGGAAGACTAAGAGGATTGCGATTTAATTGAAATCATTGACACCTTTTTTAGCCYACGTTGTGGCGGTTTTGCGCTGGACACGGTTGGTGAACATTTGAACCTTTAAGCGTGGGCTCAGTAGGGTATTGTGCATTTTCYTTGCATCAAGATAAGGTAAGCTCTGTTAAAAAAGGGTGGCTGCAAGGTTTAAAGGTGATTTAGAAATACTTTGGTGTTCGGAATGGTCTYTTCTAGCACTTTAACTTACACCTGCCTCTAGAAATTAAGGGAGTTCAAATTGAAATAAAAGAAGCTGCAAATAACAGGGATGGAGTTGGAGGAAGAACATCTCTTGAGTGTCAGAAAATATCTCATCTTCTATTTTCTTTGTTCCCTCAGGATCTGTGACTGAGTCTTTATATCCTGCCTCTATACCACAACTCCATGTCTCTCCTGCCTACCTGTGGTTGCCACCATTCTACCCAGTCCCCACATTCTGTTCTCATCCCCAGTCCTTTTTTCTCCTCTTCCCTACACCTTCAGTTACCAGCAACTTCCCTGCTCTCCCAAGTTTTCCAACAAACCCAGGCAGGATGCAGCATCACATATTGTCACCCAGCAGGCCAAATTCCACAGATCCTTACTTTTTATGGGATCATTGATCAAGGTCTCCTTCYATTTTCAGGATCATGCAGGAACTCAGAGCTCTCTTGCTCCTTCAAACTCTTCGAAGTTGATCAAATAGTTCAAAAAACAGAATGACAAAACAGCAGCTCCAGCCCATGATTCTTATTGCCTGGGGAAACTGAGCTCAGCAGGACAACCCTTCTCTGAGGGAGCCATTCTGAGGAGCACATCACACAGGTGTCTTTTTTGTCTGCTTTTTGACAGTTTGACATCGACAAGGAGGCTGGAGAGAGGCAGATCTACCACCGGTACTGCATGGAACGGGCATCAGTGCACTGTGCYCACGTGTTCACCACGGTCTCCCAGATAACAGCCACAGAAGCAGAACACATGCTTAAAAAAAGCCCTGGTAAGACCTGAAAGTATTTTTTGACTCTGTTTCCTCCCCATACCTACCTTTCCCTGAATGAACATAATAGGGACAGGTATGCAGACGTGAAGAGCAAGGGCACGTGCACTGGTGTGTCTGGATACGCCTCAGGGATTAACCAATTTTCCGTGGATGTTAGGCTTCCTTTGCAAGGGCTCCTCAGCTTCAGGAATATAGCCTGTGGCAGGGTTTCCATGCTCTTAGGAACTGAACCATGATAAGCTTCGTAGATAAAATATTTTCTCTTAGACCAACAAGTAGAGTTGGAAAAACAGGCGAGTTATGTGCYCCGTTGTTTGTCTGGTTTTCCCCTTGATTTTAGTCTCATAAAATATGAAACTTAGAAACCTTGTGGTGTTCGATGCATGGAGTTTGAGTGAGGTCATGATCCCAGTTTGATGTGTCATTAAAGTTCTCTTTAAACCATCTCAGTGCTCCCTAGGGACAAACCCCAGTACTCCATCTGCAGGTAAGCAGCATGAGGGGAAAACTGCACAACGATTTTGGAGACCCTTTGGCAGTTGTGTTCATATCTTGGCTATTWTAAGCATAACAGTGCTCAAATTACTTTGTGGTTTTTAGGTTTTTTTGGTTTGTTTGGGKTTTTTTTTTGGCTTATTCTTTGTAGATTTTTTGGTTGATTTGCAGTGCTAACTATAGTTTGGGATTGTTATCCTGGTTAGCTTCARTGCTTCAAGCCACGTCGTGGTTCCTGCATCAGAACAAAAGAGCTGTTCATGGAATCCTTTGCCTCCTTCCTGACTAGGTGTCAATAGGATGATGAAATTAGATTATTTTTTTCTTTTTATTTTAAGCATAAAAGCCATGTCTTGAAAGTCACTGAAGTGCAGTTTTTTAAACTGGGATATCTCTGAAGGGTCTTGATTTTTACAAAGTGCAGAGCACTTGTCCTGTGAGAATCAGACTTTTGAAACAGTTTTATATTGGCATGAGGCTTCTCCCCACAGCAGCTACCCTTGAAAATCATAGTCTATGTTTTGGGATTTTTGGAGACTAAAATGAGTCTGAATCCAGTTKAATTTGGGAAAGAACATCTCCAGACTGCTCACAGATAAAATGTGAGTTGAAGCTGAAGAGAATTCCATGCACAGAGATTCACAAGCCTGAGCTTTTTCTGATTAGTCTTGCATCTTTGAAGAGATCAAGTAAATATATTTAATGTTTGGGTTAAAAAGCTACTGACACACATCATGCTTCATATTGACATAGCTAGAAAGCAATTCAATAGGAATTGCCACCCCAAATCCTAGGAGACAACTATAAGTGGAAAGTATGTTCTGATGGGAATMAGTACTTTAATAGTTTCTCTGAATCCAAGGCCACAAATATACTGTGGAGGARTCTATTCTCACACTATTTATTCTCTCTGAAGTTGTGAAATCTGCATGGACATTGACTGTTTGGAAAGTTCAGCAATCCTTCAGTGGGTCAWTGAGCTTGAATTCTGAAGAATACTGAAAGTATGTGTACATTTCTCAATCCACTTTAAAAATAAACTTTTAAGAGGGGGATGCAGAATTTGCACAATTATCTTTTATTTGCATTTATTGAGAGGTAAACTTTGTAAGCAAATTGTTGGCTAAAAATAACTGAAAAAAACRTGCTAAGTAGAGCTGTCTCTGCTACTTCTCTTTAACATTACCTTGGACTATAATTTAAATTATGAATGTCATCACTTGGAAAATTCCCTTTAAAATTTAGTAAACCTGATTGCATAGAGAACTTTTGCAGCAGGACAAAGGCCAATTTGCCAGTTTAAACCTGGCAGAATGACTGCTTGCATTATGCTGGTTCCACTTGCTGGAATTGTTRTTATTGGATCAACAATTTATCAAACCATATCTGTCCAAAGCTTGAGTATCTGATGTTGAACCTGTTTTCCTTGACATATCAAGCAAGATTCTGTCAGTGATCATAAGTTACATTCTTGTGATTTGAAAACTGATATTATGGGATTTCTAATGTTTTCATTAAGATATGAAACATATTTCTAATTAGTAATAGAGAAGACTTTGAATCAAAATTCCAAGAGACTCAAGTACCAGTTGAGATCTAGATCTGGGCTTCTTATCTGTATATATTTGATCAAAATTATAGAAGAAAACTCTGAAAAATTATGAGTCAACTCTGAATGTCAGTGATTTATCAACAGAAAACTTCATACTGTGCTAATATTACTTAAATCAGTGCCARTTTCTTTCCTACAAATACAGAAGTCTAAGCATTCTGATTTGACCTACTTGGGACAATTTTTCGAACAAAAATATCAGTAATTCATTAAACAAATTTCAAATGTGGTATTCCAAGGTCCATCAAAATTTTTGCTGTTTCATGGTTTCTACTAAAGGTTATATTTTTATGTATTGCAGTTTAACTTAGAGTGTTTCAAGGACATTTTATGAGGTCAAAGTTTAATCAGAGATCACTCACCTGCCAGGGAAACACATATATTGCTGAAGTACACCGTAATTTTCCAGGGAGTAATTAAAAATGGCAGTGGCATTTGCATGAGAAATGTCAGGCRAGTATGCTGGACAGCATATGGAGAACTGACTCTGCTTATTTTAAGATCASCTGGATATGGAATCAACCAGAGGAGCCATAACTCTTTTAAAAAAGTGTCTGTAAGTCTGTCCAGAAATAGGAGACAGTTTTAGGTCAGAATTTTAATGCTAGACAGACAAACCTCTACAAATAGGGGGGAGAGGTGGGAAACTGAATGTCAGCATGTGTGACTGAAGCACCACAATAGCAGTGATGTCCAAGAGCTGTGTCAGTGCCAAGCAAGAGACTGTCCTGCCATGAGTAACCCTGGTGTGTGGGAGGAGTTACCCACGTGCACTGAGGCCAAAGGAGGTGCTGTTTGGTTTGTAGGGAATCATATCTTGCTGAAGGGCCTTGGGATGCTGCATGGGACCTTTCAAATTACCCCAGTTCATGGTTGTGATGACTGGACAATTGGTGCTTCTTCCTTCTTTGAAGATTCTTTGTATTTGAAGGATCTCTGGTATAATAAATCAGCATTAGGTCTACTTCAGCCAGTTGTGTTGCCTTGAAATACATCTGCTGAGGAACTGGCCTTCCCTTTCAGYTCCATTCRTAACCCAGCTCAAAGAAAAGAAAGTGGCATTTTTTCCATTTACTTGGACTAGATTTAGGGCAAGCCTTTAAATAGCTGCTGTGATCTACCAGGAAAGTGAAGAGTGACTGAATTTCAGTGTCTGCCCTCTGTGTATATCCTGTAACTCTACCTTAAAAAATGCTGGAAATGAATAAATTTTAATTGTAAGATCCTTTAGAATCTTGGAGCAGAGCAGTGATAAAAGTGTAAAGYGTACTCTTCCGTGGCTATTTTTAGGAGAGATCCAACAGATCACTGAAAGGAGGCCCTTTTTAAAGGGTTTCTTACATTCTCCCTTTCCTGATAAATCCTCAGAAGTCTTGATAGAACGGATCTCTCTTGTGCCAGGCAGTAAACAAGGGCATAGTACAGTTTCTGCTTGCAGGAGCTCTCGGTCTGCAGTGAGAGAGCAGGCCAGAGTGATATCAAGGATAAAGAGATAAAGGGCGTGTTGCACAACAACCACATGAAAAAATGGAGACATTCCTGAAGTCTTCACAGGCCAAAAGGGTGGGCTGTACCCAGTGTTGAGCACAGGTGGAAGCTGCTGTGATGCTCCAGGCAGCGCAGAGCCACGTGCAGGAGCTTTGTGGAGGCAGTGCTGTTCCCTGTCCATGAGTAACATAAAGACATGACCTGTTCACATACAACTGGGAGACACATTGGTTCTTTCCTTAAAGATTTCTCTGACTCTGAAGATGTCTACCTCTGCCTTTTCTCTGCTTTTCCAGATGTTGTCACCCCAAATGGCTTGAACATTAAGAAATTTTCAGCAGTGCATGAGTTTCAGAATTTGCATTCCATGTACAAGGCTAGGATCCAAGAGTTCATTCGAGGTCATTTCTATGGGTATGCTTTTACTTTTCAAAAATTAGCAACGCTTGTCCAACACTATTTAAAGCAAGAACCAAAGCAGGAGGACTGACGAGTACTTCATAGAGGAGTTGAAATGTTGAAACCAACTTATCCAAATATCTRTCTGGGATTTCTCAGTCAGAAGCTAAGGGGATTTTAGACACCAGATCTAACTGTKCTTAACAGATTGTGATATCAGACAGCAGATCTTGATCTGTTCGTTATTTACCCAAGATGCAGTTTGTCRGATTAAGACAGTCAATATAAAGAGCAGCAGAAAAGCCTCACTTTCATTTTTTTTTCTTGGGATAATAAGTTCCTCCAGAATAGAGAGCTGTTGTGTGTTTTGTTTGATTGTATCTCCAGCAATACTTTGTTCTTGTCTGTTTGTTTGCTTGCTTTCAGCCACCTTGACTTCGATCTTGACAAGACCTTGTTTTTCTTCATCGCTGGGAGATACGAGTTTTCCAACAAAGGAGCTGATATGTTTCTAGAAGCCTTATCAAGATTAAACTTTTTGCTGAGGGTAAGAAAGCTTACACAGCTGTTGGAAACATAGAGCTTATGCTCAGACTTACCACACTGTGGAAGTCACCTGCAAGAATTCCCACGCCGTGCTCTGGTTTGTAGGAAAGGAATTGTGGGATAGTCACAGTTTTCATGGAGCTCTCTCCCTGGATGATCAGACTATATGATGATCTCAGCTTAAAAATGATTGATGACATAGTTCAAGAAGTTAATCCGTGGTTAGCTCCCCTTCTTTTTAGAGAGGAGTAATGAAAATAGTATTCAAGAGTTTGCCTTGGTGGTTTATTTATGTTATAATGGAAATAAAAGTAATCCTTTAATGCTGCATTTTAAAAGTATCCTAAGGAAGTTGCTTAATTCATTAGGATCATGATCATTTAAATCTCTGAGTACTGTTGCCCCATTGGATGGGAACCTTGCGTTAAAATTCCCGGTGGGACTGGCAGTGGCATGGTGACCAAGCACGGGAAGCCACTCACGTCTCCCTGCCTCTGCTCCCTTGGGTACAAAACGAGTGCAATGTTTCTAAATGCCTTTAATGGAGTACTTGAATGAAGAGARGAGAAAGGCCTTGTTATAATCGCAGAGCAGAGCCCTGAGCACCTACAGTGAGGTCGTTGGAAATGTCTCCAGATGYGTCCCAAAGACTGGTATATTTAAAGTAAAAACCAGAAAAAAATGCTAATTGGTTTTAAGTCATCCAGCAAGGATCAGTTAGCTGTTGTCTCAGACTCTGTCTTTTGTACTCTTATCAGTGGAATGATATGGAAAATCTGGATAAAAATGATGGCACTGCATTGCCAGCAGGGCTGTAAAAATTACTAATTTTCAAAGCCCTAAGTACAATTGTTCTACCATCACCTTCTATTAAAAGACCAGTAGAGCCTTTGGATTTTCTGAAATTCCTAAACCATCCACTCACACCACAAGCCACCTCACAAAACTGAAGCATTTCTTCCACAACAAAAGTCAACTGTTTGGCTGTGCAACATGAGCTCCCTGTTAAGGGCATTGGCATAGCTGTTATCTGTGAATCTGATAACGTGGAAGGTCTTACCTGATAAGAGGGAAAAAATCGCCTGAGCAATCAATGCAGCAATCTCTTATTGTAGCTAATGATTTATATCACAGAATCGTAAAATCCTTAGGGTTGGAAAAGGCCTCCAAGATCACCAAATCCAATCTGTGACTGAACACCACGTTCTCAACTAGACCGTGGCACTGAGTGCCATGTCCAGTTGTTTATTGAACACCTCCAGGTGACTCCACCACCTTCCTGGGCAGGAATTCCACATTGGGTGGAATTATTGTATTTTATAGAGCCTTTTTCCTTTGCTACTTGAAAAGTTTACTAACATTTTGGAAATAAAATATGACTGTTGGGACAAATTGTGAAGGCACACTGAGGTCACGGCATGATGGACTTGGAACCTGCTTTGAAGGGAGGGAAGGGAAGAACATGAGCATGATAGATGACTCCCATGGGTTATTTTGTACTATACATTTCCCTCTGTGTTGCTCTCAGAGCAGGCGTGTTCRTGTACCTCAAATTTGAAATGGAGGCAATTCAAAGTAATTTAATTTTTACAGCTCTGAACAGAGTTCACCCTCAGCTTTTCTACAAACAGATGCTGGCAGGAGTAAAACCTCATTCTTGCAAGGAATGGACGTGGTATTCTGAACTTTGTTCATGCACAGGAGAAACCAGCAAGTAAAACCATCTAGAAATAAAGGGTCAGAATTTACAGCAAGTGCTTTTTGCCCTTGCAGTAGGTGGATGGAAGAGAGAGCAAGAAATTACTCGTGGCTTTTTGTGTGTCCAGCAGGTTCTTTGCCAGGGGTTCAGGTAGATGATGTTTGCTCTCTCTGCCCATCCACCTGCTGCTGCAAGGAATCCCTCRCCTCATGCCTAGGCATACCTCAGCTAGAAAACCAATTGCTCACTCCTTTGAGCCAGCACAGCTTGTGTCAGGTGAGAAGGTGTGTGTAGGGTTTTTATTATTTTGCAGTTAATGTCCACATCCGAAGCCACGGCCTCTAAACCACGAGAGGTCAGGAAGATCTGTAATTCCCACATTGAAACTGGGTGGCAAATGTTTACCTGCATCTATCCTCAGCTGTATTTCTGACTTGACAAAACTTCATTTGTAGCACGAGCTACAAGATCAGAACCTAATCCTCAGTGTTTGCTGTGATCCCCTCTAGTGAGATTGTTTTTTATTATTTTATTCCTCTCCCTCTTTTGTCACRTAGGTTCACAGGAGTGATGTTACAGTCATCGTGTTCTTCATCATGCCAGCAAAGACCAACAATTTCAACGTGGAAACCCTGAAAGGACAAGCAGTCAGGAAGCAGCTCTGGTAAATGCCATTCTCACCARGGTTCTGGTACAGTCAGTTGAGGAGACATGGAAAAGTCCCAGCTGAAGAATAATGCTCCTCCTTTTTGCTCTGCTGGAACTGAGGGCCGTGGGTAACTAGAATGTGTTTCAGGGATGAAAGAGATGGGAAAGATAAATAAGGTCAAATATTTCTCCTTTTAGGTTTTTTTTGTCCCAGGTTATTTTTAGTAAACTTGCCTTGCTGTTCTTTGTAATTCTTTAGAAAAATAGTACTTGTTTTGCAGCAACAAAGTTCTAGAAAATCCAGAGTTCTGGGTRTGTTCTGGCTGTTCCTGATACTCCCTTTGGATGTGCCATAGAGCTTCCACAAAATAAAACTGTCTGCTTATTTATCACAGTAAGCTTCTCTGTGGGAAAAAGAAATTAATTACACATCCTCTTTTATTTAGAAATATGGAAATTGCACTGTCTGATCCACAAGAGTAACAGTTGATAAGAATTGTCTGTAATTTTCTATATAGACTACAATAAGCAGTGGCCAAACCCAAGCAATAAAATTATAGCTATAAAGGGAAAATTGTCACAGCCCTTCTCTGTTTAACAGTTTTCATTTTGCAGCTTTCCAAACAAAAAAAAGAGTAGGAGCAGACTCAACCCTCACCTCACCTTAACTGCTTTGTGATTCCATGTAGGAAAAGACATATACTGTGAGGTAGTTTAGAACTAAGAGACGTGGCAAAACTGAAGCTTCAGATTCATAAAGGAAATCAGTGGTGGGTTATCAAGGACAAATTTTGTTTAAAAAGGTGAAAARTGCCATTGCACATGATATAGATTAATCCTCTAAGCAGGGAAATGGAAATGTGCACCTTATCAGGTGGCTGCAGTGGTTGAACTCTGCTGCAGAAATAAGGAAGCTGGTGTTAAAATGGRGGGACTAAAACCCACACGACTCAGCTTCTGCTTTTATTCTCATGTCTCACTGTGTTTAACCTCTTTGTCATGCCAGTTCTATACTTACAAAATGATAGAAGCCTAACCAATTTAGAGATCTGTAGATGAAAGGCTCTGTGTAAGAGAAAGGTACTGTTTTTTGTGTCATCTCATTAATGCTCCCAGCAGATGATCTCTGGCTCAGTTTCTGGATATCAGTAATCAAGTTGAAGTACTTGACTAGTGGATATTCAACTTCTCCAAAAACAGTGACAGAAATAGTTTAAAAAGGGTCACTGAAATCATGTAGCTCTTGCCATATCTGGAAGAGGAGGCAGATGTGGGAAACCTCTCTGCTGTCCAGATTATCTCTGGAGTCATCACACAGCAATTTCTTGGGACTCACAGGTTGYCACTCTGGGAGCAGGTACCACAAATGTAGAGACTTGGAATTAATTGTCCAGCTCTTAAATAAATAATAAATAATAATATTATATAAATAGTAAAATAATAAATGTAATGGCTGTAGTGGGGTAACATAAGTTAACCAGAGTTTCTAATGAGAGCTCTCTACACAAGAGCTGAAGGAATATGATGTGAATGCAGTGAGGAACAGCCATGCTTTTGGCCTCTGCTTTGTGCYTGATATAAAGGATGTAATGTTTGAATAGAACACAAAAAGTACATATTAAATAAATAATATATGGATGTTAAGAAGGTTTAGATGACATGAAATATGCAAAGGTTTTTCCATGTTGTATCTCTAGGGCATGGTTATTTCTCTGGTACTCAGTAATGCAGGCACAATAGTAACAGTAAAGGGAGAACTGAAAACATGAAAYCATGCAAAAAATGCTGCTTCCAGCTGTTCTTCCCACTGTGCTCTGTGAAAAGCAAAAGAGCCTCTGCATTGCTGTATGCAGCATTATCATGGTCATTATCCCTCTTTTCCTCTGCTTCTGAAMAAGCAATCTGTCCCATTTGGGTTAATTTTGGATATTGTGTGTGGCAGTCCATGAAAATACAGGGATGAGAGGACTGTCTTGCTGGGGTTTGGATCAGTGTGGTTTGACATTCAGCTGCTTTACAACTCACCCAGAATTAACTCAGCCACTGCTATGCCTATGTGAGCTGGGAGTGAGCCACTAAGGACAGGTATGTGGATTGTCAGCTTGGTAAAATTTAGGTTTCACTTAACAAGTTTTGTCTTAGGCCRAAGTATAATTAGAAATCGGAAAGGCAGGAAAAGTTCCATGAAGTGAGACTTTACTCACAGTGGATGAACTCAAGTTTAGTGTGCATTTGCTGTTTTGACAACAGAACTTTCAGGTAGGGCAGAACAATACAAATGTCTCCTTGCATTTAGAACAGTGGTTCACTGGAGTTCTTTCTTAGCTGAAATATAACATTTGCCCAACACAGGCCTTATTAACAGCTTAAAACTTGGCCTGAGTTTTCAGGAAGTTTTTTGTTTTGCAAACTAATTTAGACAAACTAACTTTTAGTCTAACACTTGTTTCCAAAAGTCTTTGAGTTAGGAAACAGGGCAGAAAGTGAAGGGGGAAGCTTGCTTTAAAAACCCCTATTTGTTTAGCTCTCTAATCTTTATATCTAGCTTAATTTCCAACAGCAGGAATCTCTTTTATACTGTCTTTGTCCTGGATTCTCCTGTTTTATATATTTATTCATCTTCCTAGGGATACTGCACAAACTGTGAAAGAGAAGTTTGGGAAGAAACTCTACAATGCCCTGCTGAAGTGAGTGAATGGGTTATTTTGCTCTGCCTCTCAGAGMCACATATTCAGGTGTCTTTACCTGTGGTGTTTCTGTGCTGCTACTMTTTCTGTAAGGAATTCTGACATCCATAGGAGGGCATGGGAGAAAGATATGGGACCATACACAAGATATTTGCTCAACAGGCAAATCACAGAGGAAAAAATTAAAGGTACCATCAGACCATGGTGGAAGGAGTCATAAGAGGCGTGGGGGTGTCTAATTAACACAAAGGCTTATCCACTGTCAAAAAGGAGCTACCTCAGCTTAACAAAGCACCAGACACCTAGTAAAATGTGTTAGTGATTTAGTTATATCCTTTCAGGAGAGAGTTGGAAGTGAATGACCCAAAGCACAGATGAGATGATTGGAACTTCAGTAAAAACAATGTGTCTGAAAAACAGAAAAAAAAATTCTTTAGCTCTTTTCAAAAGTTAATTGGCAGGTCAGCAAGTGTATGGGAGAACAAAATATAGGAAATATGGAAGGGCCATAAAACAAAGGAAAGATTCATTCTGGTATCAGCAAACTTCAGATCAGATCTTGTTTGCCATTTCTTCATTTTCTTTACAAAAAGGATAACAGGTCATTTGGTAAAAAAGGTTGTGTTTTTGCCTTTGCAGAGGAGAAATCCCAGACTTGAACAAGATTCTTGACCGAGATGACATAACCATCATGAAAAGAGCCATCTTTTCAACTCAGGTCAGAAAATGTGTTATTTACAAAAGCATCAAGTATAAATGATAAATGTGATGATGTAAAAGGATTGTGTGTGACATACAGTGACATCTGTGCATTGGAAAGAAGTTGCCAGCATATATACTTCTCATCAGCAAGGTTTAAAATCACCTCTGATTGTTTTTAATGACAGTATGACCCAAACTAATCTTTTGGGGAATCCATGGATATTCCTTCAGCCACATGCAGGAAACAAAAATTCCTAATTCTTTTATTCTGCACTAAGTGTGAGCTTTGAGTTGTTCCTGAAGCCTGGATGCTTCCATTTTTATTAATTATGTAAAATCAAACTCTTAAGGACTAAACCCCTTCAAACTTAAATGGTAGGCCTTTCTAAAAGTTAAATACATTTATTTTGAGGTAAGTGAAACAAGTCCTGTGACAGATTTTACAATCTTATTTGTGGTCTTTARTTATATGGAAGACATGATCACAACTTTTCTTTCTTGGCTTAAAATGAAAGGATGGAAACCTACTCACACCACCAACAAAACCTGACACTGTCTTCCAGTAACCTTAGGAGTGTTTGCCAAGGGTTTTGCCTGACTTATGGGTTGCCTTTCCTCCGTTCAGAGACACTCTCTGCCTCCAGTGACCACCCACAACATGATTGATGACAGCACCGATCCCATCCTCAACACCATCCGGCGCATCGGCCTCTTCAACAACCGCACAGACCGAGTGAAGGTGAGTGCTGGCCTTCTCATTTTGGATATAAAACGGGATGTCTTTAAGGTGCTTCAGTCTGGATCATTAGTGTGGGGAGTGCAGTTAAATTCCTGATAGCTGGTGTTATACTCCTAGAGTGCTTCTTCCCTCTTCCTCCCTTTCCGGGAGTAACGACGAGTCGCTCCACAGAGATCCTCCGGTGCTCTTTAGCCAAGATAATTTCAAGTTAGAAATCTGATGTTAGGGAATTGTTTTCATTGCTGTCTTCTGTGCTGAATGAGGAGCTGCTACTCCTGAAATCAAGGAAGTGCCATGAGTCATTTGCCCTCAGATGTAAAACTCTGTCATAGATTCATTTGCTTAAAACTGGAGGCGCAAAGTTTGAGCACAGACATTTCTGGAGTATTGATTCAGCTCTTAAGAGCAGCAYCCTCACACTCAGCATTTGCTGTAGAAGGTAACCAGGGCTTTGATCCTAAGCAGAAATAACTCCTGTTCATGTCATGCTCACATTTACATCAACTGTTGAATCTAAATGTATGCAAATAAATCCTTTCCTGACTTCCATGTTTGCCTTGTCAAACCACAGAATTGATCAGCTCCTGCTTTCACAAGTCTGCCAAAGTTTTTTTTGGTCTGGCAGTCTCTGACATTCTAACTATGACTATCTCAACATCTATCTAGTCAAAGTAGAACCTAAAATTGCAAATTTTTCCTCTTCCAAACCTTCTCTTTAAAATCAGGTCCAAAGTATCTCTGACAATGACATATCACTTATTCTCAGTGCTTTGTCTTTTTAAACCCATGGCAATGACTGAGTAAATATTTTCCTACACTTCCTAGTTGCTTCTTCCTGACTTAAYATATGAACATTAACTACTGTGAATTCTGAGATCAAAATATGGTAATAATACACTAGATGTAAAAAAAGTAGGGTGGAAGGAGGCACTGTGTACAAGTGCAGTAAAAAACTCCTTAGAACTAACTGCTTGGAGGCATCAGAGAGCAGATTGGATATAACACAGCAGACACCTCTTCCTGCTTCTCAGCTTATGTCAAGTTTGTAAAAAGCTGTCATTACCACTGAAAAATTACCTGCTGCATGAACGGGCTTAATGCTTAATGAGCTGGATGTCATCAGGAAAAAATTCTGTACACTTCAAGTGGAAAGTGGTTTTGAGAGATGTGTGACATATCTGGGCACACACAGCTGGCACGTGGAACATACCCTCGGGAATGCCAGTGGGATCACTGGGATCAGCTAACCTTGCAAAATGAGTTTACAGCCCATTTACCGGYTGAGTACATTCATTTATTTACTCAAGTGAGTAGCATGACAATCTTATTATGAAGGGATAAAAGCATATCCTGGGCATGGAATAATGGCTGTGCTAAGTTCATGCAGGGATGTAAGCACAGAGGAGTTTAAACCATCCCCTCACAGTTCTTCCCCCCAAAGCTGACTGGGCACCATACACAAGGCACTTCTCAGCTTAGGGGTGGATATGGAGCGGTGACCCCAAGCTCTGCAGAGTCCTGCAGATAAATTAGCTTTGGTCCTGGGAGTTGTCTTTCAGCAAGATTGGCACAGGATGGTGCTGACAGGGCTGTGGTGTGTCTGGTTTCAGAATTCGCTCCATTCTTGGGAGATCTCTTGAGTACAGTGAACATTCCTTTGTTTCAGTGGATGCTGTGAAGCTCAGAAGTGCTGTGTCTGCCTGAGCCTCCTCTTAACAAGACATCCCAATAAAATCATAGAATGGYCTGAGTTGGAAGGGACCTTAAAGATCATCCAGTTYSAATCYCCTTCCATGGGCAGGGACACCTTCCACTAGCCCAGGTTGCTCYGAGCCCCATCCAATCTGGCCTTGGATACTTCCAGGGATGGGGCAGTCACAGCTTCTCTGTGCCAGGGCCTCACCACCCTCA
This sequence comes from Amblyornis subalaris, assembly GCA_018881555.1. Taxonomy (NCBI): domain Eukaryota; kingdom Metazoa; phylum Chordata; class Aves; order Passeriformes; family Ptilonorhynchidae; genus Amblyornis; species Amblyornis subalaris. The sequence continues at coordinate 284,933 of JACAXG010000121.1, forward strand.
CAGGGAACAATTTCTTCCCAATATCCCATCTAACCCTGCTCTCTGTCAGTTTGAAGCCATTCCCCTTTGTCCTGTCACTCCAGGCCCTTGGAAATCCTCTGTGCCTTGGTAAAACAGAGCAAGAAAACCAATGTGGTCCTGCTAAATGGCACAGCCTTAGGCCTGATTGTCCATGGAGCTGGTCCTCCTTGATGAAGGAGGATAAAGCTGAAGACCTGTCTGGAAAAAAGGGTTCATTGTCAGTACTGTTTCCAGGAAAAGGATGCACACAGGCAGGGTGCATTTTAGTGTGGGAAGTGGGTYAGATAACAGATGGATGGTCAAAAGGAGGTGTTGTCCAGATACTTAGAAAGAGACCAGAGTAAATAAATTGCTTAAACTTATTGATAATTAAAATGTATCGACGATGGTTTCCTTTCAGCTCTAACGTACGTTTTGAATATCCAGGTGATCCTCCATCCAGAGTTTCTTTCTTCAACGAGCCCATTGCTGCCCTTGGACTACGAGGAGTTCATTAGAGGCTGCCACCTCGGTGTATTCCCATCCTACTACGAACCCTGGGGCTACACTCCAGGTAGGCAATCTGTACCCTTAACTGGTGTGGGAAGATGCACGCCCAGTGTGATGATGCAGAACAGCTCTGCAGCCAGCTTCTTCTGGAGTGCTGAAAAAACTCTTTAGGCTCTGTTTCCTCTGCCAGGCAAAGGTCTCACTGCTGGCAAAATYTGGGGGCCAAGCAGGTTTACTGACTGACAACTACTCACGCTTGGCCCTGTGCTGGGCTCTTTCCCGTACTAAGGTGTAACCTTTTGATTTTCTGTGGCTTCAGAACAAGAAATAATGTTTAAAATTTAATTCTTAACTCGATTCAAGGATTTTCAAAGGAGGTGTACAGGAATGCACATATTGAARAAAGCAGGGCAAGAGATCTGATGCTACCAGCTGATATGGTTCAGTGGATTTAATTTGAGATAACAAGTCTGAGAGAATTATGTAGCACCACAGCTAAGTAATTCATCACAAATACACTCAGTGGTAGTGAATMTCATTGAATTAAATGGAAATTTCTGAAAGTGCAGAGACCATAGAGATTCTGACTTAAAATATGGCCTAAATTCACAAAAGACACTTAAGATCTGATGAAATCAGTGCAAACTATGAACTTGAGTACCTGTGAAGATCAAAGCCTAGGTGCCCAGGGTTTTTATGCCCTCTGAAATACCTTCTGTAGTCTTGATACACGTCTCAAAGTTGGGGTACCTCTCTGAAGAGAATTTAAGCCAATGAATCAGAATTGAAATTCTGCAATTTTTGTAGTTCTCCAGAGCTATTTCTCTCCAAGTAAGAGAATTGTTCAATTCCAAGACAACCCTATTGCATGCCAGCAATTTCTCTTCCTGTTCTAATCTCAGCTAAGGTATAAGGAAAGTGACAACCAGGGATGATTTTGAAGTGACCAGATTTGGGCAGAAAAGCTAGTCTTTCCTTTACTAATGCAAAAGCAATTCTCTTTGTTGATACYTATTTAAGTCTCCCAGAAACAAAAAGTGCTTTTTAAAGGTAGATTTATAACTATTTTATAGACACCAGTTTTATTGTGGTGTGAATGAAGGCCATGTAGGTGGATTTGCAGTCYTGAGTTAATGGTGGGGTTTGTTGTTTTGGGGTGAGCTTTTTGTTTTGGTTTGGGTTTTTTTYCTTGCTGTAGAGACCAGTTTGCAAACAATGAATATCAAACCCCAAAATTTCATAGACTCCTGTGCCTAAGAGGTTCAGTTTTGTAAAGAGTTGTGAACAACTAATGAACATAGGTGTACATCAGGCTTCAATTCAAAATACAGATAGTCCAGACCACATGTTGGGGTTCTCTGTTTCGAAACTGCACTCCCAGAAAGTTTKCAGTTTAGCTGCTCTGAAACTCAAAGATATGTTTGCACAAACACTGTGAATTTTGTGTTTAAAATTTCTTTTTTTTTTTCCCTTTTCTCAGAATTCACATGGAAGATTTAGAGTTTTCACTTGACATTTTCAGAGCGTCCCTGGTGTTGTGGSACCTTCTGTCTGCCTGTTTCTTAGTCTTTTTTTTTTTCTCTCCAGGTGAAACCATTCCAGGTATATTGCCCTGAAACCCTTTTTTTTTCTGTTTCTTTTGGCAGCTGAGTGTACTGTGATGGGCATTCCCAGCGTAACCACGAACCTCTCTGGATTCGGCTGCTTCATGCAGGAACACGTTGCTGACCCAGCAGCTTATGGTAAAAATTTATCAAAATCTCCCCTCTGAGTTAGGAAAGCAAAAAGCACAGCAACCATGCTGCTACTCCTCAATTTCGTGTTTGTCTAGGACAAGGGAATTCACTGGGGGAATATATCCAGAGCTCTGAACATCTCATTAAATTGAACAAGTAATTTCAGCTTTCATATTTATCCAAACCCTTTCTAGGTTATTTCTCTTTTTTTCCCTTTAACTTTTTGTCTGCTCTACCCTTCCAAAATTCCCACTGCTGGTAGTAGTCTAGAGTCTCCCGGCATTTCCTTTTAATGCCTCTGGTTGCATTATAACACTCTGAGCCTTCCAAAGAAGCAGTGGAAGTCTGCTTCTCTTGGAATAGGCTGGGACTCTGAGACCAGTGAAACATGTCCCTCACCAAACAAACAGTGAACTATGGTGTACACTAAAAAAAACTCAAAAACCTATGAAAATACAAGGAACCTACTTCAAATAATGATCTGCTCAGGAAGGTTTACAAATGGCTCAYGGATGGAGTGTGGTGAGGAGGAAGGAAGCCAATGCCTGGTATGTCAAGACAGTTCTGCCTCYTGAGTCATCCTCTGTCTCAGCRGATCCTTCCTTTAGGGCTGATTGTSCCTGTTTTCCAGCTGSTGTGGTTGCTCCTAAAGCCTGCAGCCTCCCCAAGGCACAGAGCGAGGCACAGCCCTYCATGTCCTTTCCTCCTTAGCCAGGGCAAGCTGAATGTCCCATCCYTGGAAGTGTCCAAGGCCAGGCTGGATGGGGCTCTGAGCAACCTGGGCTAGTGGAAGGCATCCCTGCCTATGGCAGGGGGTTGGAACGAGATGATCTTTAAGGTCCCTTCCAACCCAAACCTTTCTGTGACTCTGTGATTCTGTGAATATTGAAAATGTGCCCAAAATAGGGCCTCTTTCAAGCCCCTTGGATTGTTTTYGTGATCAGGCAGTGACAGCTCCACGCTGGTACCAACTGTGCCTGACCTAGGGGCAAGCTACAAAATATAGATACACCTGCCTGGGTAGACATGTCTTTGAAACCCTTCAGAGACACAGAGCACAGGTCACTCACTYTTCTCTACCAAAACATAGGTGTGAGTTGACATAAATTACTGCCCTGGCACCAGGCACTTTATTTAGGTCGTTGTSCATTAAGAAAGCTGAGGTCTGGTACCCTCTTCTTCCCAAGATCCTGGTGTCAGGAAGGTGGCAAAAAATAAAGTATTAATCTCAACAAACTACGTAGAGGCAAAGCCTACCTCTGCCCTCTCGCTGCCAGAATTGTCTTTTGAATGATGTGAGTTAGCTGTCTCTATGGAAACACTTGTATTTCTGCAGCAAACACAGCCTCTCTCCTGCAGCCTGAGTCTGGCCATCCACACTCCTGAATTCTTACAGCAAACTCGGAGAGCACTAGATTTATGTTTTCTTTAAGAAGTCAGTATTTTAAAAATTCCAGGAGATAAAAATGATATGTCTTTATCCAGAAACTCCAACCCTTTTGGACATACTCACACAGCACCAGCAAAGCCTCTGAGTTTTGAAGAATTTGCTGAATTTCAGCCTGAAAGGTAAAGAAAATTAAAGTTAAAAAAAAAAAAAACCAAAAACGTGTTCCTCTGCATCTTTCCATTCCATCAGAACGGTAACARATATTCCAGCTTTAGCTGCGTTTAAACATTAAAAACGAGATATACCCCGTGTGAGGTTTGTAAGGCTACGTGACAGGAGGTAGACTGGGAGTGTAAGAGGCCAGATCCCGTTTCCAGCCCCGCTCACCTCTGCCCTTCCTGGTGTCCCGCAGGGATCTACATCGTGGACAGGAGGTTCCGCTCGCCGGACGAGTCGTGCAACCAACTGACCCAGTTCCTGTACGGCTTCTGCCAGCAGAACCGGCGCCAGAGGATCATCCAGAGGAACCGCACCGAGAGGCTCTCCGACCTCCTGGACTGGAAATACCTGGGCAGGGTGCGTGGGATAGGAGCGTGGAACGTTCCGGGCGCACGGGGGTGGGCAGCAGCCTTGCCGCAGTGCGAGGAGGGAGCCCTGCTCTGGAAAGCACCTCCCAGAGGGGCCAAAGGCAGAGCCTTYGCCTTTCACTGTAGCTCTTCCGTGCTCCAGGACATGTCAGTGGGCATGACTGAATGAGTCAGAGCAGAATGCAGCCACACTGAGCTCTTTCTGGTGCTAAAGGCAGTCTAAAAAGCTGGTGTCACTGGCAACACCTACGCTAAGTGGGATTTGTGCTCCAGAGTCATCTGGGCACTTTCAAAAATCCTACCAACAAATGTTGCTGGACGCTGTGGCTCCTCCACACTSCTAAACTGCCGCCTCTGTGCCTCAAATGCAAAGTAGTGTTTTTATTTTGACACAGAAAGCACTGCAGTACCACCTACTAAGAAGACAGTAGCAAAGCAGTGTTCTAAAGTCCACAGGACTAAAGAAGTGGATGCACATATATCAGTTTTTTAACTATTTAGGACATTTTTTCCTGCTCTGTTACCTGTGTGAGGACCTTAGTATTTATATGGTTCCTAACACAGCATAAGACCTTGATATAACAAGCTATTTTTTGTGTGCATGTGCTGCAAACTCAGGAGTATAGTGGATCTATAAATATTTTTGTCAAATTCTTAAATACCAGGCATGAGTAAACTCGTACATGTTACTTCTCTGCCAGTGTTACACATGCTTCCAGAGTGACTTTGGATGAGTCCAAAGTTTATATGTGTACATGTGCACACTTAAAGATGTAAATTTTCCTGATTAAAAAAAAGAGCCAGTTCTCTCTTGAGGGAYAAAGAGTACCTGTCACTCAACAGGAGCTGCACTGACTAGGACAAGTCCTAGTTTCCATCTTAACACATCTGAGTCTTACAGGAACCTTATTCAGCTTCTGTTTCAGACTTCTTTGGTGTGAATCTATCATGAATGGCTCATCACTTCACAGCAATTTGATTACCAGGAGCGATATCAGTGGGATTCTGCTTCCCTGAAAACATGTTTAGCCTTTGTTTGGCACCATCTTTTAGAAGATACTGATTTTATGTCCCTTTTTCCCCCCGTTTAAATCTACTCAAGATTTCTATGACTCGTAAAGTCTTGTCTTTTTTGTTGCAGTATTACATGCATGCCAGACACTTGGCCCTCAGCAGAACATTCCCAGATAAATTTGAGATGGAACCAAGTGCTCCACCAAAGGTAAAGTCTGCTTTTGGAGATGAGTTCATTTTTACTGCTTTGCAAAGAGAGATGGAAAGAGTGTGTGTGTGTTTCACAGAAAGAGGGAGAAGAGAGTTAGCAAATTTGGGATTAACTAAAGGGAAATAGGAACTCCAAGTTAAAAGCTTAACAAATTATAGACCCAATCTCCAGTCAGGAGTTGTAATGTGTGCTGTTTGGGGCTCGGACAGAGTTMATTTTCYTCACAGTAGCTGTGTTTTGGATTTGTGCTGGAAGCAGCGTGGATACACAGGGATGTTTTAGCTCTTGCTGAGCAGRGCTTGCACASAGMCAAGGCCTTTTCTRCTCCTCAMCYACCCCACCAGCKAGGGCCTGGGGGTGCACAGGGAGCTGGGAGGGGACACAGCTGGGACAGCTGACCCCAGCTGACCACAGGCACATTCCAGACCTTACTGRCATCATGCTCAGTATGTAAAGCTGGGGGAAGAAGGAGAAGGGGGGGATGTTTGGAGTGCTGGCATTTTTCAAGTAAACGTTACCTGTGATGGAGCCCTGCTCTCCCTGGCATGGCTGAACACCTGCCTGCCCTTGGGAAACAGGGAATGAATTCCTTGCTTTCCTTTGCTTGTGTGAACAGCTTTTCCTTTCCATATTAAACTGTCTTTATCTCAACCCRTGAGCTTTCTCCCTTTCCCCCTGGAGATTGTCTCCTCAATCCCTTCAGGAGGGAGAGAGCAGAGGCTGTGTGGGGCTTAACTGCTGACTGGGGTCAAACCACAACCTAATGGTGTCAGATCCAAACACAAGGGRTGCCAGGATGATACAGGAACAGCTCTTCAGGTGATTTAGAGTGAGCTGGGTGGGACTATGCCACTTTAGACCAGGAACTGGCCCTTGAAATTCTTCTTAGAAGAGTGGCAGCTTCTAATTTTGCTTCTGCTAAATGCCATGGAGATGTTCTGCACAACCCAGATAGAGGGGGAGCTGGGAAAGGTGTTCCAGGGAAAGCAAGGCAAAATTTTGCCTTCATCTAAAACATGGTGTGCTGCCTGGAACTGCAAGGGGTTTAAAGGCACCTTCAAACTGTTCTTGCCTGGTACATCTTAGCACCAATTTGAGAAGAGAAGCTGCTCAGATCCACTGTAAGAACAACGTTACTTCAAACCAAACCTCCAAAGAGCAACTCACTGGTTGTTTTTTTTTTTAATAAGGAGAGAGGAGGCTCAGACCAAAACCCCTTGCTTGGTTCTGGTTTTGCAGATACTGGCATTATCACTAAACTGTTTTGAAAGTTCAGATTGAAGTCCGAATTTCAACAAGCAGATTCTGAGTGCAGAGTACAGAAGGACTTTGTGCTGTGCTGATGGTTTTGAGGGTCATTAAAGACAGACATATTTTGCAAAAAGCAATGTTTTTCGTGGCACAGGCTAAAGATTTCTGTCATATGAGCATGTTCTTAACCGGYGGAGGAGGACTGAGGGGATTTGGGTTCAAGGGAGCTTAATTTAGAGGGCAGGGCAGGCCTAGCTTACATCCCACCTCTGTTTCCTTTGGAGTGATGATAGCCTTAAACTGCTGTATACAACCAGTCGAGGCACTCACTTAACACCCTCAACTTTGCTTCTCTCTCTCTGCCAGACGGAAGGTTTCAGGTTCCCCAGGCCTTCGTCAGTGCCGCCATCGCCTTCTGCCTCCCAGCATTCCAGCCCTCACCACAGCGACGTGGAAGATGAAGATGAGGATGAAAGATACGATGAGGACGAGGAAGCTGAAAGGGATAGGCAGAACATCAAGTCCCCCTTTTCCCTTGGAGCCTTGCCACAAGGCAAAAAGAAGCAGCACGGAGAATACAGGAACTGAATTGGTCGCTCTGCCCCCGGCACGGTCTCCCCATGCACTCAACAGTTTCTGCTGTAGGCTTGGCAAGCTTTGTGTTAAGGACAGTGTGATGTAATTAGGGGAATCTTAAATGTTACTTGAGCTGTGCACTGCTGGAAAGCCTAATATTATTTCACCTTGAGAGTAGTTTAAGTGTCAATTTTTCTGTGCCCCTTTGAGGTAGGAGAGATTTCTCGAGCTTAATAAAACTAGAGAATGTGACAATCYCCTCAGGAGCTTGCACAAACTGCAGATCATACCTTTGTCTATGGAATCATCTGTATTAATCATAGTCTGCACGAATAGCTGCATTTTGGGTATCCCAAATGAATTCCTGCTTCATTTAGGTTTCCCCTTTTCCCCTCCTAAACTAACATGAACTTTAAACCARAGCTCAAAAAAATTAGAGAAAGGAGTGTTACACTGGAGAAATATCGGAAGAGTTATAAAAGGTACACTGAAAAGAAAATGGTCTTTCTTTTTTTCCTTATGCTGTTTATTGTAAGCTTACATAATTTAAAACGTTTTTTTACAGCACACAGAAGTGTCTTGATCCAGTGGTAAAACATACTTCCTGTGGAACAATATAGTCTTATGCAGTGGGCATTTGAGTTCTAGAGACAAGTGAAGTCATCTCTCTGAGGTCATTTAGACCCACAATAAACAGCAGACCGTTTATTTTCTGATTCCTCTGGGTATGTCTCTTTTATTTTCGTCTTCTTGTAGGTCCTAAGTTTGTTATCAAAGTGGTTTGGGAGAAAATGAATGTGACTTGGCTAAAGGGAATGGCAAAATTTCCTTAAGTAACAYCTTCCCCTGCAGACAAACCTACATGCCACAGAGTAGTGTGACAACATTCAAAGATGAGTAATTTCCATTAGTCCTTGCTCTATTTCACTTCTTCTAGAAGGGACCTAATCCTAACAAATAATGCTAAAAGAATTCCAGACCTAATTTTGAAAAGCACCTGAAAGTTTAAAGTGCTTGGGGAATGAGTGAACCTCACACCAAGAAGCAGACATTTCGTTTGCCTTACAGAAAGCTTTTAGAAGTATTTCAGTTCCTAGAGATGCAGAGAGTGCCTGGACAGGCTCTTCAGAAGCACATCTTGACACGAAGACGTTAGGAAGGAGATCAATCTTTTGGTTTAGAAGTTTGTGCATCAAAAATTTTCTCCTGCTGTTCAAGAAAAGACACTTCCAGGAATTTATTGAGCCTGTTCTTCAGCAGGTAGGATGATGTAACCTTTGGAGGTTTTACCTCGCCTGTCGATCCCAGGGGCAGCCTGGATGCCCAGCTTTGATTAGACACCTGCTTTTCAAACACTTAACCAACACTTGATGACATGGTTCTTGCTGTAGGAGTTTTAGGATAAAAGTGGCATGTGCCTATTTGTGGTTTTGGCCACCCMAAATCAGTTTTAAAACTGGACTTTCATTCTTAACCTGATTTGGATACTTGAAAGAACAACTATTCTCAGAAGTCAGGTTCAGGCTTCAATGGCAAAATCTTATTTGGAATTAAAGGGAGTAATTTTTAGCCATTTAAAAAGTAATGAAAACAGTGAGGAATTTTTCATATAAAAGTGGTGAAAACAAAGATACTGCAAATATTTTCCTTCATACAGTTTACTAAGTGGAGAACAACTGCATTTTGTGAGTTCCTTCCACAAAATGCTCRTAATCAAAGCTCCCTTGCAGAGTCAAAGAATGTAATGGCTGAGWGTCCCAAGGAAAGAACATTTAAAGGGTGTATTGATTGAAAGTTAATGTTCTCATAAGGGAATAAATCAGGAAATCTGATTGTTTTTGTATCACTGGGACTGTTGGAGGCATATAAATTTCAAGACAATGATAATGCAAAGGATGCATAATCCTTCAAGTTTTCACCTTTCTAGTGGAAGGTGTCCCTGCTCACGTCAGGGTGTTTGGAACAAGATGATCTTTAAGGTCCYTTCCAAACCAGGCCATTCTAGGATTCTATTCTCTGATTCTCTGATACTTTTTGTCTGAGCACTGACCGATGATCCTGTAAAATATGCTGAAAAATAACTTAGATGCTCCTGAAATATTCCAAATATGCCTGAAACAAAGGGCAATTAAGTTAATGAAGAAATTCTTTTGGATACCACTGGTCTTCAGGTGAAGTTCATCATTTCTGTCATATGCYGCTGTTGAAAGATATATTAGTGCTTAAAAATGAACAAAGTAGGGCATTTTGATTTCTCCAGTTATGTTCCTCCACGAAATGATAGAGATTATGAACAATTACTGAAAGTGCCTCTAACCCCAYGGTAGAAATTAATTCCTCTGCTCCTTCAGATCTGTTCCTTTGTGCTGAGGAGAAGCAACGTTATAGTCAGTGTGAGTTAAAATTAATTAGCAGYGTTCTGAGAAAGATCAGAGGAAATTAGCGTTGAAAGATGGAGAGCAGGACCAGGATAAAAGGTTAAAAAAATAAAACATGGTTGCTCGGACACAGAAATCATGTGGCTACTTTTTAATTGCACCAGAACTACAGAGGGCTTTCCAGTAAGACCACAGGACTACATAAATAATGTTAGATACATCCTTATCAGCAYGGAATGATAATTCACGGATTTATGTATAATTCCAGTTTTGCAACCCCAAAAAAAGAAAGAACAAAGAAGTACAATCACAACGCAGTCATTAATGAGGCCCTGATAATGCAAGACCTGCCCCCATACTGTCTGTCTGTGGTGGGACCTGCTCAGTAGGGTTATCCAGAGTACACRTTTCTGCAGGAGTGAACTGGGGCAGTAAGTGCTGCTGCCTATACAAATGTTAAAGAAATTTTAAATCGTTTCACCAGCTTGATAGATTGTCAGTCCAGTAGCCAGGGTGATCACTGTTTTCTTCTTCAACTGTAAGATAAGACACAATGGGGMAAAGTAAGTTGTAGGTAAAGGAAAGTTCAGCCAGCCAAAGTTTTCAGGAGACAAAAGGTTTAGGAGAGCAAAGGTTTAGGGTCCCAGTGTGAGTGTACATTCTAACCACGATGCACTCTGTAGAACAGCATCTCAATTCAAAACAGACCCTTCACATTAATTTACTAAAGTATTAGTAAATGAAATACTGAAAAAAACCCTTTTAAAAAAAGTCRGAGTAAGACAAAACRTGCATTTACCTTCTTCTTGTGCCTTCTGTAAGGAACTAAGGAGCAGTGCAGCAGCTTCAGACAGAGATAAAGGATTTGTGTTTTGGCTGCGTGTTTCTAGAATTAAAAAGTCAGAGATGCGTGGTTTGTTAGTGTCTGATGGTGTTTCTTTACTTTGTTCTTTGCTTTTATATTATTTCTATGACTAGAGACACAAAGGCCCATTCACTCTATAACATTTTCTGCTCAAAACCAGCCTGATAAATAAATAACACAGGAGAGATTAGCAATCCTTTTAAGAGGGAGGTTATTTCAAAGTCCATTAGAAGGCAAAAAGAACATTGTCTTTTGCTGTATGTTCCTTACTTTGCCCCAACATTCTGTTTCCTCGAGCATCATTGCCTAGCGTGGATTGATGTTGTCTACTTCTGTTATTCTTCAGCTCAGCACAGTTAATAACTCGATTTGATTTTTTTCCAGYGGAAAGAGAAAGTCAAAAGTACTGATGAGAATCCCACTGAACAGCCAGGCCAGTCTGGAACTTATGTAAATGAAATCACACAGGTGCACAAGAGAGGGAAGTCGGTCTTTATCACGTGCTATTTGGAATGAAGGGACTAACAAATGAGGGTTTAACTGTTTCCTTGATTCCAGGAAAACAAATCCCCTCCCATTCCCACAGATTTCCCCCATAAGCTGTGGGAAGATGGAGGGGCTCCACCCATGGACTCACCAAGCTGCACTCTGTCATACAGGTCCTTTCTCTGGCTCTCATCGGAGATGAAGCGACGTCCCTCTGCAAAAGCAGCGGGGGAAGGGTGAAAACAACCCCCAAATGTGTTGTAATTCCTACTTTTATATCCCTCTTTGCAATTTTCTATGAGGTAAAGAGCCTTCAATCTCTTTGCTGGGCTATAAAGTGTTGCTTTTTAAATTGTATTTCTATTGGAAAAAAAAGAGAAAAATACCAAACCCCAAAACTAACAAAATAAAATCCCATTGCTTCCTATGCATCAATAAGAATGATACAAAGCTCAGTGTAGGAATAACACAGTGCATTATTCARTYGGAAGRACTWAAAAAAAAGAACAAAAACTTGCCAAATTCTTTGCTTTTATGAATAGAAATAATTTTATTAATGTCACTAGAACTTCTTTCTAGTCATATTTAGTTGTTTAGAGCCTGTATTTATTTTGTGTTGGTATTTGTATTGTCTCCCTTTTGCATTCCTCTCAGGATTACGACGTTCTTTTTTTTTTTCTGATTTACTGGGAGCTATTTTTTTTTGCCCTCTTAACACCTACCCTTCCTCATAGCTTTTAATTTTAAATCAGCAATTCAGAATACAAATTTTAAAAATATTAATATTYCCATTAAATTTCGTGATTTGGATCAAAGCACAAAATCTCTCTTTGSCTCTAAATTTTATCTTTTATATTTAATTCTTCTTTACCTGTGGATTAACAGTAGAAACTCAAAATTTCATTCACACAACTTTAACACCACAATATTGGTAACACTGACATCCAAATTCTCCTTAGGAGAGGTTGCTTTTGGTGTTAATACCAACTCTGCTGCAAGATGCTTGGAATAGGAATGTGTGTTCTCCTATTGCTTGAGAAGATGTTTTAATCACTCCTGAGCTGAAATAAGGAATGGTARCTACATTCAGTATGCCTTAAGCCCCCTTTAAGATTATTTCAGATAGGCAAACTGCTTTTCCAACAGGTTTTACAATCAAGTTTCAAACGCTATATATTTTCAGCATTTTCTTTTGCTTTTCTTCTTCCAACTCTTGCTTTTTTCAATTTGATTTCTTTAAAAAAAAATCAATATTGGCAATGCCACTGTTTCAGAGCTCAAGAAGAAATAACTAAGCACAGAATCACAGAATATTCTGARTTGGAAAGGAYCCACAAGGATCATTGTGTCCAATTCTTAAGTGAATGGCCTGTACAGGGACTGAAGCTGTGACCTCGGCATTATTAGCACCATGCAATTAACACATCCTTGCAAGCCTCAGAACTTCTACCTCCACAGCATCCCCAGGATTTGCTGTTTGTGTGGAACCAAGGATGAATCCAGTGGTGGAGAAAGTCATCTCCTCAAAAYGGAAAGAGCTTGGGACTTACGTGCACCCTTCAAGTAGAGCATGGCCTGAGGAGTCCAGTTTCTCCTTTGGAAATGAGCCTTTATGAGCCCCCAAAAAACAGAAAAGAGACATGTCAGCATTGCAGGCCACTGCTAATCAGTGCAAATCCTTAATGACACCCACCTCTGAGCCTCAGGGAGGTGGCTCCTCCAGCCCGAGCTCACCTGGGGGGCACTCCAGGAGAAGGCGACGAAGGACGCAGCCAGGAACASGGCCAGGGCAGACACTGTCAGGTTGTGCAGCCCCTGGGCACAACAGAGAAACACAAGGTGCAGGAAAAGCCTTTCACATCTGTAGATCCTCTCAACTTCCCATCTAAATGTGAGGGTGTTTCCAGCTCCTCCCGTGCCCCTGATCCRTGGGTGTTTCAGTGCACACGGATCTGATCAGATCCCTGTTAARTGGAACTTACCTTATTCTCTTTACTCAAATTCATTCCAAGCTGATAAGCGCTGCCATCGAGGCAAGCACCTTTTTTGCTCATCATCAGATGAGACATCAGATCCTCCAGAAAGCAGAATAATGTACAAACCAATGGGGAAAGATGATATGAAGTCTACCTTGATTTTACCAAACCATAGACAACAAAAAATACAGAGGGCTTGTCATTACAAACAAACAAACAAACAAACAAACAAACAAACCAGGAGACTAAATCGTTGCTTCCTCAAGAATTTTAAAAAAAAGAATTTTTAAGCTTAGCATCCTATCCATACCAACCATGATTACACACATGTCACAAGACAGGTTTTTTTGATCCTTGGAGTTTGTTCACTGGTGCAGCACATGCAAATGAAAGCATTGAGCATGAATCCTCTGTGAACAAGCTGCATCTCTGCTTGTTCACACAGACCACGTTGTTRTTCATGTGTTGATAAGAGTGATGGGCACCACAGCATCTACCACTACATTTCACAGTGGTTTCTTTCACCCTGGGTTTGAGAGCACCTTGTGCTATTGGTGTTTCTTTAAAATACACATAATATAGCTATGTCTGTATTTCTTTCAGGTTATTTTTAAGGAAAAAATATGAAACCCCTCTTCAGTTCCTAAATATTGCACTCGCATGAAAAAAGCATTAATTGCAAACTAATATTTCCCATACACCAAAAAATTCTCACTTACCTTCATACTTATCTCAGTGACAAACCCTCAGTCTTCTCTCCTTGGGATGGTGTGCCACGAGGTCTCCTACATGTTCAGGGGTCCCTTTTTAAACCTTCTGAGCGAAGGTGCCCTCCCCTTCCGTGGCAGGGCGGAGGAGTCCGAAGGGATCTCTTGTCAGCCCTGCAGATGGAGAAGTAGAAGGTCTGATGACTCCTGAGGGAAACCTGCAGCCTTGCAGGAAGTCATGACATGATTGAAAGATGGACACAGGTGGAGATGCACCCCATTAACCAGGTGAATACCTCCTGAATACATCAGCATCAGCCCTGTGCGTTCGCAACACATCACCTTCCTGCTGGATGATCAATAACCCCGGCCAGAGGAGGTATTAATATGGATGATGATTGTTCACCCAGGATAATCTAACATGCATCAGATTACTGTCCATTGTGGGAGGTGGAAAAGCTGGGAAATTACTTGCCAGTCAGAACATGCCAGCATCAAGAAAAAAGTGATTTATCCAGGGTCACTAGCTCGAAGTTATTCCTTGCRTACATTGAGAGGATGCACACTCCTGTTTGATTCTGTAATGGTCTCTTGCATCTAGTTTTCTTACACACAAGCAAAAGTACAAAGATGAATTAAAAAAACCAAACCCCTAGACCCTGAACTCCTGATAGTCAGGAAAACACTTTCCTGTCTCATCGATTGGTTGGAGCAAAAGCCCAGATCATGGGCTTGAATAGGTCAAGCGGTGGAGCAGTAAATAGAAAAAAAGACAGGAGCAGGGATCAGAGAAGTCATTTCTATAAGCTACTTCTGGTTGATTGTTGGACTCACTGCAGTCATGGAGAGTGGTTTTGGTCCTCAGGCAAAGAGCTCATCAGGCTTGATGCCTGGCCTTGCTTGCTCTGTAGCCAGGGTTTTCGTTTCTCCTCCTGCATTAAGCAGCTCTTGTGATGGCTGGGAGCTGCTATTGCAGCTCTATCCTTTTTAAAAGGCCATGCCATGATCCATCCTAGCCTGCAGAAGGGATTCTACTTGCATCTACTTCAATGTGTTTACATTTTCCCTGCTCTTTTCCCCGTGCTCTGACAGATCAGAGACATTTCTTGATGATGCTTAACCCTTAGCCTTAGAAGGGGACTATGCATTGCATCCAGGAGACATTTAACATGCAGAGGCTTGGAAAAGGTAAAGCTTATTCCCTTCTGGAGTGACTTTAGATCTTCCCTTTTTGCACAGACCACAGGGCCAGAATCAAAACATTCATCTGAGCCTGGGAAAATCAACCCCCTGCCTTTGGATCAGTCAGTGGGAAGTATATTCTCCTCATGATGGTAGGAAAACTGGAATGTGTCTGGCACTGAAAATAAACCCTGCTTTTCCTGCCACTGGAGGAGAATGGGAGGCATGGAGAAAGATTTATGTTGTTACCACATCATAGGAAAACAACTTCAGTTTTTATTATCTTTTGACTGCTTTGCAAAATCTGAGCTGCTCTGGGTTGGTGTTGCTGGAGTCTCACTCTCTCTTCCAAACCTGGCTGTGTTCCCAGAGTCCCACTGGCCTCCTTGTAGAGATTGGGGCTGTTTTGGGGCTGCCTGGAGGGCAGCAGGGAGCTGAACTGAGCAGGTCGAAATCCTTGGTGTGGGGTCAGATGACCATCAGCTCAAGAGCAAAAGCAAGATCTTGACAGCATCATCTTAAATTAAATGGTGTGATGGCTGTACCATCAGATGCCTCAATGGCACCAAGGTGTCTAAAATTCAGGAATTTAGTGCAACCAGGAGGAAGAGACAGTTTGCCTTGGCCAAACCCCATCCATGGCACCTGAGACATGCACATGGGAGTGTCAAGGACCTGCAGCACCYCCGAGACTTGTGGAGAAGCAGCTGMASRGGCTGGYAGGATCCCTAGGGCACCTAAAATGTCACTCATTGCTTTTGAGTAGGAACTGAATCCCTCTTACAGAGTGGAAGGCAGCAGGGCTTCAAAGAGCATCACCTGACCACAGSGTGCAGAGAGAAGGACTGAATCCCCCTCTGGAGGTGTCTGTGTCTCCTCACTGCCTTCAGACAACATCAGGTGAAATGAATCCAATCTCAAATTGCATTTCCATGATGGTTTTGGTTTTGGTTTTATTTTTCAAAAGATTTTTTTCCCTCTTAAATTCTCTGTGCCTTTGTGACTTCTGGCTCTAACTCCAGTTATTTTTACTATGACCAGTGACTCCAGGTTGCTTTGGTTTTCAAAAGACAAAAGTATTTCAAAACCATCTTCTTGGAAATCTGTAGGAAGTCTGCATGCAGGACACAGAACTCCAGGCTTGTCAATTCTACTTCAGTGATCAAACTTTAAAAGATTCTGCTTCTCCCTGCAAAGGATTTTGTTGTCCTGATGAAGGTGGCCATCTCACTCTTCCCAACCACTTCTAGGATGGCATATGGGGCACAATTTATTTGCAAACAGCAGCAGGAGGCAATATTTTGGGGAGGCAATGCAGGTTCTGGGGGTGTTTGCATTCACAAAAAAAATGTGGGTGTGTATGGGCATATGTGAGCTCGTACTCTTGGAGAATGAAGTAGCCTGTAATTGGGTTATGGATCATAACACACAAAAAAMCTGCAGCCCTTCAGGGTGATGAGCTGTACACGAAGCACTCCTTGTCAGTGCTGCCATTTCTCCGCTGATTCACGTGGAGGAGGAAGTGGCTTTGGCATGAAATCAATACCCTGGGCGAGGGAAGTAGAGGGAAGCTTGCTAGAGCAGCAGGACCCCTTGTTAGAAAGAACATAACCTATTCCTATTCTTAGAGAGGATCTAAAGGGCACAGGCTGCGTATCCTGGCACTGTAAGCGACAAAAAGCCAATTTCTGGGACYCAAGTTCGGTGCTGAGGGGAGGGAAAAAGTTCTCGCGCTCTGAAGCTTTAACCAGTGGGGTCAAACCCACATCACTGACTGGCGTCATGCCCGTGCGCTTGCCCAAATATTTCCCTAAAAACGTGGGATGCAGTCACTGTGCCTGTGTATTTTTACCTGCTGGTGAGGACAGCAGTGATCCGTGGCTCGCTCCCGAGTACAAGGTGTAGCTGCCGAGTGTGGGTGGCCAGTGGGTACGTCAGCACACACTGATGCTGTCAAGGTACAGATCTCCTGGAACTCATGACCTTTGTCTTGTGCTTGTTCTCGTTTCCTTTGGTTGGTTTGTTTGTTTTTTTTTTTTTCCCCTGCTACTTTGCTAACTCTCTGGGAAATACATCTCACTTCTGTCTGGCACCTGAGCAGCACCTAGCATTGAGTAGTCCTGGCTCCTACATGCTACAGCATCGCCTTAAAAGGCTGTGAAGTATCGTGGCAGAGCCTGCAAAGTAGGAAATTACGAAGTATTTTGCAYTTAATTTGCAGTAAGTTAGATAGTAAGGCAAGCTTTCTACCAGTCAAGTAGRAATAGATTGCCCTGGAAGGATGTTGATTTGTTATCACTGAGGAACTCAGAGAATAGATTAGACACCCCCTTTAGGACTCATTGGCCAACTGATCCTGCCCAAACACGTGGTGATGAACCGTATAACCTCTTAATATCTCCTTCTTGGACTGTTTTTTCGTGTTTCTGTGATCTTTCAAAGCTGACTCTGGACTTTAACCCCATACATCCCACTCAGACTAAGGAGAAATTTGTGTACAAGTTCCATATTTGCCCTGCAAAACCTATTGACCAAAAAAATCCTRTCTGCAATCCATCAATACATTTTATGCCCCACAAACAAGTTTTTCAGTGGTTTTKGGTTGTTTTTTTTTTTTCCCCCCAGAATAGGCCCTAATCTGCAGAACCAGAGAATAGTTTGAGATGGAAGACACCTTTAATGAGCAGGGACATTGTCAGCTTCTCTGGGAAGGTGAATTTTCATGGTGCAGCTCTGAAGAGATACTCTCTGGTGTAAACCAGGTGCGAGATTGTTTGTCTTTTCTCTAGACTGGATGACAAGAACTGTGCTAAAAACTACTTGAGGTGGAGAAACAAGGTGTAGAAAAGCCAATCTGTTCGAGATCATGTAAATGCCTCACACAAGAGGGGTGGCAGAGACTTTGTTGAGGGCCACAGTGTGAGCAGTGCTGCAGCCAGGCCCAGGCTCTACTGTTCTCAGAAGTGTGTTTCTGAAAGAGAAGGTGGTTCAAGGGGTAATTATAAGTAAAAGTTAAATATATTATGTGGGGTGAGGGATCTGTGAAAGCATCAGAAAAGAGTAGAAATTCACAAACCTTAGAAAGGTGTAWACATCTCAGAAAGAGGCGTTACTTCTGAAGTTCAGTGAACCATAGGGKGGTGCAACTCAGGAAAAAAATTCTCCCCTGTGAGGGTGGKGAGGCCCTGGCACAGGTTTTCCAGAGAAGCTGTGGCTGCCCCATCCCTGGAAGTGTCCAAGGCCAGGCTGGACAGGGCTCTGAGCAGCCTGGGAAGGTGTTCCAAGGGGCTTGGAACTACGTGGTCTTTAAGATCCCTTCCAACCCAACCCATTCTGGGATTCTGCGATTTCTATGGAAGAAAGACTCTCTAGTCAAAACCACCCATCTGCTCATCCAACCACAACCTATTGCATCAGCTCCGTGGACTTYGGTGGTGCTGCCGGGTGGCAGTGCCGAGTTTCACTTTTATTTAACAGTTTTCCCACGAAACAGGGAACAGCAATGTTGGCTCACTTCCACATTTTGGGTTTTAATCACCAAGCACTTGTGAGAGCACTTCTCACTCTTTTCTTTTCYAGGAGTGGTGTCATTTCTCCAAGTGCCTGGAGAGTTCTGATGGCTTGTGCAGTCCTATTCCCTTAACAACCTTCTATTTCCGGTTATTTGTACAGGATATGCCTGAAGATCCACACTGTTAAAATGCAAATTTCGTTTGATAATKTAATACAAAAGACAGAAGTTAGTTAAGTGTCCTAATGACAAAATACCCTTTTTTGTTCACCGAACCAAGGGCAGAGCAGACAGTTAACACAGAGACCATTTAATACCCTATCGGCTCAAGAGACTTCAACACTTCCTTCCCTTTGAAARTGGTGAGAGTGACGAAATTTATATGGTTTCTGGATTCTCTGTTCTAACTGTCACAGAGAAATTAGGAGAGAGCTGCTCCTGCCTGAAATTTTGTTGTAGGTGGGAAAAGTAAAAAAGAACTGTTAACAGAAGTGAGAAACATCCCAGGAACCCGAGCTGAGACGCAGCAATCACCTATATCATCATTTTCCATGCTGTTTTTAAAAATACGTAGAAGAGCAGGGAGACTTGAAGTTGCACTGAAATTCCAGCGAATTACTTTAACAGCTGCAGGAGAGATGTGAGAAACAAAACAAAAAGGCCAGAGAGCTGGAGCCTGATGCTTGATTAGCACGTGGTTGCAGCTCGTTGTCCCTCTCAGCTGCGGGCTGAGTGGCAACAGTTGTACCTTGTAAAGCTGATTTTCCTCCAGATCAGCCTTCTGCTTAATCGAGGACTGAAGTTCAGTCAGCTCATTCTCCTCAGAGGAACAGTGAAAATAGCTGTGCTCTCTCTCCTAGGGAGGAAAAGRAAATATTTTTCCAGGTGCTAGTGTAAGTATAAGGTCTTGGGCTATGTTTTCTGGTCGGTTGTGTTGTTTTGGTTTTGGTTTGTTTGTTGTTTTTTTTTTTTTTTACTGGGGCATTGTAAGCAACATTTAAAAACACATTGCAGGTAAAAAGTCAAATACCCTGTAATGCAGTGTTACTTATATTTGCTTGAAGGTTCTTGTACACTTAAAGAACATCCCTAAATCTAACTGCAATGTTTTTTAAGTTTTAATTTAAAGATAATTCGTTATCTCTTAGAGATAACACATCTGTAAAAACGCATCACTGATACAGAAGACTGCTTCAACTTCCTGGCATTTATTTGAAGATTAAATCTTTTAAGACAGACATAATTAAAAAGTAGTCTCTTCTCTAAAATTGTTCTGAGTTTCTTCTTATTGTTATTTTTTTKGAGTATTCATGTGGCTAAGGACAGGTTTGTTAAGGTAAATGTTACTACTTACMGAAACAATAGAACAATTAACTTGGAGGTCTTGCCCCTGCTTATGTAAAACCAAGTTGCTGCCATGCAGGCAGCTTGTAATAAACCTATTTAAAAAAAAAAAAAAAAAACCACTGCGTATTTATGTCTTCTTCAATCTAGATTAATCAATACTTATATATGATTTTATTCCATCCTTCATACGATTATAAAACTGGCAGCTTTTGTGTTMAATGCTAGTGAAGCCTGCTGCTGGTTGGGGGAAAGGAATTAATTTTTTTACCTGAAAAAATCACTTAAAATCTGATTCTTGGGAGCTTCAGCTAACTTAATTCAGTGTGTTATTATTATTTAATGATGTATCTCTTAGAAGGCCTTCTATGTCACAGCCAACTTCCAATAGTTTTGCTTGTTTCCCCCTTGTTTCTTCCCCTCACTTGGAATGTGGCTTTATCCCTGCAAAATGAACCTCCCATGCCTTAGTCACATACACACGTGCTTATCTTGTAGGAAAYACCTTTTTAAATGTTGCCTGGGAGAACAGATAATAAAAATACAAATAGCATGAGGTGCCTCTGTCGGGTGTGCTTCATGTGTAATTTCTGGTGTGGCAACATGAGAGGTTCACAGAAATGCTGAAATTCTTGTTGGTCTCACTTTTCCTACTTCCCCRCACTCCACGATACTCAGTTTGGGATAAATTGGTCTGAGTAATGTTGCTTAGTGCCTCCTTTAACCTAAAGAGTCTTCTGCTAGTTTGCAGGGTRTTCCTCAGTTTTTATTTTTGCTCACCTCCCTGCTGTGGTTATGGTATTGAAGAATAAGCAGTGAGATTTCAGAAGGTATTTCTGTCTTTCTTCCCCAACTTTACCACATCCACATCAGCTTCTGCTTCCCTGGACATCTAAATGTCATGACTGAAGGTTTCTGTCACAGCTGGTAAAACAAGGATTTTCAAACCATTTGATACCCAAGCTCCAAGCTGTCTGCTGAATGGAAAAACTGGCACAAAGAATCTGTGTGTGTTTATCCTGACTCTTTTACCTTGTGCCTGTTCTTTCCAGGTACTTTTCAAGAGCAGGGAATTTGATAATGTCTTTGGAATGTAGAGCTAAGAAAAAGCACCACAACCCAGTGGACAGCATCTGCAGAAAGATCAAGTCCATCCAAATGCTGGACCAGGTCTCCAACCCTGCCTTGCAGATACCGAAATTCCAGTCCCGCAACTTCGACAGCCCCCAGTGCAACGTGAAAAAAAATCTGGAAGAAATCCTGAAAGGAAGAACCTGCAGAAGTCGGGATAGCACTTGTTCACCYTTAGTCGGCTCTGACAGTGACAATGTTTTCTCTGCAAGCTCCCCTTGCCTCGGGCCTGCCTCCGAGTCCTACTCTGCAAATTCCACCTTTTCRGTCATTAAAAGCAACGAGAGATCCAGCAGCTCGCGGATGCCTCCGTATCCCGTGGAGAACTCTTCTCCATACCGCTTTGGGTCCAGGGAGGCTGGTGCCCAGAACAAGCTCTGTGCTTTGTCAAGTGTTGAATCCAAAGACGTGCGGCCCAAGCAGAAGTATCTTACGTCGAGTCCGAATTTGTGTTTGTTCAGATCTGACAAAAAGCCAGAAGGTGCTGTGATCCAATCTCCTGTGCCAAAGACGTTTCCTTCGAGTGAAAGAGGTAAAAATCCTCAAGAAAAACACCTTCTAATTTAAAATCCTAGACATCTGAACACTCAGCCTACATAGATGACATTTGTTTACTACTTCAGCTGGTAACAATACATTTTAGTATCACTCAAATCTAATAAGACTGCAAAAAGAGCTAAGCAAAATCTTAAATTTTGCCTGAGAAATATTAATGTGAATGCAAATAATGAGGAATTAATAAGTCAAAAATTTTTTCAAATTTGCTAACTTATCTTTGGTTTAAGAGAGAAAAAAGAGATTTGTTTAACAGATTAATTAGAGTATTATTTAGCTAGTAATATAGCCTTTTTTTAATAGCCAAATTTTATTTGGCTGTTAATTTAGACTGTGATTTGGCTATTAATTTAGACTAATTTAGAAGATACTCGAGTTTGGGTGTTGCTCTTAGTTTGGAGGTCTTGTGTTTATTTTTGTTTTAGGGATTGTTTTCTTAATAAGTTAATTCAACTATAATGRTTTCTCTATAATACATCTGGAGGGGGAGGGAAGAAATAGCTGGCCTCTTAAAATGTTTTGTTTTATATGTTTACTTCTTGCAAAAAGATAGCCAGGCCTCTCAAAAAATGCATGTGTAAAAGTAGAYGCACAAGCCAGTTCCCAGCTCGAAGGCTCCATCCCTGACCAGTTCCTGGTGTTATTTGGCAGTAGAAGCTCTGTTTTTATTGGAGGGGAAGCTGATTGGTTGGTTTTATTGTTTTAATCATCTAGAAAAAAAAAAAATTCAAACTTAAAAAGGTGTCACGCAAGCAGTGGCGTGCCACGTGTGCTTGTGTTATTGCACACTTAATATTGCAGTTAGAAGCTGTGGAGCATGGAAATCACCACGAGCAAATAAAGATGGGCAACAACAGATTTATTCCTCACAGGGGGGAAGCAGACAGTGGGGTRCAAAGCTGACCACGGGCATGATGTGAGCTTGATCTGTGAAGAAGACCTCCTGACCACCATCTTCTGTGCATGTGACATACAGCACACAGGTCTGCCAGGGGCTTCCTGCTTCTCTGTTTTGTTCTCCTCTCAACAGATTTCCAAGGTTCGGGTTGTGGTGTGATTCCTGGGATATGCCACTCTCTGATATGCTTATGCTCCCTTAGGGAGGTGCCTGTGTTGTGGCAGGCACAGAATAAATGGATAAATGTCTCTTTTGCGTGGTGCCTGAGCCTTCCCCTGCTGGTGCTTGCAGTATTTTAGTGCAGGGGAAGTAGAGGAGCAACATGTTTATAGCAATCACCCTTATTGCAAATAACTGTTTCTTTCTTTTAGCCTTTATTATGTTAGAAACCTGAGAAACTTCAGAATAAGAGAGAATTCCTCCCAGTTCCACCTCAAGCATGTCTAAAAATGGTGGAATCACAGACTGGTTTGGGTTGGAAGGGACCTTTAAAGATCATCCAATTCCAGCCCCCTGCCATGGCCAGGGACACCTTACACTATCCTAGGTTGCTCCAAGCCCCATCCAACCTGGCCTTGAGAGCAAGGATTGGCATCATGTGTCAGCTCTTGTTCCTCTTAAACTGAACTCCACAAAACTAGTAAACTGGATTTTTACACTTCTGTATTAGAAAAAAAAACCAAAAACCCAGCCCCATCACCAAAAAAACCCCCAACCCAACAGAAAAGAGCCCTAAACCATTTTTTTTCCAGGTCACACTGCAACTGCAGGGATCAGTTGCTTGTCTACAGCTCTTGGGGGCAATTCAGTATAATGCAGTTCAGTACTGTGGCATTTTGCAGTTTTTTATAATGCCYGGCCAGGCTGTGGAGTCTGACCCATGTTTCTGCTTTAGGAAAAGTAGCAGTTTCCAAGATAGTCGATTATTTGAGGCACACGACCAGTCGGGGATCTGAGGACAGTGGTCTGGAAGAGCTGTGCAACATGCTCGACCCAGAGCACAAAGATGTCTCCATGGACCTGGAAACGTACCATGCCATCATGGGAGAGTGGATTGAAGACCGTAAGAGGAAATGGTAATAATTTTAATAACTCTGTCTCATAAATCTTCTGTGAAAACAGGAGAGTAGAAAGTTCTCCTGTGGCTCTGGAAAGAAGATGGTGTTAGGACACCTTGTCCATAATATTGGGTTTGGCTAAAATTTTATAAATCTTACAGAGTTTGTAAGCAATCCAGTGTCACGCTGATTTTGTGACTCTTGGTGCTCCCTCATTTCAGGGAAGATGGTGCCTCTGAGGAATCCTCAGCAAGCACAGAGGACCTGGAATTTCAAGTACCTAAGAATGTCTCTGAAGGTGCAGAACATTTTACTCTGTTTCTATTCAGGAAAACTCTATTTTCTTGCTCTATAACCRAAACCCCCACCTCTTTCAGCCAAAAAGGCACATGGCCAGATGAATGTTACATCAGGAAGCTTGGAGGCCTTTGGGGGTGATGTGTCTAAAGGAGACATGTAAGTCCATTTCAGCAATTATTCCTCAGAATGTAGTACTCCTAGCTTTGAATTACTTGACAGAAATTCCTAGAACACTATCCTGGCAGAGTTTGTAATGCTCACCTCAGTCTGCAGGAGCTCTTGATGCTGTCACCTTCTTCCTCACAGCTTCAGCTCGGACTTAAAAACACACCAGTGATTTTCCCTACTGATATCTTGGTGCTTCTGTGTCCGTTTGCCTTTTTAATTCCCTGTGGTCAGAGATTTGCCATGTTTAAACTGGTTCCCTTCCCTCCACTAAATTCTTAGTTGTATGGCAATCAGAAGACATTATGTTCTGAAAATCTGGTCCTTGGTTTTGTTTGGGGTTGTTTTTCTTGTGATAGGGAATTTAGTGGGGTTTTTTTTGTAGTAGTAGTTATGTCTGTGATTTGGACTCTGTTAAAAGCAAAGCATCTAACAAATACCAGAAGTTTCATTTGCAGTATATGCATGGTCAGAAATCCAAGATCTGTTCTCTGATGCTTCCATATAGTTTCTCAGGATCTCCAGGGAGTGGTCCTTGTCCAAGTTCTGGTTGAAAGCTTAAGTGGGGGATGGCTTGGGGGGAAGAAAGGATCCAGAAATTGTGGAGTGAATACAAAAGCATTAGTAGTGGCCTAAGAGGTGATGAGCAAAAGCTTAAGGCACTCTCATGCAGACATYCAGCTTGTCTGGCAGCAAACTCCAATTGCAGGGAGCAGAAAAAAGTGCTTAAAACCAAAACTGTGTCCATAAAACTGGAGAAATGACCTGCAGATGTTCCAACATCTCTGTGCAGAGCAAATGACTGGACACTGCAGCACCACAAGTCCTCTGTGGGCTCTCCTCTCACCTCTAATCAGTACATCAGGGGTTTTTTTTAAAGTCTAAATTAGATCAAGTCACTTTTTTCAATCTTTTCTGGCTTTGCCCCTGGAACAGGGAGACTTCTGACCTGATAACCTGCCTTGCTGACCTGCAGTACAACAACCAGAAGCTTCAGGAAGAGAACAACAAGCTGAAGCTCACGCTGGAAGCAGTGGATGAGACACACAACAAGCTGCTGGCAGATAATGAGCATCTACGTCAACAATTGAAAAGGTGGGAGACCCTGCTGGCTCCAGAACTGTGTTCCTCCATGTGGCCCAGCCCTGCTTTAATGCTTTCCTCCTCACCAGTGCTTCCTGAGGGTGACTTCCTTGACTTTATGTAGGATCTGTAAGGTTTAACCCTCTTGCCTGATTGTCCTGCTCTGTTCCTCCTGGTTCTTATAAAATCGTTCCCCTTAGAGCCCTGTTCCTGCAGCGTGTGGTGGTGTGGGTGCACGCAGGGAAAAGCTTGGGCTAAAGCAAACAAACAAAATAACAACAGCAATGGAAAAAAAAGGCACGATATTACCAAGAGAACAGCTAAGCACTGGAAAGATTCCAATCCTAGGCCACAGGCTTGTCACCAAGCAGAGGGGAAATGAGTGTCTTAAGAGGTGTTTTACCACTCATTTGAGGAACTGAGGTGAGTTGTCTCACTTGTGTAGCATTTCTGTAGCCTGGGGACATACCAGTGCCAGGAGTACAAGTCTATTTTCCATTAATTAAACTGTGATATAGTTTGGTCAGCTGCCAAACTGCTCCCTCTATTTTCAGGGGAGATGAAGGCAAGAGTTCTGCAGGGTAGCTTGGCGTGGGACACGTGCCCTTATGTTGGACCACRTGCTCTGGGATGCTCTGCAGGATAGAGTTAGCTTGGAAAAGGGCCTTGCCTGTTGCTGAAATACACATGATCTGGGTTTTATCAGGTCAGGATAAGAAAATGGTGCCCAGCTTATCCTTGAAAACTGAACTGACATGGTTTCCCCAACAGTTAACTATGAGGTGTTGTAAAGATGAGTTTATGTGCTCAGGTAACTTGATATATTTAACTGTAACAACCAAAATTGTTAACATATTTAACATACCTTTGTTTGCATCCACCTGTCTCAGATGCTTTCTTTGCCTGGGGTTTCGGCCCTTCCCATGAGAGTGGAGGGAGGATGATAAATAGAGGGTAAAACCATGAGCCTTTTCTTCCTGGACAGAAATGATGGCCTTAAACTTGATTGTTGCTCTTCTGTTAAGTGTCTGTGTGAAAAAATAAGTGGTGGCTTCTAAAAACGCTCTATTTCAAGCCTATCTAAATGACCAGCATTAGCTGGCTAAAGTTCCTCTGGATTTATTTGCCCCTGTGCAGCATCCAGCACTCMGTGTTGAGAGCCAAATCACTGGAAGAAGAACTAGAAGAAGCAAGAAACATGCTGAACCTGTCAGAAGAGAAGAGGGAGCAGGTTCTCCTGCAGATCAGACAGCTGGTAGGTGCTCTTCCTTCTTACTTGGCACTGCACAGCATYTCACACCTTGCTGTGACAGTGCCACCACTGCTCACACCGTTAAAAATCAGAAGCAAGACCTTCTCTGTGCCAGCTGCAGGAGCTGTACAGCAGCCTGGTGGCAAGGCTGATGTGGCYGCAGCTTTAGCAGGGGTTGCCAGACACCAGAGCTCTCCAGAGAACACTCTTGTGCTGCTGCCATGCRTGTTGTTCACTCTACAGCCCCATCCCCGTGTCTTGCTGGGTGGGTGTAGCTGTAAATGGGTGTTCCAGAGCTGTAGGTATTGAGAAATCAAAAAAAAAGGGTCTTCCATGCCAAGCAAGAACACGAGGATTTTTGGTGCCATCCCACTGCAATGTGTGTATGTTTTGGTYTTGATTTGAGGTTACATGCATCCTTCACCTGGCAGGAGAGAGAAATATTGTTGGAAGTTTTGCATTTGTGCTCAAAAGTCCCTTAGCCACTGTTCCCCGAGCAGTGGGGGCACTGCTGGGATGCTGCTGCCTGCCTTCAGCTCTGATGTGAAAAGGTGTGGTGTGGCMCACTGGTTGTGCTCCTGCTTGAGATGAGTCCAACCTGGAAAGCCAGACTTGCTYACTGTGGCCTGGAATGGTCCTTCCTCTCGTTGGTGTGACTTTTGCTCTGGTCTGAGATGCCTGTGCCAAACCCTTCAGTGAGGGTTCTTGAGCTGGACCAGCCTCAGCTCTGCCCTTTCTGTGTGCTCTCTGAAACAGAAGGATGCAACACCACAGCTTCATCTTGGGCTCTGGACGTGTTTGTGGTCTGTTGCTTTCTGTCTTAGTTTGGCTTTGACTGTTGAACTTGACATGCTAAAACCAACTATTTTGGTTTTCTCTCTTTTTTTTTTTTTTTTTTTTAATAAACTCGATCAGGAAAAAGAAAACCAGTCTCTCAACATCAAAGTTACTTCTCTCCAGGAAGAGGTAAAATAAATCATGATTTTACATGTTCTTGCCTAGATAAAATTTGCCGTTAAGAAATGAAATGTTTGTCAGAATTTGAAGCCTTACATGCTAATTAGGTTATCAAAATATCTAACATTTTAAAAGGCTGATTTGTCATAAAAGTTTATATCTTGAAGTTGCACTGTGCTTCAGATTTTCTGTTTGCTGGGTAAGTAAGAGTATGAGGTTAGGGCAGCATAGGGACAGGGGCAAAAAACTTCCCCACCAACACCACCTTTTTTCCAAGCTTTATAGGCAAATTCCACATATTTCTGGTTCCAACAGCTATAAATATACTCACTTTRTGTTGAAACAATCTCCATCCAACATTTTTGCATTTTGTATCCACTTCTGTTTCCCTCCCTTAAGACCCAAAGGAGGAGCCCTGTATAGAGCTGTAATGCTAAAAAAAAACTTAAAAAAAGAAAAAAAGGGGGGGAGGGCAGTGGGTGGGGTCTCCACTCACAGATGGATCCATTGACACCGGCCAAGGACCTACAGGAGGCTTGTAAGGAATGCAGCTCCATTAGCACTGCATTCTTAGGCTTGTTTATTTTTTTCAGAGGAGAGCTGTTCATTTTTTTTTGTTTTTTTTTTTTTACTTCATTAGAGAAAATATTTTATAAACCAGTTTTTATCAGGTGCTAAAATGTTTTAACACTTGCTGAAATATGGTCTGTATGTTAGACAGTTTAGGAGGAAATGAAGAAAGAGGCTAAATCATACATAGTAATGGATCAGTCTTAAGATCAGTCTTTCTGCAAAGCTCCTTAGTCCAAATAAACTGCATATTTCTGAAAATAATTCTCATGCTGCAGGACTGGAAGCTTTTCTTTAGCTTTCCAGGTCCRGTAGTGGTTCTAAATCCCATTTTGGAGTTTTTTACCAGTGCTCTGGGGAAAGGAGCAGAAGCACTTCTGGTGGGGCAAACACATGCAATGTACGTGCAAAAATGCTGGTAGTGCTGGAGAGTAGGCAGCAGCTTGGGGGTGGAGATGTCATTTTTGCCTGGTTTCTTCCAGGAGAAGCTGTCAATCCACTCAGCTGTGCCTAAACACTCTGTGTCTTGTTTAGATTATTAGGAAGAGCATGGACACGGACGGGCTGCAAAAGAAGATTTTGGAGCTGTCTAAAAACGCGGCACAACTTCAAGTAAGCAGTTYGGATCTGGGAGGAAGAACAAGTCAGCCTGGATTTGACTTGGGTCCAGTGAAGGGGGAATTTCTGCCTGTGGAAGGCAGACAGCCCTGAACCTCTCGGTATTGGAGGGCTGCAGTGAAATAACAGCTTGGGCAGTGTGACAGCTTTGAGGAAGTTGCTGTCTAGAGGCTAAAAACTGGGCTAATGGAAACAATCCACAGTTTCATTCTTTCCTCCAAGTTAAACTTTTTTTTGGAAACTTTTTCCCCAGTATTTGAGAAAATATATTAAGGTCATGCTTCGGGTGATGTTGCTGAAAATATTGGCCTTGTACAGCTGAGAGGAAACAAAGGTGACTGAAAGCTGAGAATGCTTTCACTCTTCTYTGGGTACAAGATTTGTACTTTGAAACAGGCCACACAAGATATTCAAAGAAAAATTTGGTTTTTCTAAGCAARAAACACTGATACTCTTCTTCCCTTCCTAGTGGGAAATAGCAACAGAGCTGTATTATAGTCTGTACCAGTGCCTGGAATGATTTTTGATCTTTCCTTTCTTTAGATCCAAGCCCATGTCTACGAGAGCACTGTGGTGAATAAAGAGGCAAGCCTGATCCAGGTTAGTTGCTTTTCCTTCATTACTGACTGCAAACCACAGAATCACAGAATAGTTTGGGTTGGAAGGGACCTCAATGATACCTCGTTCCAACCCCCTGCCATGGGCAGGGACACCTTCCCTGGCCCAGGCTGCTGGTCTGTACTGACTATGGGATGGTTTGTAAAAAGGCAAGGCAATAGTATTCACTGTGGCACTTTCATTTCTACTCTTCTCACACTGCAGAACCTGATCCTATAAATGGCTTCAAAGTAGGCGAGCTCTACTTTAGGACCTGGTTATGAGTCAGCATAATTAAAGGTTTCAGGATTTTGCTTGCTTTTTTTTTTTTTTAAATCACAGCCTATTAAAACAAACTTGCAAACTTCAGAAAAAAWTGTCCAGAAACTTCTAGAGGCTACTTCCCTCAGCAGCTGCCTAAAGAATGTACCTGCAGAAGGTCGTTCCCTTCGTGTCTCTTACTGAAATTGTTTAACTTCTGTGTCAAACTAGAAAYGGTGATTTGGAGCCCAGTGGAAAAGCAAATTTGTCCTTTTATTACTGGGGTGTAATTATCTGGGCTTTGCYGAGGAGTGAACTTTTCTGATGTTTTCAAACTTGCATTTTATAYTAGAAAATGAAGACGTAAGACTGTACAAACACATTGGCATTCTTTGCATTCAGGAATTATGCAAAGAGCCTTCTATGCCAGTGGAGTTTCTACTTAGCAGAACATGCTATAAATCACCTGACAAAATATTTGACTACTGGGCTATCTGCAAAGTGGCTGCAGCTGAATTCAAATAGTAACAAAGACAACTGAACCTTGGTGTGATGTAGCTGAGTGTTTTAATAGTTTTGGTTTGGTTGGTTGTTTTTTCCAGAAGCAGCTTAAGGACATATTTATTAAATTCCTTTTTTAAAAAAAGTAGCTTTCACTTTCTCCTCTTTGAAAGATTGAAAGCTTTTGTGAGCTCTGTAGTATAATTTTATTTTAACAAGACTGTCTTAGTCTATTAACTAAATGGGAATTTTGAAAGCAGACTGCTAGATCCCATGTTGAAAAACGTGACTGGTTGGTATAATTTTGAAGAAACTTGTGTGGAAAACTGACTTTACTTGCTGGCATGAGGATAATTTGGTTCTATAATCTCACTTTTCCTGCTTAACTTTCTGTGCACTTCATCTCTTTYGAAAACCTCAATGATTTTTAAAGAGAGAGTAGGAAGAAATCGTAAAAGGGTGAGAGGACAAGAGCTCCTACTTGAAATTCTTGTTTTCTCTTATAAATCCTCTGCTGTCTGTGCAGTCTTCTGTTGTAGTGTCATAACGTGACTGGAGCCTGTTGTTAGTTTGTGATGCTAAGAAAGGTGCTGCTTCTACCCATTCCTCAGTCCTGCCRTGAGGTCTGACTCTTGATCAGCCCTTCTGTTAGGTCATGTTTCATCTACAGAGTGCTACTCTTTAATAGTGAAAAATAATTGGAGTAAATTCAGAACATTGCAACTTGTTTTAGGGGTCAGTTGGGATTAAAACTCAGGCCAGGCATAGTATAGTCCAGGTTTTCAGCCAAGACTAGAGTGCTTCTGCCTAGTTTAATCTGCTGGTACTGAAACCAGGTGAGTAATCATTTAAAGTACAGAACCTGGAAAGAGTGTTTGCCTCCTTAATTTCAGAAGTTAGGTAGCAAAGGTCATCTGAGTGCTTTCTGCTAGTTGATATGCAAGATAACTYGTTGTATTCTTTTAAATTTGCAGCTGTTTTAATGTTGTAATCAGGTTGCTGCTGAGACTAAATCATACAGCTTACTGCTGTGATGTAGGATTGAATATAGTGATTTTTTTTGTTGTTGTTCTTTTCTCCACGATCTCTGCAGAAGGAGCAGGACATCAAGGAGCTGAAGCTAACCATTGTGGAGTGTTCCTCAGTGATAGAGGTATGGSTTGAGCTGGGAGTGTGTGAGGGAAGGCCTGTGCCGGTCCTGCATGGCAAAGTCACCCTCTGACCAAACCCCGCGGGTGTTCCAGACGCTGCGCGCTGAAAAGAACAAGCTGCTGGAGAACATCCAACACATGCAGCAAGAGCTCATCTCGTGAGTGCTGTGACCAAGCCCCAGGGCAGGCAGTTCTTCAAGAGTCAGAAAACACTGACGCATAACTTTTTCCTGCTTCTCCTAGCAATGGGTTGAGCTTCCCGTTGCTGTGCAGACTTAGCGGCAATATTCCCGAAGGGATGAATTCGCTGCGCTGTGAACTGGAACTTGCACAGTCTTCTGAGGTATGAATTAAACCTTAAATTAATCTCCTCCCAGTTGTCTTGCATCAGCAGAGGCAGAAMGAAGCTCATTCCCTGCAGATGATTAGATAACCCTGGAATCTGAAGCCATTAATCCCAGCACGTAAACGCAGAATGGGAAGGTTACAATATTGTCCCAAGCACATGGGAGAAAGTCCAAAGAAAAGCAAACAAAACACTTGTAGATATAAAAAATTAGATCATAGCATTATAGAATGGCCTGGGTWGGAAGCAACCTTAAAGATCCTCTAGTTCCAACCCTCCTCTGCTTTACAAAGTCAGTCTGGAAGAGCTTGGGTCATGCATTTGGCTGGCAGAAGAACAGACTGATGGGAAATGATAGGAGTTTTCAAAGAAGTACAGGTTTTTATGATGAAGACAGTAACCAACAGTCTGCTTCTCGTGCTGCCTACACCAGACCTGAACAGTGATTTTTTTTTTTTTTTTTTTTGGTTATGAAAGGGAAAACTTCTTTTTCTTTAAAGTCTAATGTAGTAAGAAAGGAAATTAAACAGTAGAGTGAGCATCTTGACAAAGTTGTAGGGTCTGGTGTATTGTTTAGGAACTCTGATAAGTATCTCTGTGTAGGCACCATTCCCCTGCCCCTCAGTGATGGAGACTGATCTTTAGAAGTCCTGTCCAGGTCTTTTTTTCCCTGAGGTCTTTGGATAGTGACTGAGAGACAGGAGGCTCATCCTTTTGAGTCTGGCATGCGCTGACAGAATCTCAGTGCTGCAGCTGAGCCTGTTGGTTTGGAGTTGTAGTGTCCTCATGTCCTCTGCAGGACACACAGCAGGGCTTTGGTGACTTTTGGGGGAGCTTTGGTGACTTTGGGGAGCTTTGCTTTTGATCAGGCACACTGCAGATAACACTGGAAGTTTGGTGTCTAGGAAATAAACCCAAATTACATCATGTGTTGTTGTTGAGGGTGGAATGGAAGCTTTGGCCCAGGTTTATCAGGGAGACYCTCCTGTTTGGGTCATGAGGGGCAGAAAGGACACCTTTGCTTTCTAAACTCCTTCTCAGTGGTTCTGTGTGCAGCTGGATCCAATCCTAGTCCCAGACTTGGACAAGGGTTTATATCTAAAGGTTTATACAGGTTTATTTGTGCCTTTGTTTCATTTTTTTGTTCAGGATCAAGGATGAGAAACCAAATATATTCAAATGAATAAAATAAATAATTTATTTGAATAGAAGATTGATTAGACGAAAAGCCTTGAATCAGAATTATTTACCACAGCATAACCAGTTGTAACTACTTGTACAGTGCACTAGCTTTAAATCAATAATTTCAAAGCTATCTTAATAATTATTAAATGGACTTTGTTGTTACTCATCCATGTTCATGACCATGGGCAAATATCTTTTGCTCAGCTTTGAGGAGTAATTTTAGGAGGTGTCCCAACTCAAGGAAGGAATCTCCACACACACCCTGCTATRAGGGGAGCATCAGAAGTTCCTGACTTTAAAAAAGGGACTGGGTTTTTATAGTATAAAGTGATTGACTGTCAGTCAGATCTTTCCAGGACAGCTGCGTCAGCTCGGTTGGTTCCTTTGTCAGGAGTTCTGCCTGCCACATCCTCACCAGTGCCAGTTTCTGCCATTTTTCTTCACATCCTCAGAATTTTTAACTTTGGGARTGAGAAGCCAGGCTGGTCTTGGCATTTCCCAACACCAAAAGCAGCATGATCCCCTTCTCAATCCACCACTCATGACTTTTGCCTGTAGGGTATTGTTGGAGCTTTTCTACCCCKGCTTARGCAGAGCATCCTGCTACAGTTATGGCTTTGGTTCTGATTTTCAGCTGAGCTATTCTGTTCCCATTTCCCTAAAGACAATGCACGGAGTCCCATCCTTCCTTTTGTGTGCTGTTTTCCCTTCCTATCCAGGCTGTGCAGCACAGCTGACAGCAGATAGATGCTGCTGAGTGATTTTTGCTGAGTGATTTTCTTTTAGCACTCCATCATGCAGCTGCCTATTTCCGTACGAGGTGCATTTGCAAAGAGTTAGTGTTTGTAACAACAACAACAACAAAATGTACCAACRGACCGAAACTCCAGGCCCAGGAAGGAGAGGCAGGCTTGGCTTAGGCAGCTCTGTTTGAAGGGTTAAGGTACTGTCCCCCACTGCAGCTCCCCAGAGCCCCAGTGAGTCACCGTGTTTGACCTTCAAGYGCTGCAGTGAGACACGATTCCACCGAGTCACCTGTGAGCCAAGCAAGGGCTGTGCTTATTCATCACTTGGTAAAGCCTCTTCTGAATAAAGATAACTAATTACTGACTTCCTCTTGCCTACCCCGACACGAATATTTATACTGATCACTCAGCAGCTTGGCTGGCTTGCCTCTTTTTTTTTTTTTTTTTTTTTTTTTTAAAAATCCTCATGATGTGATGGTTTTGAAAAAGCTTTTACAAGCTTCGAGTTTCAGTAGCTCTGACCTTCTGGTAAATACAGAGCAGGGGTGCTTCAGGAAAGTCTAAATGTCACTGATGCTGGTTTGTAATGAGGAGATGTCAAAATAAACTATCTGGCTCTTCCCTCTCTTCCAAGATGRTCAGGACTGAAGGGATGTCCCTGGACGAAAGTCTGGACCGTGAAGTGCTGCTTTTACTTCAGGGGCCCGAATATGCAGGAGAAAAATTTAAGAGTATCATGCAAAACCTGGTCAGTGGCAGAGCTCACGTGAATAAGGATGTGGTCTTTGATCAGCATTTTAATTAGGAATTCTCACCCATTGAGAATCAGACTCTTTGCTCCTTTTGAAAAAATAACAATAGTTTGAGAGTAGAGGGGGGCATAGTTTAACAATATCACTTGGCACCTACTCTAGCAGTAATTTATATCCTGGGTAATTTGGGGCGGAGTGGTGCTAGATGGGTACTAAAAATGCCAGAGTTTGGGGAGGGTTGGTTTGGGGTGGCTGTTGTTGTTGTTTTAGGTTTGATTTTTATTTTTCAGCAAGAGGAAGCCTCTGAAGCAGAGGAGCTTGTCATGGCTTCATTACAATGGGCAAAAGATGCTGATGA
Organism: Amblyornis subalaris; assembly: GCA_018881555.1. Classification (NCBI taxonomy): domain Eukaryota; kingdom Metazoa; phylum Chordata; class Aves; order Passeriformes; family Ptilonorhynchidae; genus Amblyornis; species Amblyornis subalaris. Next base: position 319,141 of record JACAXG010000121.1, read on the forward strand.
GGATGTGGAACAAGCCTGGGAAAGAAAACTTGTGGTAAGTAACTGTTTGAAGCTGTTGGGCTGTGCAGAAACTTCAGGTTGGTATCATACTGCTGCATGCTGTGTRTAKTTAATTACTTGAGATCAGWGCCCATTKGTGGGCCAGAGATGGCTGCATGGARAGAAGTAGCTTCTGTTGCTGGGGGTTTTTTGAGGAGGAAAAGGATGATTGCTTTTCACTTACATGCTGTGCTCTTCCTGGCTTGTCTTGTGCAAGAGCTCCCTTTGCTAAAACTGTGCTTGAAGGGAAGGGCAGATGAAGCAGGTCAATTAGAAGAGGAAAAGGAGGTCAGGTGRCAATGCTGTCTCATGTGAGCAATGAAGCTTTTCTGCCCATTGCCTGCTGCTGTGTGCCTCAAACCCATTTCCCCCGTGCTCTCAATCTGGTGATGGCACTGGATGGTCTCTCCATCAAGAGGAGGAGTGACATGGCTTTATAACCAGATTTCCAAACCAAAACCTCCATTGTGAAAGGCCAAGAGTTCTGCTTTTGCTGGGCATGTTCCCCAAGAAAAATTTCAACAAAACCTTGTTTTACTACTTAGTCTTGCATAATGTATTTCTCTTATGCCTTGTACCTCTTGTGAGGCTTGCAAGTAAAGACTTGCTTGAGATGATAAATAGTAAATCCTCAAAGCCTTCCTTTAGACAAGGTGGAAGCAATCTCAGTCTCTTCACCCAGATGTGATTTAGGCAGACTCTGGGAAACTGCTGCCTCATGAATTGAKGCAGCTTTTTGATCTTGACTCAAAACATCCTCCTTCAAAGCTGTCAGAGCTGAAAAATGCTTGTTGAGTTGCATTCACGTTGGGATCATATTCCTGTTAAACATGTGAAGCTAAAAAGCTTTTGGTGTGGGGGTTGGAGTCGATCATGGCAAATGAATCCTATTCTGGCTCCTAAAGAGTGATGCATTTGGCAACCAAGCTAAGAGAGGATCAAGGAAGAACCAGATCCTTTAGAGTCCCATGGGGGGTGGGAGGTGACTTCACGTCAAAAACTATCTTCACCTAGATAGAACAAGCCAGATATGTGTGAAATTTGGTATATGGGGCTGAACAACAGATCAGATTTTGTAGATCTACAAAAAAAGAGATTCAAAGTAGCTTTTCCCAGCTTTTGTTGACAAATTAATTAAACCTTAAGCTTCTAGTGATAGTGCATGGTCCAAACACTTGCCCACCGCTTCCTGTGGAATATATTATGGACATGTCTTGCTGGGGTTTAGTATTTTCAAGTATGTTTTAAAGGAAATGAAGTGAATTTGAAGTGTGCTTAAGTTTTTGTGCAGCTATACATATATTTAGGTGTATATATAGATAGTGGCAGTAAAATCTTTCACYGTTCTACTGGAAGATAAGACTGGTGCATGTGCCTTGATAAGCCAATGCCACTGAAGTGTCAAAATCCTGTTATTTCTAAGAGCTAGTGCTGCCTGCCTTGGGTGAAAGACTGATCTTCAGGATGTGGGCAGTTGCACGTGGTCACATCCCATGTCATCCCAGCAAACCTATCAGCAAAAACTGCTTGGTTTTTTTTTTTTTTACTATATCTGATCTGCTATTTTTTTTTAATTTGGAGCTCATGAACATCAGACTCCAACTTGCAAGTAGATAACGTGCCTCGTGTTTGTAGAATTGAAGTTTTCCCCTTAGAATTGTTGTGAAATCCCAGAAATATAAACTTCATTCTTTCCTGACCTCTGTTTGACTCTCATTAAGCATTCTTTAGAAGTTGAGGACACTTTCATGTGTTCASTTGAGCAAGGTCAGAGAGAGAGCACTGGATTCTTCTTTCTCAGTACTTCATACTGCAAGTCACTGTTCAGAGACTTAATTTTTACCCTTTTTCACTTTTTCTTCCCACAAACCAGAGGTAAATCCAAAAGCCTTTGTTACAGGGGTCATTCCTGGGGCAGATCATCTGCTGGGCGTGTATGACAAACTGAAATATCATTTTATTGTGTCTCAGTTATTTTATTTATTTTGCTGYAATACAAACTCAAATTGGTACCAGTGGACTTAGTTTACTTTGAGGAAAAGGTCACAGAAGTCTAAATTATCAACTTTAGGGCTTCCTGCAAGATGRTCCTTATTACATCTTCCTCTCATGAGGTGTTTTTTGTTGCTGCATCTGGGCACCTTGTTGGTGGAGTTTTGTCTTTACTGCTGATAGTGTTGGGTGAAGGTGATGATATTAAATGGTGGAGCAGGGAACTCCATTCTCAGCACRTAAATGGAGGCTCTGGTTTGTTCTCTGGCTCTGCTCCTCCTCTAACCACGTGGCAACTCGGTTTCAAAATTCCACAGGCTCTCAAGCAAGAGCTGGGAGAAAAAAGACGTCTTTGGATCCAGAAAGTCCAGCTCTTGGAAAAATGCAAGGAGTCCTTAGACAAGGATTATGTTCGAATGGCAGGCAACCTGAGGAGAACCAAGACGGAACAACTTCACCTAAGGAGAGAGCTCTCTGCTAGGTACCCCTTCAAAGCATGTGTGTCCTTTGTTTCTTGTGGGGTTTGGGGTTGTTTTTTTGTTGGTTGCTTAGCTGTTTAGTAGTTTTTTTTTTTTCGTTTTGCTTTTGTCTTGTGGAACAAAGTTTACTGAATTTTCGAGAATTTTTTTTTACAGAGGAAGTTATCGTCTGTTTTGGAGAGTGGGTCTAGTTTTAGCATAACATTTACACTGTGTGGGAGTTCAGATTTGTGCATGAACTGATGTACAGCCTTGGAGGTGTCTTTGAAAACACCAGGGAGACCACAGACTGAGAAGTTAAAGCAAGAGAGCACTGCCTACTGAGCAGGTGCAACCATTAAATCAGCTGCTGGGCTTGTGTGAAGCAGGAGGGCTGTAAAATACRTGCCTGCAGGTGTTAATGCTTTGGGATACAATTTCTAGGCCCAGGCAATATGATGTCTCACTTTCCCRAGGGTGTACCTTCAATGAGATGTCATTAAATATGAAAATATAACTTTAYTGGCACATGTTTCCTGCCATGAGTTTTGATGTTACAAAWAGGATCRTAAAATAGCCTGAGTTGGAAAGAACCTTAAAGACCAYCCAGTTCCACCCTCCTAGACACCTTCCACTAGACCAGGTTGCACGAGACCCCATCCCTGGATTTGGGATGTCAGCAGATCCCTAGGCYTTGGCAGCCCTAAGAGCTGATGCAGAGCAGTTGTACCACACTTTTCCCGACTTACCTTCCATGGAATGTTGTCAGTGTAACCTCCCACGTGCTCTCCCTCCGCTTGGAAAAGAGCTGATGAAAAATACTGATGGCTTGGTTTCCTGGAGCTGCCTCTCTGTGTCAAAATTGTTTGTGGTTGTAGCAACTAAAAAAGAAAAAAGTGGAGGTGAGTTTAGAGAGGAAACGGGCGAAGGTTTCTGCGGTGGAAAAGAAGGGTTTCATTGGAGGCACCGGTTCTGATGGCATCTGYTTGCTGTCAAACGCAATTCCCTCTCAAACGCTAGGAAATTGATCAAGTGAAGCAGTAATAGCTCCAGGGTGTGTTTTTCTGGAATGATTGAGTCTATATCCACTCACTATTTCTCCCAAACTGTGATAAAACACTTTTCTTTTGATGGAATTGCAAAGCTTGCCCCGCTAAGCTCTTGCTCTTTGGGGAATAGCCAGAGAACTCTCAGACTCCAGCTGTGGTACCCAGCTGTCTGCGGCTGGTTCGGCTGGAGGAACACCATGGAAAGCCTTCCTCCCCTTCCTGCTGTGGGAAAAACCTTGTCTGATTGCCGGGGGCTGGCTCCTGGGAAGCTGCCCTGTGTGACAGCTGACTTGTGATGCACGTCCCAGCAGCCAGAGCGTGTCACCTCCCGGGCAAGCCCGCTCCAAGAACGTCACTAACGGGCTGTGGTTTGTGCTCTCGCCCCACAGGCAACACGAGATAGAAACTGTCAAACAGCTCCAAGAAGAAGCTGCTGGCCAGGCAGCAGCCCTGGGTTTAGAGCTGCAGAGAGCCAGGAGGCAGCTGGAGGATGCCAACAGACACGTAAGGGGCAGGAAAGCAGGAGGCGCGAGGGGCCGCGGCCGCCCTCGGGGAGAGGAATCGCGCGTTCGGAATGGTGTGCCTGCCTGCAAAAGTGGAACCAGCAGAGGAAGTAAAATTTGAGGGGGTGGTGACAACAGTTTGCTGATGAAAGAGGCAGCATTGCATATTTGTGGTGGCTTAAAAAAAAAAAAAAGAAAAAGAGAAAAGAGGGGGGGAAAAAAAGCGCCCAAAAATAGCTTCCATACACAGTCCACCCCAACGTAAAAATGCAGAAGTTCAGAGGGAGCTTTATCACTTCCTGAGAAAGAACAGATGCGGTTTAGTTTCATTTATATGAACTGTAGAGAGGCTCCTTGTCTTAGCCAGGCTGCTTTATTTTATTTTTTTTTTTTTTGTTCCTTTCTCTTTTCCTAAATATTGTTTTGTGCTTAGGCGGAGGATCAAGTTGAAGCGTTTCACTCTGCCTGTGAGGAAGCAGCATCCTTGAAGAGCGAGTTGGAGGAAGCCATTTCTGAGCAGCAGAAGCTCAAGGATGTGAATGCAGCTTTAACAAGCACTTGCCAGTTGCTTCAGGAAAAGGTGGAAGAACAGAAAAGTGAGTAGCTATTGGCAATGTGCCAGCATTCACTTTTTGCATGGGCAAATGCTTCATGGTTTAGTTACAGCAAGGGAGAATAGGATTGATCTGCACATCATCCAGTAAAATGCTCTGTGGAGTCTTCTTTTTTTTTCTTTTTCCCCCTTTATTTCTACTTTTCCTTCCCCTCGAAGAGACCTGCGGCCATGGCATCTGAGCTGAGAAGCAGGTGGGACCCCAAGGGGTGGGTGTTGGGATCAGGAYCTTCAGGAGCTCCTGACAAAACCTCCAGTCCTGGGAGGAGAGATCAGTAACTCCACGTGGGGCACAGGTACTCCTTTACCCAAGGTGCTGTTCCCCACCTTATTCCTAACAAAGTCATCCCTACTTTCTTAAGSTTCCTGAACCAAACTGCCTGGATTTTTGTACATTCTATGTTCTGTTTGCTGCTTGAGTTTGCTGTGTTTCTGAGTAACTCTGTGGTGGTAGGCTGCTCTCTTTAGTGAAAAGCAATCATGTCACTGTGTCGTACACATCCAACTTCTGCCACAGAACCATGGAAACTTCATGCTGCCTCTCACTCACTTCCTAACATCAACACCTCAATAGCTTTGGCCATTAGAGAATGCAGTGGTTTGAGTCCAGAACACGTGGCTTTTTCTTTCCTCACCCTGGAGTGTGATCACTTTCTTATAGAAAAGGAATTTGGCTGATTTAAGCCCTCTGAATGTTTGGCCTCGGGCGGGCACTTCTCAGGGCAGCGTGATTGATGCTCAGCATATATGTGTGCCTGCTAAACAACTTCGTGTGAAACCACAGCTTGTCTTGCAGGAAAAATTACCTGGGACCCTTTGCTTCAGCCCTAAGRCACAACTTTGCACTGATATGGCAGAAACAGCTCCAGGCTGTGCTTGTCCCCTTCTGATTGTATTTTGGCACTGTTCACGTGTGCATTGCTCATGTTGCTTTCATGCTTACTGCTTCCCTCAACCTGTGCAGCTGCTTTTTTTTTTTTTTTTCTTAGCAAGAGGCACAACAATGGAAATAGTGTGTCATTTTCCAGCTCTGAATAGATGAAGCTCTTCTGCAAAGTGAGCTTGAGTACATAAAAAGAGAGAGAACCCCATACATGTGGCACTGGTGCCACTGTGACTCAAGAAAAACCCAACMAAACAAAAAACCCCCAAACCCCAGAGAGACCCTTCAAAAAACCTGCCACCACCACCCTGAAAATGGCTGAGCCCTTGGCTTTGAATGACTCCAGTTAGTTTGCAGAAATCYCTTTCTGTAGAAAAAGAAGCTGGCAGATGTGCAGAGAAGTTGCAAAGTGTTGTGAAGAASAGGGCTGACAAGCAAGGCTGGCACTGGGGGAAGAATAAAAATGCTTTATATTGGTTCCTGCAGGAGCCAGACAGGTCTGGTACCTCTTCTGGCTGAAGTGCTGGGCTGTGGTCTCYTCCCCACCCACCCAGTCCAGTCCCCAACTTCCTCCCACCTGCGTGGTAAGAGGTGAAAATGCTTCTAAATATAAAGCCTGTGGACTTCACAACTCCTGTAGGGGATGTCAGATTGAAAGGACAAATGCTTCTCTCCCAGCAAGTCATCAGTGAGTGGTCTGTTTCCACAGGGAGCTGTGGCATCCTAGCACTGATGAYGTGGGGGAGCATTGCCCCTGCTTTGTAGGAAGGGGAAATGTAACCACGGGCAAGAAAACGTCCAGAGTTTTCTCTTTCCTGTGAAAATCTGTTGTAGGCTTAACTAGACCCTTCAGTTGCAGTGAATTCTGATGAGCAGCAGTTAGAGATGCTGTAACACCTGATTGATTTCCTCGTTATCAAGTTGTAAGGAACCCTGTTAGACTCAGACATGTCTCTTTGTAGCAACTGTTAATGCACTGAGATGGGAGCTGCTGCAGAGGCGACTCTGTGAATTCCTGCGCCAGGTATGGAGCCCTTGGCTGGGMGGAGGAAAGGTGGGCTGGCACAGGAGGTGCTCTGGTGGAAGGACAGCCACAGTTGAGGCGAGCTGCAAACAATTTGRTAGCATCTGATCTTTTCTAGCACATGCATAAACTGTTATGTATAAGTCTGCATGTTATTTTCCTTTTTCAGCCTTCTGGGAAACATGGGTCAGGACTTACAGGTGTGGTGTTGGTCTTCACTGTGAACAATTCTTAGCCACCATATCAAAAGGGGCTGCAGGAAGCCTTCCCTGGTGCCTTGGTGTGATTTTTGTCCCACAATCAGCCCTCACTTCTGCAGACAGGCTTGAAAAAAAATTGTTCAAAATCTCATAATGCAAAATTTTTTTCAGTACCCAGACACTGGAACAGGCAGTGAAACAGTTACTACCTTTGTGTCCCTCTGTGGAAATACGTTGGAAATTACATAACTCTGGAGTGCTTTGCTTTGAATAAAATTACTTGCTTCAACTTTGGAAGGGGGTGGAGGGGGAGACTTTTTTTTCCCTACTGACTCTAGTAAAGAACACTAAAGCTCAGGATCTGAGCAGCCTGGATTCCACASAGAACAACAAGGTATTGATGGTGGCAAACAGCAGAAGGTCCTGAAGTGTCCCCTAGGCTGTAACAGGGGCATCAGAGGAGCAGAATCAAAACTGTGGGCCAGCTGTGTGTGAATAAAGCTTATATTGGTGTGTGAAAGTCTGCAGAATTAAAGGCTGAAAGCAGCAGGGGGAAAACAACCGCGGAGTTTTGCAGTTGCAATTTTGCAACTGAAAATAGTTCAGTTTGAAAGATAAAGTTGCATTTTGTTCAGAATCAGTGACAGTGTTCCTTCTCCTTTTTTTATCTCTTTTTTTTCTTGTTTTTATTCTGTATCTGCCTGCCTTAAACTATTTCTCTGTTGCAACAGTGCAGTGAAGAGTTAGACTSTGACGTCGCTCTGCTGCCCACGTCAGCTGAACAGGTGAAAGGGAAGGTAAGTGTCCTTGCTGTGACCATTGCTGAGCCTCTGAAAATGGGATGCTGCTTTTATTTGTTTTTTTTTTTTTTTTTCCCTTCTTGATGACCCGAGGGAAATAAATAACCTTCCTCTCGAGAAACTTTGTCAGGTTAAACATTCACTAAAAGTAATTTGAGACCCATGTCTATGAATATGTGCATGCAGGTGTTTCCATGCATGCAGAAGTATATTCCAAAGCTTCTTGCAAAGCCAGGCTCCCATTGCTTCTGAGCAGTCACTGACACATCACAGGTGTGTGATAAACTGCTTTTKGAGGAGGATCAGAGGCTGAAGATGGCACTGCTTCTCATTTATTTTAYGTTTTTCATGGCCTAAGCAACATTGGGTGAAATACAGCTGTGTACATGTTGCTTCAGAAGTTTTTTCAGATGCCACCTGTTGGCCCTAAAGCAAGGGGTGGTGGGGGCAGTGCTTTGCCAAGCTGGAGCTGCCCTATTGCCTGTGGAGCAGGAGTTGGATGAATGTTCCCCTCCTCAGCCTGTCTGGTTTGCTTGGATAAAATAGTTTGGTTCAGGTTTGGTTTTTTTTTTACCTCCCTTCATGGAGTTTGAGTGGCTTCTTTTGTTCTCCTTTTCTGCTCATCTTGTCTGGTTTGGTAGCATCCATCTCCAGATCTGGTTTGAACCAACACATTTGTTGCAAGTGTAAAGTTTCATTATCCTGCCTCTTCCTCTGTCTCTTCTGCCCATTAAAGATGGGAGCTCTTCTGCTTTTCTAGACAAAAAAGCCACAGAAGATGTATTTGTGTAACTGTTGGTGTTAGATTATGCAGGTGGGGGGGGGGAGTTGGTGGCATTGATGTTTTCGGTGTGGTTGAACAGCAGCACTTCTTATTTTTCAATTAGGAGCTCCATTGCTATAAAAGACCGTGGAGTGAAGGACCCACCTGGTACTCAGAACCTCCCTGGGCACTGCCCTCGGGTATTTCACACTGCCATAGCTCTCCCCTGCTAGGTAAGGCCTGGGTAGTGTTGGCCATTTTTCTGTCTTTCACCTGAGATATAGAAAGAGTTGATGGAACAGGCTCAATAGTGCTAAATGTGCTGGTAGGGTGTGGAAAATCTATTGTGGGCTTTAACCTATTTCTGCTTGTATCCCAGGAACCTGAACCACCATCCTAGTGCTTGCAATGAAAGGCCTGRAAAGGGGGCTGTCTGTCAACCTGACAGGAGTTCCCAAAAGCTTAAGGAACTATTTGTATAAATCACACATCCAAGTATATTCCTGACAGGATGCTTGCCGGTCTGGATCAAGAGGGCTTGAGTTATGTTCTTCCCATTCCCTCTGACTAGCACATCCTGAGATAGCAGGTGGTGTCCTGCTCCCTGGTAGCTGAGCTGAGGTCAGTCCTGGTTTAAAAACTTGGACAGGTAACAGAGCTACTGAGAATAAAATCAKAGAATGATAGAATGGTTTGGRTTGCAAAGGACCTTAAAGCCCATSCAGTTCCACTCCTGCCACGGGCAGGGACACCTTCCACTAGCCCAGGTTGCTCCAAGCCCCATCCTACCTGGCCTTGGACACTTCCAGGGATGGGGCAGCCACAGCTTCTCTGGGCAACCTGTGCCAGGGCCTCCCCACCCTCACAGGGAAGAATTTCYTCCAGATATCCTACCTAAATTTTCCCTTTTTCACTTTGAAGCCATTACTCCTTGTCCTGTCRCTACAGTTCCTGATGAAGAGCCCCTTAAGATCCTGGAAGKTGCTGTGAGGTCTCCACACAACCTTCTCTTCTCTAGGCTGAGCAGCYCCATCTTTCTCAGCAGATTGCATTTGTTGCTTTTTCCTGCATTCCCGAGCTGTTTGTGCTTCCCTGCCACTGTCAAGCCTTATGAGGACTAAAAGCAGCCACGGACAGATAAGCATTGCAGGGTGCATCTGGGATTTCACAGACAAGCATTTCTTCCAGCAGCGAGCTGGTACAACACACAGGCTCTTCTCTCACAGACTAGAAATGTTCCTATGTGATTCCAGGCCATATTGAGGGAGATAAATCTTGCTTTGCTGCAGGTGCCCCTTATCAGAGCACTCTGCTGCTCTGAAAAGGTTGTGTCAGTGAGCCAAACTCTCCACTTACAAAACGTGTTGAGGACCAAATCCTTTCTTACCAAAATAGAAGTCTCCTTATTATAAATCTCTGCTTGGTTGGTCTGCTGCTTGATTATTTCACGCTCAGCCAAAAATTGACACAGAACTAAATCCAACTTTGCCCAAGAGCACCTCTCTTCAAGCTTGTCTTTCTGAACAGATGCTCTGACCTTGGAAAGCTCAAATAACCCTGCTGGGCACGGCTGGGACCAGCCTTGCAGACAGAGCTCTGGCAGCTGCACCTGGGAGAGGTGGGATGTGGGACACGTGTCCACCTCGGATGTGACGCCACAGGAGTGCGGGTAAGGCGGCAGAATAACCTCTTCGGGGTGAAGGGGGAAGAGTGCACAGGGTCTGGCAGATTCCATGTGCTGAGTTCAACTGCAGGGGCCTCCCTTTTAGGAAATAGTGGGCACTTGRTGGTCAGCTCGTGGTGATACAGGGCAACACTTTGCTTCTGTTGACAAACATCAAAACTCTTTACTGGAACTGCTGCTGATCAGCCAAACACAGTGACGGTGTTTCTATTTCATGCTGGAGAACTGAGACGTGATTTAGGCATTCTTGTCTATTTTCCATGTTTAACTCACAATTGACGTTCCCATTAGGTGCCAAAATCCTATTGGCTTTGAGGACTCCTTTTTTTTTTTCAGAGCTTAGAGCAAGAATTCTGAGGTCTTTGCATATCAAGCTGCCTCTTTAGATCTTTAAAATAGAGATTGAACTGCTTGAGATTATGAAAGCTGAAGTGAATTGCAGTGAATATTTTAAAAGATAAGGATGTTCCTGAAGGTGCAGAAGCAGGCAGTCTGCAGCAAGAGACTCAGCAGCTCTTGAAGCTTTTGCCACTGGTTTTCTGTAGAATTGTGCAGTGTGGAGGAGGTTGGGAAAAGGACTGGTGGTGGTTCTTGCTGCTCGGGGGAGGAGGGATTGATGTTGGTGATGAATTTGTCTTTCCCTGAGAGACCAGCTGACTGACTACACAGACAGTGGTGACTTCAGTTGTTATGTGCTTAAGGAAAATGGGCATTATATCTCTCTGTCGTTTGGGCAATATGCAAATAAAGTGTGTGTTGCCAGGTGGAAAATACCCTCTGCTGGTGACTACACTGATGCAGACCTTCCTGTTTCCATTACAATGATGGACTCTTCGCTTGCCGAGGTGAGTGCCGGCTCTGCCGCCCGAGATGTGGTTTTGAATGGGTTCAAGCATTTAGTGCCTTACTCAGGCTCAGGTCCAGATGGGTCAGCTGTAAATCAGCACTGCTCCAAGGTGGATGGAGCTGGCATCAGTCAGCAGGGCGCTGTGTGGGGTATTCCCTTCTATGTGGGCATGCTGCTGGAATACCGTGGTTATAAATCTGAATGTTTTGATGTTCATGTGTAACTGGGTCATGCTTTTAGCTGTGGAGTGTTTTAATGTGGTCTCTAGGCTTGAGACAGTGCTRTGTCTGCAGTACCACTTGGCTCTGCCAGGGAAGTCTGAGTGCTTTCGCTCCTTTTATCCACCTGCGAGAAGGCACAGGATGCTTTAGTTGGGAACACTGTCTTTCTTTGCCACTTTCTCCCACGACCACCGTGGAACAGCTGAAAAATGCCATCTTTGCTGTTTGGAAGCTTTCCTTCAGCTGATGTACTCAGCTCTGCCTTCCCTGCTGCCTGGAATCCTGCATCCACAGCTTGAGCTGCAGCTCAGCACACCCAAGTTGTGCTCCGTGCCCCAATCCTCGCCATCAAAATCGGGACCTCAGCTCCAGCACAGGAGGCTTCTGAGGAGCTTTACAGCCTCCAGGATTGGTGGGGATGATGGAGGAATATCGGGCAGTGGTTTCTGTGAACATGGAAATGACCTTTGGGACTAAAGAGCTGCCAAGCCCCGGAGTGGCCCCGGCTGGAGCATGGTACCCGTGAGCGCGGCGTGGTCTGGTTGTAGTGGCAGATCGAGGCAGAAAGTGCAGTGAGGGGAGAAAGTGASAGTGCTAGGGACTGTCTGTGGTTTCAGCACAATGAGCTCCCAGCTTGTGGTGCTGCTGCTACTTAAGTGACCTTAAGGAGGATCATCTCAAGGGGTGTCACTTTATCCGGTCCTTATGGGAAGTCACAGCCATGCACAGGCAYTTGAAATACCTGAATGCTCTGGAGCTTTCTGTGATTCCAGCTGGGYTCAGAAATGTCACTTTCCATTCTTGTTATCATTTTTTAGTATTAGCTTTCCACATGAATATTCTCAAAGGGGACAATAAAAACGTTTAAGCTCGCCCCAGAGAAAAGGCAGGCAGGCTGTGTCCGGTATCTGTTCTAAAAACTGGCATGCAGGAAAATTGGAATATCCCTCTTTAAYAGGAAAAAATCTCCCTAGTTTTCTTTGCAGTTTTATTACACTGCAGTTACCAGATGTATTTGAGCAAATCAAGCCCTTGAACATGTAAGTAATTCAAATTATTTGTGTCAAAGCACTGTCACCATGAAAGTTCAGGGGCTCCTTCATAAAGGAGCGCTTGAGAGAGCCAGCTGAAGCTTGGACTTCTCATACTTGTTTTGGTTTATAAATGTGGAAGTCATATTCAGTCTGAATAATGACAGGTCTTCCAAACATTAATGATTGTTTGGGAGGAGTTGTGCAAGACTGTGGCCAGAATTTGTGTGCTGTGATAGAGAATCCTTGGATTATCATGCTAGTCACGGGAATGGAGGGGGGAGAAGTGATTAGGAAYGTACTGCAGGATCCTGGGATAGTGGAAGGTGTCCCTGCCCATGGCAGGAGGGTGGAACTGGATGATCTTTAAGGTCCCTTCCAAACAAAACCCTTGTATGGTTCTATTTCATAAAGAAATCTAGACTGTTTTGTCTTTGAGGTTTTTTTTCTCTTTAAGTGTAATCCATGGGAGTGCACAATCTTGATAGTCAGTTTGGGGTTTTAATAACAATTGAGGGTTTTCCTCCATGGCAAACAGAAGCCACTGGCCATGTGTCCCCYGCCTGGCCAGGGACAGGCCATGTAGCATAATGTATCATTTCAGTCAGTTTAAAAGCCCTTCAGATTTCTTTTGTTTCCTTTCCCACACGATGTTATTCTCCTTCCCCAACACCCCTGCAGAYCTAACAGCCTGAGCAAGGGGAATGCAGTGCTGCACCTCCTTAAGCTTACGAGACAATTCAAATAATAATAAAAATAGCCCAAATTTGCATTAGAGGAAGCATCCATCTGGCTGGGGCAGGGCTGTGCAAGTGCAGCCTGGCTCTGAGGGGTGAGGGAGGAGGGAAAAGGCACTCCCTGATGCTGGGAGCAGTGGGTTGCTCTCAGTGACTGGGAGCCTTGGACAGCTCCTGTTCTAATTTGCTGGGTTTCCTGTGTCCTCTGAGGATGTTTGAAGAGGGAGGAAAGATACCAGGACATGAATAACCACTTGCTGATATGATTTTTCTGTTGTTTCTCCACACASACCTCAATAGTGCTCTTGGGTGCTTGATATGTAGGGAGCTGTCTGGCCTTGTTCCTCCTCTGCCTGGAGAGAGGATTGGGTTTTGGGGTGTTTTTGTCTTCTATTCAGCACTTCTCTTCAACAGTGGGTGCAATTTATCACAAGTGATTACCAATTTTAACCCTTTAAACCCTCAGTTTCCCCCTGCATTTTCACCCATAAAGAGGGGCCGACCTAACAATTGAGTGAGAGAGCTGGAGCTATCCAGGATGAAATGAGGAAGAGGGATAGCACACACAGAGCACCTCCCTTGACACACTAGAAGGCTGAAGAGGATTTTGGTTTTGTCTGTGATGTGATAAGAGTCGGGTCCAGAACCGCAGTGTGGCAGCTAAAGGAACATGAGCAAAACTTGGAGCCTTTATCTGCTTCATCCCTCTGCTGTGTGCACACCAAGGAGGAGGCCTGAGGCCCTCTCAAGGGGCTGGGTAATTGTTATATATATGTTTATATATAATATTGTAAAACTGGATTCGTTCAAAGGCACTCACCAAAATGTACAACACAGCATGCAAGTTTTGTGTGTTCTAGGTCATCTGCTTGGTCATGCTGTGACTATTACATATTAAATAACACTGTTATTTACCCAATAAGTCTCACCCCTACAGCCAAGCGAAGCTCTGYGCATCTCAGTTGTAGGGTTTGAGGTCAAGGCCTGGAAAATGGATCTCTCTTGGTGCACAGAATTAAGATGGAGCAGTGGAGCAGTAACACATATTTTGGTCATTGAATATGTGGGTTGGAAGCAAACCATGAAGTCAGGATGTGAAACACATCTCTAAATAYGACATTCCTGAGATAAGACTCCTTCAGAGATGTAGTGATGCCTCCTAATGATGATAACACGCTAAGCTACACACTGTTGGTGAATCTGTGCTCTCACCATCCAGTTCTTCCCCGCTGGAATAATTCAGGCAGAGCTGTGGAAATTGTTAAAGCTTTGACCCAGAGGTTTTACACTGGCATGGCAGCCAGTTAGCACACCCTGACATACTAACTCTGCTCTCTTTCCATGAAGATCGACCGTGGGGACTCAACACTACCAGCCAGTCTGATCCCATCCAGGTCAGGTCTTGTGCAAGATTTAAAAGCCTTTATCAAGACTGTATCATGTGGATGATACATGTATCTGAAAGAGTTTTGTCTTGGCAGTGATCACTTCTCTTCAGCCCACGAAGCTCTTACACCCTCTGCGGAAAGCACAGCGCCGCTACCGGGTGAGTCCTTAACTTGGGGCAGGCGCAGCTTTTGCACCTAAAATCCTGGATGTGCCCAAGTTTCTGTGTTTRCTGAACAATAAGAGCTGTGTCTTCTGCTGCCTGATGTTGCAGGCTGCCCTGTTATGGAGGAAAGATCACCCAGGGGCTTACGTGAGAGAGAGGAAGATGTGCCAACTTCCGCAGCAGCGGAGAAAAACAGAGATAAGGATCCAGCTGCTCCTGTATCAGGTACAGTGGCTGCTGCTCTGCTCTGGCACTCACACACTGAGGAAATGGTTTGCTTCCAGCACRTCTTTGAAGGGAGGAAGCTGAGTAAGACCAACAACCAGTGAATTTTTATTCTTGCAAGTATTTTCACCTGCGAGCGCTGTCAGTCCTCCCCGAACCTCTGGGTGGGAATAAGGCTTTACCTGTGTGCAGGAGGCTGGTGGCCACAGCACTGCAAGAGRGGGGAGCATGAARTAACTGGGTRAGAGCTTGGGGCTTGCTCAGCTGGSAAAACATTGAGTGGGTACMACACYCCAGACAATTTTGAGAMGAGASAGAATGKTTYCATGGGTTTWAAAAGTTATTTAGTTCAGCAGTGCCACTAAACACTTTCCTGCCTTTCAAGAGCGCTGCTCAGTGCACAAGAAGCTGGGATGGGTCAAGAGGAGAGGTGAGGAYAGAGGCATTTGTGTATGGTTCTGTCTTTTGCTAGAGCCATAAACACCCACCAGATTTTTACCAGATCTGATGGTGCTTCTTCCCCTGAAAAACCATAAAACCAATCCAAAACTGGAGTGTGTGTACACACTGTATTTAAGCTGGTYGTTATAAAGCTGATCTGAATAAGCAGCACAGAATACCTGAGTATGCCTGTTTGTAACTACYTTTTAATCTTTACCTAAATAGAAGACTATAGTTTCTGGTTTGGTTTTGTTTCTTTCTTTAGTACTATCTTCCTGAAATCTAATTCAGTCCCCTTATTTAAAAGCATTTTCTTTCTACTAATTTCCCTCTACTGTTAATTTGCATATGTGGTCCAGGCGCCTTTGGCAAAGAGGAAACAGATATGCAGAACAGCTCAAAAAGAGAGTCCCAGTAGCTTTACGGTCTGAGAATCCAGCTGCCTGTTGCACATCTGTGAAAAGAAAGTGTTTTTTAGTATTAGAACTGATAAATTTCCTCTTGCAGGCTTGGCTAGTACCATGCAATTCCTTCTAAAGKGGCTTGGGAGTCAGGTCAGGTGTATAGGGCTGCTGCAGAAACCAGCAAGGTCTACAAGGAGTGCTRAGCAGAGGTGGTTGTTCACGTGGAGGTTGAAAACAAAAAGGACTTCAAACCTGAAGCTGGAGTTTTGGTTGGTTTTTGTTTTCTTTTTTGTTTTTCCCTGTGCTATTTGTTTGGCTCACACCTGTGTGTGTGTGACTACATAAACAGAGGAAAAACTGAAATATTCTAGATGTTCTTAAAGGTATAAATAGTAATTATAAGCTGTCTCTTTAAACAGCAAACACAACAGCAAAAAACCTCCATGCTGGTAGCAAAATAATAAAATTTATTTATCCAAGGGAATATTACTGTAACTCTTGCAACTCCAACTGCAGCAAGTACRTAATATTCTTAGCTGTAGACATGTAACACTTCTTATTGGGATGTTTTCCAAACATAATTATCATTACACTTCATCCTTCATGTCTTTGTGTGTTCTTTGCTGCTGCCTCTCCTCCTTGATGGTCTCTGCTGGCATTTGCTGCAGTTTTTTAGCCCTGTTGGCCTGTGGCTAAAATCCTGGGTGTTGGAAGCTTGCTGGGGTTTTTTAATCATTACATTTGGGTTTGGGAATGTTTCTCCGCAGGACCAACTCCGATCAAGAGGGAGTTCTGCCCCGGGATGGAAGAACACAAACTTGTGTTCCCAAATGTGTTAAAGCAAGAGCTGGTAAGAGCCCTGGGGGCAGTGAAAAGCCAGACTGGTTCGGCTGAGCGGTGACAAAGGAGGGGACAGGCCCCCCCAGCGGGGTTGTGGCTGCTCCTTTGCTATAACCACTCTGATGTGCCCTTAGGAGGTGGACCAGGAAAAGAAAACTAATACAGAACGGAGTGAGGAAGCTCCAGCCGTGGTTCCCAGCAGGAAAGGTAAGAGGGTTTTGCTGGACACCTTCGTGTTACTGGAGCACAAGCCTTGCTCAGCTGTGGAGAGAGGTGCAGAGAGCTGCCTGTCCCGTGCCAATATTTCCAGGGGGTTTTGTTTCAAGGCTTAGTAGCTGCAATTGGAGATTAAAATGGAGAGAAGGACGGTGGGATCATGCAAAATCTGCTGCTCTGATCCCTGCAGATACTGATGTAACCAGCTTCATGTTCTTGTAGTCAAGAGGGGAAAATTCTTAGCTACAAAGGAGTTGGGATATTTGAAAGAGTTCTGGCACTCCTGCTCTCCCCAAATCCTGAAGCCAAAACCTGCAATTAACCATTTCTGTGCTAATGAGATGTCAGTTGAAGCCAGCTGAACCCCTGACTTGTGGGGCTTTGTGCGAGTGGGGCAGTGCTGTGGTGTCTCACAATGAAYGTAATCTGAGGCACACAAGTTTTTATTGGCAAGAGCTTAACCCTGGAAATCTCTAACAGTGGTTTCTGTTGAAGCTTAAAAGACTTTCACAGGTTGGTTYGGGGAGGTTGTTTTTTCACTTTTGTCTGAAAACTTTTTTTTTTTTGGTCTCTTGTCAGGGAGTTCACCCCCTGCAGGTGGCATTAAAGGAGACAAAACCAAGCAAAACGAGCCGTAAGTGTTTTGACTTCCAGTGATCACCTGCAGGCACGAATGTAAAGCCACAGTCTGTTCCATGATTCTTTTTCTTCTCCCACAGTGACTCCCCAAATGAGAAGGAAGTGGAGGTAAGCCTTGACTGCTTGTATCCTGAAATATCTCAGACAACAGAGAGATCTCRTAGATAAACCCTAATTAATATCTTCTCCTCTGGAAAAGATTGATGCTGAATAGCTTGAACTGGATGTATTTCTACATCAGCTTCTGAAATCTCCCTTTCCAAGCCTAATGGAAAGGGAGGGGATGGARAAAGGTGGAAATCTGTAAAACCGAACAAAGGCTTGTCACTACTGTAACATTTGTTTGCAAGCTCGAAGGAGCAGAGCTGTGACCTCCTCCCGGGCAGATTGTGCTGATTTCAGACAGTTTTGTCAAAAGGCACAGATGGCACAGTGTGCTGCCAGGATGTCACCTATCCTGGCTGCAGAACATTCCCCCCTCCACTACAGATGGGAGACCTGCTTTGAGGAAGTGGGTCACGTTCACTTGCTCTTCTATATCCCTCCTAAACGTTGTTCGTGGGCTGTAGTCCCAAATGTCATGTCAGTGTCCAAACCCACTTAAACTTCTGCATCACTTGCATTATTCTGAAGTCTTTTCCTCTTTCAAAACAGGCTGAATTTCTGAGGCTGTCTTTAGGCTTTAAGTGTGACTTGTTTACCTTGGACAAGAGAGTGAGGCTCGAGGAGAGGTCCCGAGACTTGGCTGAAGAGAATTTGAAAAAGGAGATCACAAATGCTGTCAAGATGTTAGAGGTCAGYATTGGGCAGGGCTGGTAGGGTGGATGGGATGAGCAGAGGTGAAAGTGTCTCTCTTTTAAGAGCTTTTTAAAGGGGTTGTGTGTGTGCATGTGATACACKATGAGCAAATCTGAATGAAGTTCTTGAGCAATGCAGTTGAAATGTGAGCAATTTGTGAGGGGTAACTTTCATCCCAGTGCATTGTGAGCTCAGTCAGTGGGGAATTTTCCTATTTCACAAACATCTGAACCCCTGTTGCAGCTGATTTTATGCTCCAGTCTCTGCCCACAGGAGCTCTCTCTCCAAGTTACACTGATTGAGGATGTTGATGTGAGCCTTAACACAACCCCTCAGTGCCATYAGCTCAACCCCCTCCTTCTCTATTAACAATTCACACTGCTTTTCTTACCAATGTGCCTCTCAGGCATTAGTTCCTTTGTGTGAAGAAGACAACCAAGCCCAGGAGATCATTAAGAAGCTGCAGAAAAGCCTGCAGTTCCTCAGTCAATACGCAGCCCGGGTCGCCAGCAGAGCGGAGATGCTGGGAGCTATTAACCAGGTAACTGTTTCCATGTGAAAGTATTTTGTACAAAGCTAAAATCTTCTAGATGTAAAGGGATGGCCACCTCTGTTGGCCTTCTGGTTCCACAGCTGGATTTGGGAATCTGGTGTGTGTAGTGTTGGACTGACCAGTAGAGCTCTGGTTTCCCTTCTCACTCTTTATATTGTTATAAGGAATTCCAGGAACTGACAGCAGCCACGTTCTGACTGAAAAGAAAAACCAACCAAAAAAATAAAAAGGACTTTGCAGCAGTGGGATATACACAATAGCAAGTGTGGTAACAACAGCCTTGATGCCTCAAAGGTGGTTCTGTGCCATATGGAAAGGACAGCCAATAAGCTAAATCTACRGAAAAGTGCAAATACCTGCTCCAATGCCAGGTGTAGTTGTGTATAATGGCCCCAGGGCAGCATGAAAACGTGGCTTGGCAACACCAGATGAGGAGGAGTTGTTAGGGCTTGGAAAACTGAAGACTAATTTGTTTTAGGCCAAGAGTAACGAGTGGAGAAAGGAAACCTGAGCATGTGCTGGGCCACCACGGGCTGCACCGAAACTTTGAGGGGGCGGACGAGAGCCAGAGGATTTTGTATCGTGGGGATGGTCAGTGGCTGGTCAAGGGGGCAAATCTCCAGTTTATGGGACAGAGTTCCTGAGGGCTGCTGCTTTTCCCCGCTCCCTCAGGAGAGCCGGGTGAGCAAGGCCGTGGAGGTGATGATCCAGCACGTGGAAAACCTGAAGCGCATGTACGCCAAGGAGCACGCCGAGCTCGAGGAGCTCAAGCAGGTCCTGCTGCAGAACGAGAGGTCCTTCAGCTCCCTGGGAGACAGAGGTAACCAGGAATAGCCTCTGCCTCCTTCCCCTTCCTTGCCCTGCCAGACAGGCCCTTACAGGTGCAGGATAGCTGTGTAATCCCTCCACATCTCAGGCGGTGGAAGGATATACTTATTTTATCCCCTTTTCTAAAAATGGAGGGAAGTAGCAATTTATTAACAGCGTTAGAAACAACTCTCTGAAATGAGGCCTGTCCATAAACTGTCATGGAGCTTGRAGTGTGTGTGGGACCATTGCGAGTACACAGGAACGTTCTGGCTTTCAGAAAAGTGCATGGCATGTGTTGGTGATAATCTTATTCCTTGTGAGCAGCAAATTTGGGTGCTCTTTCACACTGGAGCATTCTCAGTAGCTATTTCGAGGTAGTTGAGCTTTGGCTGCTCTTTGCGGATGCTTCCTGCTCTTTTATAATGGGAATTACAGATCCCTTACGTGCAGGGGGGCTGTGTTTCCCCCTCTAAGGTGGTGGTTTGCAGTCAGGTTTGCAGACAAGGCTGTGCACTTGTGGCTGTGCAAGAGGAGTATTAAATTCTTCTGAAAAATAGGATGTATCTTTTAAAAACCAAAAGGGAAGCCTTACACACCAGTAAAATCCTTGYAGGAGCCTTTTGAATCACAGGCTGTTCTGTCCTGACTGTAAAAGACAGTCCTGTAATAGGACACTGCCTCAATAATAGAATATATTTGATGACAGTGACAGAAATTGATGCTTGCAGAGAGTGGGTAATGTGTGAATATTATGAACTTAYTTAATGAAATGGGAAGCTTTTTCCYGAGGTCTCATTTCTGCTTTCTGAGAGTGCTCTTTGCTTAAACAAACACTGCAGAAAGTCAGACCTTTAGCTGCAAATTAAGCTCACTGTGTTCCTGTTTTCTGATGTTTGGTCTCTTCACAGATGAATCTATGAATAAAAAGCTGCCAAGCTCTTTTAACTTCAAGGTAATGGCCCTCAAATGAAATTTCAAGTGTGTTTTTCTTTGCTTTGTCATGTGCTGGTGCTCTGCTACACGCTTGCCTTGGTGCTTTTCTGTCACAAATRTGGGCTGATGCCATCAAACACGAGSATCTACTTTTCAGTCACCCCACCAACCTTCTAAGTGGTCCCACTTAGAAGATGAAGCGTTCACAGCAGCTGAAATGGCCAGGCTCTCACTCCCTGGTTAAGAGATGCTGTTCACCTCTGGTTCTCTTGGGGTTAAAGGAGGRTTTAGCACAGAAATATGAGAAAAATAGATGGGAGCAGTTCAAACTGAGTGTAGGAATTCCTGTGAGAATTTAGACACGTGCAGTTCTGGTATTTTGCTGGAAGCTGTGCAGCCAGCCTCACTCAGCTGGGCCAAAAGCACTCAGTGTGGAAAGAGATGCTTTAAAAATATGATTCCATCTGCACTTGCAATTTGATTSTGTGTGTGTCACTTCAAGCTAAGCATCACCACCTATTTTTTTTAATGCAGTTTGTATAAAAACAGGRGGTATTCTGTGTGCTCAGTGAGTTAATCCAGTTGTGCCTTGGTAAGAGCCAGTAATGCCTCTTATTTGTGTAGCCCTCGTCAGCCCTGCGGAGAGTTAGCATTGCTACAGTGCCTAGGAGTGCTGGGAATGCAGGGATTGGGTTGCCACTGGTAAGTAGGGGCTCCTGGATGGATGCTGAGGTGCTCCACCTCCTCGAAACCGGCTGGGCTGCAGCGTGAGGATGCCAGTGCAGTAAATGTGTCAAATTCCTCCTCCAGGCCCAGCTCCACGACCCCGATGGAGAGGAACGGAGTGACAGGTTCAGCAGGAGATCAAGCAGTTGGTAAAGTTATTTAGGCTTGTCTTTGAATAGGGGGAAATGTTTTTCAACTCTAACTGTGCTTGTAGTAAGCAGTTTATGGAGCATCTTGAGGTATTATAATGTTTAGGCTACACCTTTCACATTAGTTTCATGTGCTATAATAGGTAACTGACCCTTCATGATCTCTTTTTTTTTTTATTTATTAAGCATTGAGAGCTTTAAAAGAAACCCCTCAACTCTCTTGCTTTAGAACTAAAATGTGAAATCTAAGTACCTACCACTGATGGACCTGAAGCTTTGTTCAGTTTCATTTGGTTGGGGTTTTTTTAAATAAYCCTAATTTCAAGCAATTAATTTTGAAAGTTACTCGTCTGAGGCCTACCAAATAAGCAGGCTGCTGCTAAATTTCTAATTTCCTGCTGTATATCTGATGGGGAAATTCAGGCCAATTTGTTTAAATCATGGCAGGGGCAGACTRGGGGTGAAGCAAAACGAGAAGCGTCCCTCGCTCCAGAGATTCCTCAGCACCTACTCCTGGGCAGAGTACGAAGAGGAGCCTCTTGAAACAAAGTGAGTTCAACGGCAACCTCCTCTGAGGTGTTGGTTTGTTTTTAGTGAGCTCTTCATAGCCCTGATCAGGGGGTGAATTGTGAATCGAGCTCCATGGCAAAGCTTTGGAACTGTTGATTCTTGCTGACAGAAATGAGCAGTYGGAATCGCGTGCGGAAGTCCAGGACCAGCCAACCAGGAAGGAAAGTGTCTCTGAAAAGGGGAAATATCCATCGAAATGGACCCTGGAGTCAGGGTAAGTTTTCTCACAAGCTCCTGAGTTAAAGCTGTGTTTGGGAGGGGCACGTGGGAAGAGGSAGTGAAGCTGTGGCTGTGCTTGTGTTGTTAATGCTGTGAATGAGCAATCACAGTGCCAGGGGCTTGCCTCTCCAGGAATTCATTGCTAATCCTAAATGGTGAGGGAAAGAGGAACCTCGTGCTATGATCCCACCTTTTTTGGTCACTCTGAGCTGTCACAGCTCAGCTGCTCGGCTGTGCTAAGGTGTAATCCTGTAAAAATGACCCAGGGTTGGAGGTCTGACAAAACTCATGTTTGGCACACACTGAGACACCAGGAGTTATCCAGACAGCTCCAGACTATCCCAGCTAATGCCTCTGATTATCTCCAGTGATGGAGGAGTGCTGTCCTACACCTTGGAAGGCCCTGACTTGCAGGAAATTGTCCTGCTGATAGTTTATTCCATATGAACATAGAATATTTACCTTCCCCTGGGAGCAYGCCTGGTTGAGGGGGAGCTATGGCAGTGTGTGAAACTAAGAAAGACAGCAAGAACAAATATTTTTCCTCTTCTTTCGTAAATAATGGAGGTCCCCAATGTCATGAGAGGTCTAGGAGCTGGATAGTCAGGGAGGGTAAGACTTCTCCCTAAGCTCAAGGAAGGCCCCAACACCSTAGGCTCAAACAATAAAAGGTCAGAACTTTCAGTGCTTTCTACAAGCAAGATGAGAAAGATCTCTCTGTTTGAGATTCAGTTTGCTTTAAGGTTTTTTGGGGTGGGAAGAAGACTGCTAAGTTTTGAGGAAAAACTGAATTGCTCTGTGTCTTTGTGTCCCACCCAGGTACAMCTTCATGTCATCGTGGGCATCCCACTTCAAGGCCTCCTTCTCCAACGCTAACAAAACTCTCTGGGTTTCCGTGTCCATCCTGGTGCTGCTGGCTGCTCTCACGAGCTTCCTCACGGGGCTGTCCCTGCAGAGACCCGCAGATGCAGCCCCCGTGGGCACSGGGGACTCCTGGACGTCACTACAGCAGCTGCTGTGGCCCTACACGGGACTGCAACACAACGGCCCTCCCCCGGTATAACCGGGCTCCGCCTGCCGCGGCTGCACTGCCAACTGCTGGAGGACACGAGGAGAAGCTGAGATTTATTTAAGGTTACGTGTTTGGATTTGTTTTGTTGGGTTGTGGGTGTTTTTGAGGGGAGATGATGTTTGTTTTTTGGTTTATTTTTAAAGCATGACTTGAAATGAAAAAATATATATATATATATATTTTTTTTTCCCCATTCTGACAAGTCATCTTTACAAGTAGCTAAAAGGGTCTCAGTCCTGTTCAGGTTTACAATAAAACAGGGATTTTGAACGTAGCTAACAATAAACATGACTAGGTGGTCTAGCCACAGGAGAATAAAGAATTTATTTTGCTTGGACAAAGATAAAACGTTTGCATTTTAATCACTGAAGCTGTTTCAATGATTTGAATAGAAAAGGATTTAAGACTTGAAATGTAACTTTATTGAAAGCTTTTGATAATAAAGTTTTGAAGGAAAGCGTGCAGTATCTAAGAGTATGCTAAAACTCTTGTAGCRAGGAGTAGCTGATACACAGAATCAATAAACAGGAAGCCAGCTCTTTCCACTTTATCCATTGCTTCTTCGCTGGCAGAATCCTTGAGGATATGGTAGAGTGTGGAGTGAAATTCAGACTCCTCTTTTAGCTCTTCTGAAAAAGCTTCACTGCTTTCAGTGATCTTGAGGTTTTGTATTTTCTGACCATTAAACATGTAGAGAGACCAGTCATTGTCTTGGACAGGATCTGCTTGGATATGTTCCCTTGCCTATTGCAGGAAAAAATGCACTGTGAGACAAAGCCTGTGCCACTGACAGAGGACAAATTCTAGTATGAAAAGCTAAATTTTAGTATGCTTGTGAGTGTAATAGAGAAACAAACCAAGGTGCTGCTTTGAACCCCTAAACCCYATTAGCTCCCTGTGCCTAAGAGACTGTATCAACACCAAACCCTTCCCACTGAGTTTGCCTCTGTAAAAGGCAAGGTTTGGCCACTCCAGCTGCTGCTCCTGGGGGGACAGTAGCTATGTGCAACAGTCATCATTTATTTTAGTGTTTACTCCTGAAATCAGGTCTTAGGCTAAATATTTGTGTGTCACATGCATTTAACCTGAGGGAGAAAGCTACTCCAGATTTCAGCAGCAGGGTCTATTTATCTCCAGCCACAACCAACTGTGAGTATTTGKCTGTCTGGGACAAGTTTTAACCACTTTTCAGTTTACAGGTTGAAACAAATCAACACTGAGGTTGCTTCTTTCCTGCTTTGCAGTAGGGAGCAACTGCAACCCTATTGAGAAGAAGAAATTTCCAGCTATTCATTAAAAAGCTGGCAGAGCAGATTGCTCTTCAGACGCCCCTGTTGAAAATCAACGTGTGGCACTAAGGGCTGAAGCCAACCTGTGAAAGTTAATTGTTTCTGTCTAAGGGGTAGGGTCTGTGCTGGTTTGCTCCACAAGCTGAGTCCAACTGCACASACCTTGAACACCACTCGCTCTGGGCCTGCTTCTCCATTCCATTTGCTGTGAGCAAAAGCAAACGCAGCTGCAAGCAGAGCCATCTCTTGATAGGCCTTCACCTCTGCCAGGGCAGCCTGCAGGGCAAAGCAGTTCAATAAATATCTCACTCTCTTTCCCTGTGTCATAGCAGGGTAAGAAGTGCTTGCTTGAACCAGAGCCCCCTGGCTCAGCTGGCAGCACACAGGGGTCTGTGCCACTTTATCCTGCACAGCAGGTCACGGTGCAGGGAAAGGGTTACCTGAGTGAAAAACAGCTGGAAAAAACCCACAGGAAAGTCTTGCACTCACCTTCCTGGGCACAGGGACATACTTGTGAGAATAYGCTGCTGGGAAAATGTTCACACCAGCTCTTTTCAAAGCTACTCTYAGGGCAACAGGACTCATCCATTTTCCTGTGAGGTGGGAAAGCACACTCTCCTCTTCCACCACTACTGAAGACAACATACACTGATTACCCTGTTGTACAAACCAGTGAAAGCAACTTACTGGTCAGGAAASATATTTTCTGTTTTAGGCTTCAAATATTAATATCTTTGCTATTCTAGGGTATTACCTACAGGATCTGCTACTGTGGGCTTTGAACTTTCCATCTCCTGAAGAATGCCACCTTATTGTAGGAATTCAGAAATKACTCTGGTGTACTGGGTCATGCTGATTTATACAGCAATGAACATATGGATAATCATGTGTAACTTCAACTTTCAGAAGAAACAAGTAACAGTAGTGGTAGCTGCTTGAAATGTTTTTATTTCTCTTGCCAGAGTTGGGAGGAGAGAGGCACAATGTTCAAGTGCCTAGCTGGTGGAACAGGCTTGAAAGCAGCAGCAGTCGCAAAGCACTGACTGAAACTTTTCAGAGCAATTGCCTTCTTCTGAGCAGCTCATAGAAAATAACTGAAATTAACTAACTAGTACAGTGTGGGGAAAGGAAGAGATCCTCCCTCATTTTCACTGGCAGAGAGAGATGCAAATTTCTCCTGCAGAAGCATCCCAAATTCTTAATATGGGACACTGTAATAATTACGTGGGGTTTTTTTAAAATCTACAACTGTTTGATTAAAAACTATTATTTGCAGTACCTTAATTTGTATCTGAATGCTTGCAAAGACTGTAGTAACTGYAAGGAGTGCTTCATCCACACCAATAGGTTGCAATTCCCATGCCTGATAGGGCAGGTTGAGGTGAGCATCCTGGAGCAGGGCTACTGTATAAAAGGCACGCATCTCGAAGGTGATGCTCCTTTCTTGTGCTTCATAGGTTATGTTGCTGATGCCATCAGTTCTCCACTGCTGGCCTGCACAAAAAGGATGTAAAAATACASAGCTATGAATGTAAAGCTTCTGCCAGTGGTAGGTGCTGGGGAAAAACTGGTAAGGACACCCCAAGTTAACCAACATTCACTCAGAGTTACAATAAACTATTAGGCACAAAAGAAAGGGAACTCATTTAAAGCAACAACTCCCCTCATTTTACTTGTCCTTAAGTACAAGATTGGGTTAATTTTGACAGCAAAGTGTCTCCTTAATCYCAAAAGAAACACAAATCCTAAAGTAAGTGTCATTTCTTACTTCCAGCTTACAAGCTCATTTTCCAGAGTCACTTTAAACATCTAAACATTTTAACAGGTCTTACTCTCTTTCATGAATGCAGTCAGAGGTACACTGTACTTATCTAATAACCAGACTGGAACAGCTGGTTTTAATCTGTGATKTTCATGTTGTAACTTAATACTAATACATGTACTTAGGAGCTGCTTTGGCTCATTGTGGACTTTGCCCTAGCAAAAGTTGAGTTGTGGTATACACTTGTGCTACTGCCACTTCAAGGGTGTGGTTTTTTTYCCATTCATATTAAAAAGCTACAGTAAAAAAGCCTCAACAAGCAGTGCCTTAGTAGACATGAAGCTGAAGAAAAATAAAACCACAAAATAATAAAAAAACCCCAAGTCAATTAACACTGAAGTCCCTAAATTATTTCTGGGCTCTGAATGGGCTCTTACCTTTACAGTTGGRTTCTGACAATAGTCAAACTCGGGTACAAATTCCACTATTCAAACTTAAAATTAATTTACGTCTTAAAGTCTGTACCTGCAGGATCCCATCGGGCTACCACGGGCACTTCAAAATAAATGACATTGTCAGGAAGCCTGAGGGTTATGTGTATTCTTGCTGGGGTGCCATCTTCAGCCTCTCCTGGGGAATACGGATACGCCTCCAATCCAGCATCCAGCAACTTTGGCAAGATAAGAAAAGGACAGATAAGGTTTTTATTAGAAAATGCAGTAGCCTACTGGGTTTTTTATCTATAAGTCCACATGTACTCACTGCACCTCCACCATGATCCAGTCCCTGATGTCTTTGGCCTGAGGCGGGAGCTGCAGTGCCTCGATGTGGTACACGCCCCCCACAGGGACCAGCTGCTGCAAATCCACAACTTTGGCAACACTTGGTGCCTTTTCTCTGCCTCTTGTCTCTTCCTGCAGAGGTGCATCCTCTTCTAAAAGGTGAAGCAGACAGCARGAGTTAACTTGGTGCTCAAACTAAGACACTGAAATTCCCCACCTCTGTTATTTTTCGCTCTTGCACCAAAAGCCTGYGTGCTTGAAGTGCTTTACACTCTGCAGCATTTCAGCCCCATCTACTGGTTCTTCCCAGCTTTTAACAAATGGAATGTGGGGAAAGGCACAGAGCTGGGCAATGAAAAGCACTTCTTGTTTTGGTACTGAGCTTTTCAACAGATTACTCTCCACTCTGAATTTGTAGCCAGTTCAAAATGCTTTATATAGAAGTTTTACTGACAAAATGAGTCAAGCATTATAATACAGCAGATTCTGGACAGGTTTAGTAAGATTGTATTGATATGAAAAGAAATGAGGCAAATAAAAAGATATATAAAAATAAGGCACCAAAAAAGTAATGTGGTGAAGGTGAAAGACATATGCTAACTATACAGAGCAAGAAGGATTTAACATGAAACACAATTTTCAGACAACAAACATAATTCATGATTTTTCTATGCATAGTTATGTATATATCATAGAGATGTATGAACTTAAGGTTGAATTAACTCGAAAATGTTATTTAAAAGGCATCAATTTTKCTGTGGACAAAAAGGGACAGAAATATTCTCTTTAAAAAAAAAACCAAACAAGCACACATAAAACACCACSTGGGGTGTTCCAGGAGGAGAGAAGTTACTGTTGACAGGAATCAAGAAAAAAGTGTTTAATGCTGTAAAAACAGCTAATTGTTATTAAATTTGCTTTGAGAGAGTGAGATCATRTCAAAAAATGACAACTATCTATACAAGTTGTCTTCAGGCTTTTTTTAAAAAGTCAAAATGGTGTACCAGCTTGTATCTCACTTTAACCCATTTAGATAAGACCCAGTAACACCCCACACCACCCCAATGCCTATCATTATACACATTTGAATCATTTTTTATTGAGGAAGTAAATCTCACCAGAGCCTGGCAGAATTCATCAAGATTGTGTGTCTCACCCATAAACACATGCATGATAATACACACATCTCCATAAACACAATAAACAGGGACATGAACATAAGCAGAAATAGTAAGTAAATAAAAATAAGTGTGGGGGCAAACTCCATTTTCCTATCTGTCCTGTTTTCTGTTAATGATTGTTAAATGTGGGCAATGTCAACAAAACTCAAGTGTTATCAAAACATCCATATATTTATCAACTTTGCTCCATTCACACAGAGAGATTGCAATGTTTCCATGTATCACAGAATGACGTGGGTTGGAAGGGACCTTAAGGGTCAGTTCCAGCCCCCTGCCACAGGCAGGGACACCTTCCACCATTCCAGGRTGCTCAGAGTTCCATCCAGCCTGGCCTTGGACACTCCCAGGGATGGGGCAGCCACAGCTTCTCTGGGCAACCTGTGCCAGGGCCTCACAGGGAAGAATTTCTTAATATATAAAATATTTGGCGTAAGTACTCCTGCAGTGCTGCACATAAAAAATAACCAAATACCTCCTGCTGGCAGGTCCAAGGTTTCTGATTTCTTCTCAGTGTCCTCCTCTGTCTCATTTGTATCCTCTGTGTTGTGGCTGTTTTTTTTCAGTGGGACAGCACTCCCCTAGACAGAAAGCAAAAGACATTTTTCCATTACTCAGACACAATAAAGAAGAAGGTATCACCCCCTTCAAGGAGGCCCAAGGAGCAGAGATGCAGTTCCACTCCTCCAGAAACATTTGTACCAATCCTGGTACAGGGTCAAGGTTTTAGGAGAAATCATTTCCACCTCGCTAGCAAAAATAGTTTTGATTAAAGGTACTGTCCAATTTGAMACTGGATATATAAATAAAGTAATTACTTCATTTCCACAGCAAATTCCATCTTGAGCTCCCTGAGCAGCATACAAGCACTTAACACCTTTTCAGCAGYGTGTGCACTCCAAAGTTATGTTTCTGCTGATTTTACAGCCAGCAGAGTGGCACAAAGCAAATGCAAGCCGAGGCTGAATCCAAAGCCATACTGAAACCGTGCCAGAACCACCACCTGCAGCTTTAGCCTGTGCCTGGCCCGTGGTATTTATTCCCTTTCCCCTAAAAACACAGAAATGTGGGGGAAGTCAAGGCAGAGCCAGACAGGAGGATGCTGAGAAACATCACCCTGGCTTTCCAGCCAAATTTCCAACCCAGATATGGATCCATCCATGTCACAGCAGACTCCTCTGGAGGCACAGCACCTTCTGTGCCCTGGCTGTGCCTGCCAGCACGTGGGAAGAACACACATCTCCTCCAACAGGACTGGAGGTGAGAGGACAGAAGCTGAGAGAAGTGGAGCCTTCAGAGGGAAGAGGAAAATTCACAAAACTGGATTGAGAGAAAGAGTGCAAGACCTGGGAAAGAAAAAGWGAAGGAATAAAATGAAGGAACTTAAAGTCTGAGAAATGGAGGTGAAAAGTGCCAAAAGACAAGATCTGTCATACAAAAAATGGAAAAAGGAACTAAGAAAAGTAGGATTTCAAGCACTGATTCACTACAAAGTTGCTGGGGACTGAAAAGGAGAAAAGCCAAGATCATGAATGAGAGTTCAATCCCAGTTTGATCCCTGTACGGATCCCACAACTTATACACTTAAGGGTTGGACTCGATGATCCTTGTGGGTCCCTTCCAAAACTCAGAACATTCTGTGAAATCTGTGAAATTGCTCCAAACATACTACGAAGGCATAAAACATGACATTTTGTCAGTTATTTCTGCAAAAATTTTAGATAGAGAACACAGCTCATTTATCTGAAGGTCACAGATGATACTCAAAGTGAAAACCCCAAAGCCAGTATGGAGAACACAAACCCAAGCAAGCTCCATCACACCTAAAACCAACACATTCCACGGAAGAGTGCCAAGGAAGAGAACAGGCAGCCAGAAATAGTATTGGAAAAGCCCTCTAACAGCAAGGGGTCAGCACACAGACATGGAGTAGCCAAGTACCTGCACAGCCAACACYTGCTGGACTTTGAATCCTATTCCGCACACTGCAAATTCTCCTAAAATTGGATTCCTTCAGGGATTTTATTGGGCTGTCCATTTCTCAGAAGCAAAATTCATTCATTTGTAAATATGTCAGATATTTATAGAAACATCTTGCAATGTCACCTGCTGTTCCCCATGGCCTGATCCTACTCTTAAACTACCAACCAAATGCCRCCTCACCTCTGCCAACTGCCCTGCAACTGCACACCCCGTCCAAACTTCCCTTTCCACCTTCTATCCAACAGTCTCTGGCCATCCACCTTGCCATTCCCTTGAGATGGTCTATGACACTATTAACACAAGCTGCTTTTTCCTACAGAACATTTCAGGATTTGGCTGTCACGCACAGCACACAGTAAGAAGCTGCTCCTCTGTGACTGAGCCTTGAGTCATCACAAAATCACAATTTACTACCTGTTTCCCATCGGAAAGCATTTCTTCTGCAGCAGGCACACTGGGTTCTTCTCTGCCTTTCTTCTCTTCTTGTCCTTGCACATTATCTTCTGGATGCTCAGCTAACTCCTGGCTGTCTGAGGCCTCCAGGTCTGGCAGCCCCGGGCACTGCACCCACGGCGGGGACACGTGGTCGTAGCGGGTGTGCAGCACGCGCACGGCMACGCTGCTCAGGGCCAGCGACTTGGGCAGGTCAAACCCATGGCCTGCCTCTTGGAACACGTGCTTCTTGAACCTGGGAACGACAGGGAAAGCACCAACAGCCCCYGGGAAGATTGGCAGCAGTTAATTTTGCGTTTCCTCAGAGGCAGTCAAGCCTCTTTTGGGATTTGTTGCATGGCACGGTCTAAGAAATATCGGGGGATGTCACAGTGCCCTCCAGCAAAGCCACAGCTGCACGAAGGGRGTGAAGAGCTTCAAAAATAAAGTCTAGACAGGGTGACAATGAGGCAGAATCAGATGGCAGCTCTTCTATAAACTACATTTCTGGTAAAAATGAATAATTTAATGGGAAAATCTCACATAGGTGAAATCACCAGCTGGCTGTTCTACATCTCTCTCAGCACCTTTCAAAATAATTCAAGTAATACTTATTTTTTTATAAGCTGGTCACAAGGTCTGAAAATCTTCYAGTAAAGCAACACTTATTTTTTAATTGTTGGTTGAATGTTTTAAGTGCACCTCTATGCTGACCAAAAGGCTTTAACACTGACCCAAAAGGGCTCTTCCTGCAGGTCAGTCTGACACTGCTCATCACCCACCCTTCYATTTATTTTAGCAAACCTTACAGCAACAGGTCCCTACTCAAGGTGAAGTCCTTTCAATAATTTATCCCTTATAGCTGAGGAGTGRGAGTAGGAAATCTGCTCAAAAATCTCGTTTTGAAAAATCCATCAGTTATGTGGTAAGGTAATAAAAATACAAAACTTAGATTCAGAACCCACTACAGAGGGTATTTGCATCCCAGGCTCTGGAATCTTTTATCTAACAGAGAACTGAGCACAAAGCATCATTCRCTTTGCAAGCAACTGTAAAGCTTAGAAAATATTAAATGCATCAGCAAGAAACACTGCTTCAAGAGRAATTTCAATTCTCTGCATGAATTTTATTGTTTTTCTTCCAAATTTGTTCTGGCAGCAGCAGGATTCTGTAAAATGCTGTAGCATTTTAAGAAAGAAATTTATGTATATTTAACCACTCCTTAGCAACAGGCTGGTATGAATGACAGCCATCACTGAGAGTCTGTAGAATGAATGCTACCCAACATGAAAAAGATGAGGAGAAACTGGTTCTTGGTGTTTACTSAACTTGGGTAGACAAGGCCAGGCCTCATTTCAAATTAAGAATTTCAGTGTGCTGTACCTTGCTTTCTTCTTCAGATTGACCCAAATACAGAAAGTAATATTTTTATCCTTTATGACTGTGTGCATATTCCCAGTTTCAGAATCTTCACACTCACTAGSTGTCTACAAAGAAAAAAGCCAATTAAATCATGTGTTCTTATTTATTTCACTTTGATTCACCTACATTTATTTGAATAAATAAATTTAAAAATACATGTAAGAATGAAAATACACCAGAGCAAGCCCMGCTGTGTTGTATTTATGTACTAAAACACAACCATTATAAACTCAAATCTCTTTGCTAAAATTTGAATTACATTCTGTTTATTCCTCTGAGTTCATAAATTCTGTCAGCCAAATACTGCCAAATAGGGGTTCTTACATTACCACCCTCAATGGCACTTCTCAGCCTAAGTTAAAAAAAACCAAGCAAAAAAAGACTTACTAAGCAATAATGGACTTCTATCTCAAAGTTACTGCACAGATTATTTTGTATTTAGCCAACATAAAACTTGTGAAATGATAACTGCATCAGGAGCTTAATCCTAAATTCAGTAAAGACAACCAAGAATTTAACATTTCTTAATAAGCTGAGGGTTTTGACTCTGAACATAAAACTGCTTCACCATTTCCTTTCATCTTTTTTTTTTTTCTCCTCTACAATACTCTTTTGCTAAACTTACATGATTAACAAACTTGAAATAGCAAGATCACTGCCTAGTGCAACCCAGAAAACTGACTCTCAAGCACATTTTCATTTTTTTGTTTGAATACTCTTCACTCTTCCTAAGATCTTAGTTTAAAATATATTTTAATCGCATTAACTTGTATTAAAAAAATATGTACAAGGCAACTTTATGAGCTGCTTCTCACATTTGCCATTTTTTTGGTAGAGTCAACTAGCTTGAATTTAAATCACTGAGACAAAGGAGAAAACAAATTTCATACAGCACCTTTTGTTTTCATCATCTCCAAATCTCGTAAGATTTCACAATAACTTAATCTTGGATGACTTAATGATGAGAATTTCCACTGTAAAGTTCAGATTTTCAGGAGTTTTGAATAATTACAAGTTTGGTATGTGCCATAAACACGATTTGGAAACACAAATGCTGAATTTGGGAACTCACAGACTCATCTCTATTTTAAGAGCAAACAAAGTTTTTTAAGTTTAAGAACAAAGCCAACCATCATAACAGGACACTTGGATTTCAACTTGTGTGCACTGCACCTCCCACAACTTTGAAGCAGTAAATCTTACTCACTTTGAGCAGGTGCTCTGTAGCCTCATTGTACTTCTGATGAAGCAGATTCTGCAATTCCAGAATAGATTCCTGGTACTGGASTCTTTCTTTTTCTGTGATCTCATTTGGTGGAGGCTCCAACAAAAGAAACTCCAACTTTTCAATTAACTGGAAGACATTTTAGGTGGGAAAAGCATCTCTGTTTTGACACCACCCTTAATATACTGTGTGTTCTGTCATAAAAAATCAGGCAAACTTGCTTCCTTTGTACCTAAACAGATCTGGGTCACAAAAATAATCTTTTTCTTTTATATCTAGATAGGAAAGAGATAGATAAATAGATAGATAGATAGACAGACAGACAGATAGATAAGAACTCTAACTCAGAACCAGCCCAGCCCAATGAAACCTATATTACACATGCAACTTGGAAGACCCCATTTAAACTTCCTGAAAAACACCAGAAAGTTAGCATAAATGAAAATAAAATCCTAAATTTAGAGAGCAGGCACAAATTGCTTAAAATTGCTTCACAAGCCATYGACGGCTGGTGACTCCTGGTAGTAAACACCAATTTTGGGAACTCCTGCTCTTATTTGCTACTTTACTGGCTCAAGTGTTACAAAATGAGGCTGGTGTCAACCAAAGGATTTACATATGACATGAGCTCGTATGCTCTGGCTCAACATTGAAATGGAAGGGAAGATGGATGCTGGAATGCTAGAGCTCAGTGTAGGAACACTGCACACAAATCCCTTACATGCATATTTAAAGTCAATACACATCTTCTTCGGGGTTAACAATAAATCTGTAATTTACAAAATGTAAAAACTGAAGAAAAAATATTAGGTTTTGAAGGTCACAGCCAATTTCAGTCATTTGGCCATAAAAAATGGGAAAAAAATAGAGAGGGGGCTATTAAGGATATGTTCAGTTAAGGTGAAACTGAAATACACCATTTTAACACCTACATTTAGCACCAGTTCCCCCTTCTCCATCACAAGCTGAACGGCCTCATGTTGATCTTCACGCCACAAGCTCATGAAAGTGTTGATTTCCTGTGGCACCGTGGGGTCAGGGCTTCCATCACAACTCAGGTAATGCTCCCACTACAGGAAAAGTGCAGAGAAAAGTGGGTCCAGGCACGTGCTGCAAATTACTATTACAAGAAAAAGGAGGATTCTGAAAGACGAATATCTTATAGTGGCAAATTCACACCTGCATCTGAAAGGACTCTAACAGCACCTGGCCTGTTCCTATGCCAGGCAAAAAAAATTTACTTTGATATGAATGTGTTAAGATCCTTCTGCCCACCTCACACTTGCTGTTTATACTCATTTATGAGTTTCTGCTCTGCTACACAGAGCCTGCCTGTCTACACAAGCAATGCACTCAGTCCCTGCCACAAAGGAGGGGCTGAAAGRATAAATGAGAACAGAAAGGAGGAAGGTGCAGGTGGAAGAAGCAGATGGTTCTCAGACCAGGTTCTGCCAAGAAAACTGAAAATTCCTACACTGGCAGTAAAGGTAATTAAGAGCCTCTACTCCAACATGTTTATTCCTCCTTTCTCTGCTTCTGGAGGAGATTTCTTCTCCCTTACCAGCACCAATTCTGCTGTTACAGAAACCTCTGGTGGGAATGTGAAATCTTAGATTAGGGGTTTTTTTAATAATTTTATTTTCCAATCAATTATTGATCATTCCTACAAGTGGTGGAAAGAAGAAATTAGTGACAGGCTAAACCCACTTAATGCTAAACATAAGCCTAACACTGGCTCATGGGATCAATTTATCACCCATAATGTAATTTTTTCATCCATATAATAGGATATTAAGGAAACACTGCCTTCCTGTTTGCTGTGAAGATTAATAACCCCATGTTACTGAGGATTGCATTACAAAGTAAAATGGATCTTTTAGAGCAAAAGCTCTGTATAAATGCATTCCCAACCACTTCCATAAGCATTCCCACTGACTTCAAACAAAGCAATAATAGGTGAGTGCTGAGTGCACTGGAAACTCCTGCACAAAAGATTGATCAATCTTCAGTAATTAATCTGATTTCTCTTTTTTTAACATCTTTACTCTTAAAAGAGAGCTTCACTTTYATCATCACATCCTTAAAAGTAACAGCACTTTTTCTTTGAGAAAAAGGATACATTTCATGATCAGTTGTAAATTTATCTCTTAATCTAAGCTGAAGTTTTTCAGAAACAGGTGTGRAAACTCGGCATTTGGTATTATATAYTTCTTTTGCCCTAAATAATCTTAACAACAGACTAATAGAAACTCTGGTATTTCCCATCATCTACCAGTATTTAATTACATTTCTTTTAAAACCAATAGTTCTATTTTGTCAGAAACATCCATGAACAGCAGCTGGCAAWGATCACAAGCTGTGACAGGGAAATGCCAATTGCATTTAAAGAAAAATGGTTACAATGAGAGTGGCAAAGCTGTCAAAGTGGCTGCTTAAAGATTCTGTGGTACCTCCAACTTTTAAATATTTCAAAACCCCACTGAGCAGCTTGATCTAACTTCAGTCCTTGCCCTGCTTTGTGCAGGAGGCTGAACCACACGAATTTCTGAAGTCCTCTCTAACATGACTTATCCTATGATTCTAAAGTTGTTCTGCAGAGGCTTTAAAAGGATTAAGCAATACACAAGACAAAGAGAAAATCCTTGKGTCCACAAGCCTGTGGGATATCAAAGCCTTTGGTTCCTTACCTGACCAAATCTCATTATCAGACTGTTACTGGGTGATGTCTCTGCAAGGTGGATTCCTAAAGGTGAAATGTTCTACTCTTGTATTTCCTTACCTTACTACTTAAAATTTGACTTTACAGGTGCATAATGCCTTTGGGTGATGATTCAACCACCATGAATGTCACCCGAAACTGCAGACTAACTCTTTAGCTGCATTTTCATGTGTTTCCACCTCTGACCCRGGTTTGTGCCATGTCCTTCAAAGATCTGGCAAACCTCTCTCTGAATGATGAACTGTGATATCCAGGAGCCAATGAAACAAATGTTGTCAATCGTCTCAAATTCTACAGAATTTCTTTGTAAGCCCTGGTAGAACTTTTTTTTTGGTGAAGTGTTTAAAAGTAGAACAAGTTAAAGAAATAAAAAACAACAAATACCAGAACATCTGCAATTACAATTCCTCTGGACTGCTGRGGTAAGGGCTGGGGCACTAATACTTTGATCACCAAACAGGCTCCTCTTTGCCCACGTTTCTTTTCTGTGTGCACCACAGTAAAGAAGACAGAAGGGCCTGTCACTGCTTTGAGATGGAATCTGAAATGCTGTCACAGCACACACCTRCATTCAAGAAATGGAAACTCCTGAAGTCTCTTCTTTGCCAAACCTCTGTGACACTGGGCAGATTTTGGCAGGAAAGTTTACCTTTGCATTTGCTCTGTCATCCATTTTCCACTGCTGTGCAGAAAGAAACTTCTGTTCCAGTGAATTAAGTTYTGCTAGTTCAGACTCCCTGTGCTCTTGATACTGTTAAAATACATATATCAAACAGAGCAGTTAAATATTTGGCTTACTTCTTACAATTATTTTACACAGAAGAAACAAATTTGAGATATTTGAATGAGTTATTATTTAAACAAACCCAAACACTGATAACTTGCTGGTTTTTAATCAAACTTTCAATTGAGAAGACTGGAGTAGTTTGCAATATGTTATTGTCATCACATTAGCTGCTGAGCCATATGATGAACATAATGTGTCATATGATTGTGACCTCTCCCTCGAGCAGTTTCCATATCATCATCCTGGAGCCAGCTCTAAWGAGAGCTGCTAAAAAGTGTAAGCATACATTGGAAAACCATGTGCAAGATTATTTTTTTTTTTCAATTTCTATTATTTTAAGTTGCTCTTCTCCCTAGGGGAAAAAATATTCTGTGAAGTACAAGAAGCATAGACAAGAGTGACCCTTTCTAATAATAAAAAAAAAAATTGTTGTAAACCTCCTTTTTTCCTTGTATACAAAAATATTTATATATTACCAGTTTTTSTTCTGAATTCCAGTCTCCTCAGAAAAATAAATATACATAGTCTAATACACACATATATATATAAATACACACAAATCACTGTATCTGCCCTAAATGTAACCAATTAAGGAATTTATATCCACATTTTCTTGCCACAGCTGTACCAAGTATACTTATGGGGAACATAAAAAATACATTCAATTGAAAGCACAGTGGAAATGAAAAAAAAAACCAGGGCATTTATTCAAACTGGAAAATCACATATCACAAAAATTWATGTATTTAAATGTATAAAAACTTGAAAATTTCCTCTATACTGTTCCCAACAGTAAGTACATAAGGAAATTCACTCCTATTCCCACACTAAATTACTGTTTTACAGACCTTGTCTCAAGTTTAGAAATAGGATTAGATTTTTTCAGCGAGTACAAACTCACTTTTGCCTCGAGCTTTTCCATGTGCTCTCGTTCCAGTCTCTCCTTTTCGAGCCTCTCTGCTTCTTCTCGTTCAGCTTGTAATTGGGCTTCATCTGAGGATTGGGAAATAGATCAAGGGCATAACTACACTTTGCTTAATAAAACCAGAAAAAAGATTTGGTTATTGGCTCTAATGACAAAAGAACCATAAATGTTTATCTTACATTGCACAGAAATCTTCCACATGAAGATGAATTCCAATTAATTTGAATAGTACTAAAACACACTCTCTATGGCACTGCCCCTATCGGCCTGTGAGGATAAGAGGAGATGAGGCCCAGCAGGCCCAGCAGCAGGAGTGCTCTGTCCCAAGTTACTCTCCCCCTTCCTAAAACCACTGGTTTCCTACAACTCCAATTTGACAGCTGTTTGTTCATTGAAATCCTCTTCAGGGTCTGCTACTCCACATCACAGTTTGCCCATCATATTCCCTATAAATGAAGTGCACAGTACCTTTGTCTTTCAGCTTCCCGTCCCCTCCTTTCTGTGATTTTGCTTTTCCATCTTTATTTTTGCCATTGGACTTCATGTTTGTAATAAGGTAGAAGAAAACAAATATCAGTATTATTTTAATACAGTTTGGCAGTTCTACAACTCTGTAACTTTGCCCTTCTAATGTGATCCCTGAATTAAGATTTTAGACTCCCTACACAGGCAACAAAGCCCCCAGGACAGTAATGCACATCCTGGACTCAATTTTCTTCTCATTTTCATGATAAGCTCTTACAATTAATACATTATTCTATGCTGGACAATTCCAAGCACAGCCACCTCAGGAGGGTATTAAAATCTCTTGGTTTAATGTAGAAATTGACTAACAGGCAGATCTGCTAAGAAAGTAGGTGTTACCACCTCATTAGGATTTCAGGGATGAATCTGTTCTTTTCACTTCAGTAAATAAATAAATAAATAAATAAATAAGTCTTTGATTATTTTTCTTTTACTGAAAATGGAAAATCTGCTTGTTTCAACTACTTGTAATCACTTTCTAGTCAAATTCTTTTCACATTCCTATGACTTAACATAGCACTGAGAAGACCGAGATGCACAGCTGGGGAGGGGTAGATAAATTCATTATCACTGAATTAAGAATAATCCACGGGATAAATTTATGCAACCCAGTTTCCCGTGGACTTCTGCCTGTTGTCCTTCCCTCCACCCATCATATTCTGTGTCCAGCCTATGGCTCAAATAACAGAATCACAGACCCATCAAGGTTGGACAAGACCTCCAAGGACCATCGAGTCTAACCTGTGACCCATCCCCGCCTTGTCACCAGAGCACTGAGTGCCACATCCAGGGGTTCTTTGGACACCTCCAGGGATGGGGACCCCACCACCTCCCTGGGCAGCCCCTTCCAATGTTTAACAACCCTTTCCATGAAGAAACTCTTCCTTTTGTCCAGCCTGAATCTCCTCTGGCACAGCTTGAGGCTGTTTCCTCTTGTCCCATCCCTTGTTCCCAGGGAGCAGAGCCCGACCCACCCCCGGCTGCCCCCTCCTGTCAGGGAGTTGTGCAGAGCCAGAAGGTTCCCCCTGAGCCTCCTTTTCTCCAGGCTGAGCCCCTTTCCCAGCTCCCTCAGCTGCTCCTGGTGCTCCAGACCCTGTTCCTAGCTCCATTTCCTTCTCTGGACATACTCCAGCCCCTCAATGTCCACCTTGCAGTGAGGGGCCCACAACTGGACAGAGCACTCGAGGTGCCCCTCACCAGTGCCCAGCAGAGGGGACAGKCACTGCYCTGGTCCTGCTGGCCACACCATTGCTGACACAGAGCCAGGACACTGCCCCACTGCCCGGACAGTCATTGCCAAGCAAAACWAGCAGTGGCTGCACCGGGCACCTTCTCCCCAGGAGCGCTGCAGGAGCACGACTCGGCCTCCCTGCAGAAGGCACAAAAGCTCCGTGTCCTGGAGACGCCTCTTCCTCCCTCACATTCAATTAGCCCCGACCAACTGCCTCAGGGGAAAACCAATCAAATCATAAAAACAAACACAACAGGGAATTACAGCATGTTTCTGCCTACCTACCTTTTTCTTCGGTTTCGGACCCTAAAAGATCAGAGGGGAAAAAAAGGAAAGAACATGACAGAACAGGGTATCAACTAGAAAGGAATAATTAGAAAAATAGAACTATTCTGTTAAAATCGGATATGATCAACTATTGAAAAACT
Source organism: Amblyornis subalaris (assembly GCA_018881555.1). Classification (NCBI taxonomy): domain Eukaryota; kingdom Metazoa; phylum Chordata; class Aves; order Passeriformes; family Ptilonorhynchidae; genus Amblyornis; species Amblyornis subalaris. The sequence goes on from JACAXG010000121.1 coordinate 358,820, forward strand.
GTAGTGACAATAATTTCAATAYTGTAGAAAATTAGCCACTAACACATAACTCTGAACCATCATAACTTATCAGGCTAGACCACATCTATGATTATAGAACAGCATTTACTTATTTTCATTCTTAGAAAACCCTAATGTACATGAAATATGTAATTTAGTGTGGGACATTTAGTAGAATTTTTCTTCCCAGTGTTTTCTGAACTCATCAACTGTGTGCTATTCCAAATAACACGAAATTACATCCTGCAATGACCTAGAACATCACAGAAACACCACTGAGTTCTTTTGGGTGGGGAAACTTGGGAGAAACAATTAGGGGATTTCTCCAAACGACCACAGGAAATAAGGACAGRTTCCAGAAAGCCAAACATCCAGCAGCAAATCCTTTCCGTACCAAACACTTTTTGCGTGCAACATCTTAATGCTGCCACGCGAATCTGCGTAACTGCAGTGGGATGAATGACTCCCATGGGAATATTCCCTGTGGGGTGGASAAAGCAGTCTGGGAATGAAGTTTGATACCACAGAGCCACTCTGGCAGCAAAGTCTGAGCCATCTCCCAGCTGCTTTCACACCGAGCAGCCCCAGCAGCAAACCACGGCACAAGGAGTTAGATCGGGGATACCAGCGAAACTAACGTGTCTTTCACGTGCTTGTTTGTCTTAAATCCTTTTTAACATGTACAGGTGCTTTAGCAGCCAACAAGGAACACTTGGGTCCAACCTTTCCCACTGTACTACCTGATCCTTACCCACCCCACCCTCTCATCCTTCCCCTCTCCACCACCTAGCCCGCACCGCAGCGCAGCCCGACCCCTCCCCGCCCCACCATGCCCCGCAGCCCGTCCCGGTGCCCGCCGCCGTCCCGGTTTCCTTGACGATCCCAAACCCCGGGATCGCCACCGGCCCCGCCCCCGCAGCCCCGCCCGGCGCATGCGCAGCTGCGGCCGGACCCGCCYGCTCGCGCGCTTGCGGCGGTGCCGTAAAGCGACGCCGTAAAGCGGCGCCGTCGCGGCTGCGGGAGGGAGCGGGTGAGATCCCGGTCCGACCTTCCCGGGAGCGGCTCCGGGGGCAGCGGGGCGGGAGGCAAAGCGAGGGGGAGGCGGCGGCCCCAGGGGGCCGGCAGGTCCCGCAACGGGAGCTAGACTGGGTTCCAGTCGCTTGTGGTTTGTTTGTGGCTGCCCCATCCCTGGAAGTGTCCAGGGCSAGGCTGGACGGGGCTCTGAGCAACCTGGGATAGTGGAAGGTGTCCCTGCCCATGGCGGGGGGCTGGAACGAGATGATCTTTAAGGTCCCTTCCAGCCCAGGCCATTCTGTGATTTTGTGTTTACAGAAATAAAAATCAGTTACTTTGTTGTTAAGGCATTATTTTTCTTTTACTTTTAACTTTTGCCAGCGTGCACTGGACTCCATTTGTAATGCACTTAAACAGTTTTAAAACCCCCAAAATTTACGAATGCAGCAATTGCGGGAATTCCTAGTTTTATATCTATGTATAAATTAATATATTATATGTATAAGTATATAAAATATAGAAATATGTATAAACACATAAATATAATTCCATAAAAGTATATGTGTTCTTATAAATATTGCTATATGAATACACAAAATATATAAGTATATATTCTAAATATATTCTATTTATCTCTCTTTACCACTGTATATATAAAGATACAGTTCTGACAAACTGATTATCCTTCAGGTAAAAATCCCCAAACAAACCAAAAAAATCAGGCAAGGACAGAGAGTTCACCGAAATGTGAGAATGGCCAATTCTTTAAGAGGTGAAGTGGTGAAACTGTACAAAACTGTAAGTGTCTTAAATGCCACCAGCRCTTTCCTTAACCAGAAAATGCAAGCCCCTTCACTGCACGCTCAGTTTATTAAAAACACATCATTTTGTTCTCTCCAAGCTGCTGTACCTGGGAAGGGAGTACCCCAAAGGAGCAGACTACTTTAGAAGCCGTTTGAAAGCAGCTTTTCTCAAAAACAAAGATGAGAAAGACCCGGAAAAGATTAAGCAGCTGATTGCCCGGGGAGAGTTTGTTGTGAAGGAGCTGGAGGCTTTGTACTTCCTGAGGAAATACCGAGCCATGAAGCAGCGCTACTACAGCGACGACCAGCGCTGACCCTGCCCTGACCGTGCCTGTAACCACCCAGACCCAGGAAAGGTAACAATAAAAGAGCTGTGACTGCAAAAGAAATGAAATGTAAATCCTTCCAACCCCTACTAAAGCACCAATCAGGCCTTTGCTTCCCCCTAAGGAGTAGTTTGAAGGATTTGGGTTGTGTCGTTTATGCGTAGTAGGTTTTCCTCTGCTGCTTTTGGCCTCCTCCAATTAAACCCTCAGGTATGAAATGATTTTGCAGGAAGGAGTGGTTGCACAGCCCTGTTCTGTTCCACTTCAGTSTAAGTGTTGAACAGAAACCCTTCCTACCCCATAGCTCTGTTTGGATGTCAGTTCATGGTGCTGTGCTTGTTACTTGAAAGATTAACCTGGTTTTGAAAGTCCTCCRCGCTGAATGATCCATTTCCACTGGAAATGAGCACCTTCTCAGAAGTGAAGTTCTCAGTCCTGGAGAGGGAGTGCTGTGTTCATTTCTGGTCTCCACAGGTCAGGAAAGACAAGGAGCTATKGGAGRGGATCCAGYAGATGATGAAGGGTCTGGAGCATCTCTCTTATGAGGAGGGACTGTTTAGTCTGGAGAAGAGAAGACTGAGAGGGGATCTCATTAATGCATATAAATATCTCCAAGGCGTGTAAGAGGATGGTGCCAGACTCTTCTCAGTGCAATGGCCATAAACCAAACACAAGAAGTTCCACCGCAGCATGAGGAAGAACTTCTTTCTATGGAGGCTGGCAGAGCCCTGGAACAGCTGCCCAGGGAGGTCGTGGAGTCTCTCTCTGGGAACATTCCAAACCCACCTGGACACATTCCTGCGTCACCTGCTCCGAGTTACCCTGCCTTGGCAGGGGGATTGGATTAAATGATCTCTGGGGTCTCTTCCAACCCTGACTCTTCTGTAAAAGTAAATTCTTAAAGCTTTTAACCTCATCTGCTTAACTTGCAGAGGCACCACCTGACTSTGTTAGGGAGATGGCTGCGGGGTCAGGAAAGGGGTGAGCTTGAACAACAGTGCTTTAAGCACTTGGACCCTGAAGACAATTCCTGCTGCTGCTGATTTCTGGTGTTGTGTAACTGCTGCAGCAGGAATAGCAAACTTGATCTTTGCCCCTGGCAGAGAAGTTGGCCATGGCTGTTTGCTCCAGGCTCTCTCTGTAGGCGTGGCTCGACTTGCACTTGTGTCAGAGCTGACAGTCTGTACATTATAGGGCTGGTTGGTGTTTCCACCAACTAAATGACACTGGAGATAGAACAGAAATAATCTTTGAGCTATGGATAAGGAATCTCTGCAGTAAAGCTGTTGGCAGTAGCAAGTCTCAGCTAAGGCATTGGCAAAACTGGGTTTAATATAAAAGAAAGCGTGACAAAGTCCATTCRCAAGGTTCACTCCATTGGATGCTTAAAGCAYACAGAGAAAAAGCAAACTAAAATTTACAATCAATCAATCAAAAACTAWTGTCAACCAAAAATTACCTGTGTGGAGGCTGAGGATACAAAAAGGGTAAGGATAAAAGGAATAAGGGAGATCCTCCTGTTGAGTCACAGAGTGGACCCCCTTGCTAAACTGAGCCCTGGATTTGACCAGTGGTTTAGGCCTGAAGCTTTAACAGCATTTAAACTTAACAGCACTTAATCTGTAGTTTAATGTAAACAATTTAACTAAAAATTCATGTAGAATTTACTATTAGCACAACAGTAACTCGCTTATAGGCCTGACTTAGTTGCAAATCTAAAGTACTTAATCTATGAGAGCAATATCCATTGTACATTTTCTATAACATATCCATACACACAGAGAGACCTAAAGGAGTGTGTACAAGGTATAGMCCTGTGAAAAATTCCCCTGGAATTCGCTCAAGTACTCACGTCAGGTGCCTTTGCATCTTCTCACTGGGCAAAGGGTTGAGCCTCAAGGAAGGGGAGGCATCAGCCCAGGCTCTCTTGTCACTGCTGGTTCTCCAAACGTAGCAAACTGGAGAGTTCACTGGCTCTGAGAGGCCCCACACTGAGAGAGATTTCTGCTCACAGCSCACTGCCGTCCAGGGCAGCTCTGAGGGCTTCACTCAGGACCACTTTTTATAGGGTTGCAAGGGAGTTGGATTTAGTCACAGTAATTTTCCATCCTGACTGCAATCTGGTCAGCTTTGAAAGTTTGATAGCAAAAATGCTGTTCCACTGGGCTTGTTATTCAGGCAGGAAAAATGACTTTCCAAGGCTGCTGGTTAAAAAGCAGGAGCTCGTTAGCCAGCACCAGTTCCTGGGAACAGTGATCCTGATGAGCTCCAGAGGAGCTCAGCCCGGGTGGCTGTTCTTTAAGGCTGAGGCCTGAGGAGGAGGGAGGGAGGATGCAGCACCACCCACAGAATTCCAGGACAGAGTTTAACAAAGGATGGCAGAGCACAGTACCTTGTGATGGAACACAGGCGCTCCCGTTTCTAGCGCCACACTGACGTGAAAAACTCCTTCCACATCAACTGAGCTCCTCTGCACCTACACCTGCTCTGAGGAGCTTCCCCTTCCAGATGCAGGGACACCGGGGGGACAAGGAGAGCAGCTCTGTGACAGGCAGCACCAGGAGAAGTACAGGAAATAAATGGAGAACAACTGCCAMGGACATGCAGTTCACGGGATGCTCCGTTACCGAGATGAGGCACTGAGATCCTTGCAGAGGAAGAGGAAACTGGGACAGACACTCACAATAACTATTTTTTATTACATTACAATAAATAGGAGCAGTACAGTTTGACAAAAAAATGACAAATTCCAGATCACCTCACAGCACGTACTCCTAAAAACATTAAAAATTTTAAAACAAACAGTGGTCTTTTTTTTTTTTTTCCTTTTTTTAACTTAATGTCTGGCATGACCAACATTCCTAGGTCACACAACCAAATTATGGAAAAACTGGATCACACTGCATATGTTCCACATCAAATAAAGCACAATGTACAAAATGTGCATGTTTCAGTTTACACTATACAAAAATAGTTAAAATACATTCCAGGTAAACATATTACATTAAGAAGTCATTCTAGTAAGAAGTTGGCACTCAAGAGGAAAAAGCAGAAGTATTTTCAACATGAAAACACAAGACAGTGGAATAAAGAAATGTTAGGAAAGATTTACCATCTATGTAGCTTTATGTAAACTTGAGACAAAATGATTGGTTTTTTACAGTTTGATGGTCTTCGAAGGTAATAATTGTATTGCTTCATAGTCTAGACAAGAGCAGAAGATTGTGTGTGTCAGTATTTACCCATTACAGAGATCCTGTTACTGTAACAAAGCCCACACAGCGACACTTTTTTCGGTGAGCAAAACCTTTTAGGGCAGTGCAACCGGTCAGAAGAATTCATTTTGGAGCAAACCAATGATATTTAGCAGAGTTACATAAAGCTACTGTAAGAAGGTGTTACTCCCTGACACATGGCAGTTGAATGTGTTAACGTGGGCAGTGAGTCACAGGTTCACTCAGTAGTTGCTCTCAGGACAGACAGCACCCAGGGATGTTCTGTGGAAGCATCTCAAATAGGGCAAGACAGTGATGATGGATCAGCTCGTGCAAGCTGCAATCCAACAGGCTTCACCAAATCTCAACAAATAGGAAGACAAAACTGCACAACAGTGGCAAGGATGTGGTTTGRTTTTGGGGTTTTTTAAAGTAAATAAGGGCTAATCTAGTTGGATTTTGTACTCATTTAATTAGACTGGCAGCTACAGATCACACTTGCTGAAAAAACCCAGCACTAGTTTGTATATAGCTCTATAGTAGAGCTGTATAAATCCACTTTTGATGAATAAGACATTGCTGCTACAATTTTTCCTAACAGCTTTTAGTTAAATGAACGTCAGAATTTTAGACCAGCCCTAATTTGACATGCAGTGTGACTCAGTTACCAAAAYTGAAGTAACCTTAAAATTACTTCCACTTGCTCAAGGCTTACTACCCACCCTTGCTATGTTCTTCATGTATAAAATGTGCAAATAACTGTCTCCAACATGTTTTAACCTTGGAAGCTCTGAAATATTTTGTGACATTAAGAATCTGTTCTTAYTCCTTATTGGTCCTTACAGTATAAAGTTAGGTTCTGCTCTTACTGTTTCTCAGAATATTTCATAACCTACGTTTCACACCAAAGCTGAAAGGAGGGGAGAGGTCTGGATTTTGGTGAGGGGTGGGGGGCACAGGCAGGGAAAGGCCTGATCTCCCTCAGATGCAATGAAATTAGAGAACATGGAGCAATCCAGACTCTGTGTGTTCCCTGCCAGCTTTGCAGCTCTCCACCTATGACACTTGCTCTGGGATTTTTTGCAAAATGATCCTTTTCTCACACAGCTGCACCTTTGGCACCATAGAAATGGTCCGAGTTACACAGTGCAATTTGTACATASCTGTGTAAAATTTCCATGTAATTGGAATACCTTAGATTAGGGCAATGCTGCTATTCCCTGTTCCAAACTTTCCAGTGTCCTGAACTACCCTACTTCAAYGTCTTGTGGTTTATTTTTTGGGTACAGCAGAGTCACACCTTCCAGTGTCACCCTGCAGCTGAGTTAGCTCCTATGAAGAGGTGCACCTCCAGGGACCAAAGCTCTACTGAGACAAACAACTCCACATTTACAGGGAGACAACAGGAACTGGAAACACTGGAACTACTGGCTCGTACTTTAGTGGATAACTAGGCTACTGCAGTACCAAAAAGTGAAAGCTCCTGCAAAAATCCTGCATTAATTCCAATCAGGAAAAAAAAAAAAAAAAGGGGAGGGAAAAACAAAATCACAAAGAGAACTTAATCACAGAGGAAGACAACATTAAAATCTTGGTCTAGCTTCATGACGGCCTAGACACTGGAATGCCACTCACCAACCATTGAATCTGTGCAACAAAACTAGTACTTCACAGACATCACACAAACAACACTGACTCTGGAAACCATGTTCTATGCTGACAGAYTGTGCAAATTCCACACCATTTCTAGGGCATAGTGGATTTCCAAATTATTGGTATGAAGCAGCTAAATTCAACTCATTCGTCCACTCATTTGATGTTACTGGAATTTAAAATTTCTCCCCTATTCTGCACAAAATGGGCATCTGGAAATATTTCATGCCACTCTTTGGGGGGGAAAGAAAAAAGAATGGTTTTACTCCACTATATAATTTAGGATTGATTCTGATTGAATTCTTATGGTAAATTCTGGGTCCATGTATGAATTAACCTAAGAATTTGAATCAACTTCTCTGTTAAGGCGTTCTAGCATTTCCTAGGGACACTCAGGGTGAAATCCTGCACCTCCTGCACAAAGCTGCTCAAAGCTTTGACACAGGGGGATTTCACCTGGGTCTGCAGACACAAAAAGTCAGTGAAGGTCTTAAAGCAATGCATTAACAAGAGCAAATCAACCTAATTAGAACTTTTACTTTTTCCATTGCCAGGTGTGCATTGTTGTCTTTTTTATAATTTTTTCTTTTTTTTTTTTTTAAACTTTTTATAGAAAAAATAGAGTCTTTAAGGAGCGACCATGACAAATTGCAGTGAATTTTTTTTTTTTTTGAAAGTTTTATCTTTACATTCATTAAAGTTGATCTGAAATGCTACAAGACTAGATGCCTAGAAGCAAAATCTACAGGAAGACTATAAAGGCTTCTGGTCTCTCTCTATTGCAATCAGTCTGAAATAAAGGAAAGGCTGAAAAGAAAGTCTCTTTTGCTAACTAGTCCTTTTTCCCAACCAAATTTATAAACCCAAAAATTTAGAGGGGATGTTAGAATGTGTAGAGCATCATTTCATTGTTTGCTTTGCACACAGAACAGAAGTTCACAATCAGTAAGAAAAATAGGAAGTTAGCAACTGTGCATGCACCAAAGAGTCCTAAGACAGTTCTCAGGTTTTTTACGGATTTTTTTTTTTGTTTGTTTTGTTTGTTTTGGTTTTTTGTTTTTTTTTTTTTTTTCACAGGCATTGCTAGTTCAAGAACCAACAGTCAAAGAATACTGGCACTTTAAGAGGAATGAAGTTTCCACTGTCATTTAAAACAAGCATTCAGGTAAAGCTAACAGGATCATGAAGCAGAAAGTAAAGTAATGCTAAAACAAATGCTAATAATTTAGTGTAATGTACAAAATTACTTCAGTACTTCTTAAGAATAAGGATAAATTGTATTTACATAATTATACACTTTGTCTTTGTCTTCTTTTTCTTCTTTTTACCGTCTTTGCTCATCTTCTCTTTGTGTTTTCTGATTTCTCGAACTAACGTGTAGAAGGCATCATCAACACCCTGAAAAGACACAAACGTGGAGCRTTAGGATCAGGCTGAGCCTTAGGTGCCTGCTGAGGTACAGCTCCTGTCCCTGTGAGCTGGCCAGGTGAGGGGGGTTCAGTCAGCACATTTGGGTGCTGCCATCCTCCGAACAGTGAATCCTGGCTGCAGGCTGCTCCTCTCCAGAGCTCTGAGCACCACTGACACAACCCCTCAGGGAAAGAACTGCTTTGATGCCAGCAGGAGCTGACTCCTTGCTGCCCTATCCCTCAGCTCGTCCCAAACCAGGCTCAGGGCATCCTGCAGGTTACTGACTGCCCTGGGCTTGAGCACAGGGGCCCCACGGGTGACATTCTGTTCCTGATGTGGGAAGGAGAKTGGCACAGTGTGTACTGCCCTCTTCTCCATCTCAGAGAGGGCACACCTTGTCCCACCACAAGCTACAAAAGTATAGTGTATATATAGTGTGTGTATATATAATAATACCTCACACTTAGGTTCTAAGTATGTATTAGCATAGAATCACAGGATGGCCTGGGTTGGAAGGGACCTTAAAGGTCACCCAGTCCCACCCCTGCCGTGGGCAGGGACACCTTCCCCTCGCCCAGGTTGCTCCAAGCCCCGTCCAACCCGGCCTTGGACACTTCCAGGGATGGGGCAGCCACAGCTTCTCCGGGCAGCCTGTGCCAGGGCCTCAGCACCCTCACAGGGAAGTTGTGAGGCATTAACTACCTTTATTTATGCTTCAACAATCTATATGCAGCTCTGAGAAGTGAATTCAAATATTTGCAACATGAATTAAATACCGAAGACACAGTTATGGTTAATCCACATATGCAGATCATTTCTCAGGCACACTGATAGAGTAATCACATCACACTTTTACAAATCTTTACACATGCAAATCAATCAAATCAATCCCACGTCCCAGTGATATGATTTGATACATAATTCTATTCAACTTTTAAAGTTAAGGACACTTGAAACACATTATCTCTGGGGCTGTATCATATAGTCACTTAAAATCTCCACGGCTCCAAGACTTGAGCTACAGACACAAAAGCTAATGTTTGTTCACATTGAGTATTTTTTAATTACTTTTGGAGGTAATTATATCTGACAAAAATTAACTCTGATCAGAAGAGACCAGCATATCCAGAAGCCTGATATGGAGCACTATCAAATACAATGTTATACAATGTACTTTATAAGAACCTACTTATGTCAAACAATTTATGGCCCAGTTTTCAGGTTGCTTCAAATCCCACTGAAGTACCCATGTTGTCAGTCTGCCTTTACACTTAACAATTTGACTACAGGCAGTTATAAAACCTTGAAGATAAAAATTTTCTTGAGTCTTTGCTGCCTTACTCCTTATATCTTTTAGCTAGATCAGAAATGTTACTGTATCCCAGCAGCCAAATGCATCACTGTGGGTCTAGAAATTCAGCCCTACAACTTGTCAACCACACAAGTTTGCCTTCAAGCTGCCAATAAAAATGAACACTCTGCATTTACTCCTCTATGCCTACTTCAGTAAACAACTGCAAGTGAACTCTGAAAAAAACAAAAAAGCCAAATATCACCTAATTTATTACTGTTTCAGCCAATCACCAAGTGGTGATGAAACTTCATATGGAAAGTCCAAACAACAGTGAAGTGTTAAATAGCTTCACTTAAATGCAGCACTCCAGTATAAGCTAAATTTATTTAAAACCTTCATGTTCATAAAACATTTACAAACAACTGATGTTCAAAGGCCTTGGCAGTCTCTCTCCCAATATTAATAGCACACTTTTCCATGCACACATGACATGACCTTGCAAACAACTTGTTCTACATTTTGAGGTGTTACTGACCAATGTAAAAGTGATGCAGCATGCCCAGTGAGAGAGCAGCCTTAGTTCTGCAAATGGTCATGTCCGTCATGAATTTTTTGAGAATTAAAAATACTTGGTATTACTTTACAGAGAGCCAGTGTATTTTGCTTATAGCTTCAGCTTTAATGCACAAAGTAAATATTTAGCAGTGTTCATGCAGGGAAATGGTATAGAAGTAGTGATGGTTCAAAGGGATTTCACTGCAGGTCTCTCAGTATTAAGGAGGAGGACAGCACTAAAAATCAATCACAACAGACAAAAATCCAGTTTCATCCTTAAAACACAAGAACCATATAAGAAAGACCTCTGCACAATGTTCAGTCTACAAGACTGTTCACACGTTTCCTTACAGAACCACCTTTCAGAATTGGCTTTCAGCTGGTGTCTTCAAATGAGACACACAAACATGGCAATTTTAAGTCTTCAAACGAGCAACCCTCCCTCATTAAACTTGTTTTAAAATAAATGCAGAGAAAATAACTTGTACAAGGTAATATTCAGATACTATCATGAACCTTTAAACATGTGACTTCCCAACCAAGGCTGAAATTTTTATTCTACTTAGTAAGATGATGATCTTTTAAATACAATGCCTGTTGCAAAATAGAATCACAGAACGGTTGGGGTTGGAAGAGATCTTAAAGATCACCTCGTTCCAACCCCCTGCCATGGGCAGGAACACCTTCCACTGTCCCAGGTTACAGAACTGACTTGGCTTTCATCCTTGCATTTACACCTTTGTAGACCAAGCCTCATTCATTATTGATTATGTACTTTGGTCCTGCCACAATTCGTCTTCAATTCAGGTAATTAATGTAACATGACACACAAAACTATGTGTAGAACATCTGAAGTGGAGAACACAAGGTAAAGTGAGGGCTTTCACTTTTCAGCCTGTCCATTAAATTTTAAATGTAAGCAGCGGATACTCTGTCTACAGAAGTTCCCTGAAGGCATCAGAGCTCTAAGATCAAAGGCTGCCAACCTTCCCAGCGAGCTCTTTCAGTAGGAAGGGACTGCAGGCAGCTGACCTTCCTCCCTCTAACAATGGGGTCATTGTGTGCAAGCTTTTGGGGAAGTTAAGATGTACTGAATGAGTGCTTTAAATCCGGGCTCAGATTAGAAACGCACAATTCCCTGAGCAGGCTCAGAACTAAACCCCAGTGCCTCAATAAAGGTGCACTGACAGGGCTTGCTCCTGGCCCTTGTGCTTCCAAAGGGCAACCACGACAGGCAAAGAGGACAGAAACACCAGGAGTGACCCCACAGAAACAGCCTGCTCCTGGCTCCAGCTTTGCTCTGCAGCACCACATGGTCCCATGGCCACAGAAGTCTGGAGATGTGGTTGCACGATCACAGGCATGATGAGACCTGGCAACTAACCTGGCTATCAATAATAAATGCTACATTCATAAGGAATTCAGAATTCCTCCATACCCCAGCCCCCAAAACAAACCCTTTGACAAGTTTTAAATTGTAGAAGTTCTTTCTTATATTTTTTTTAATATATAATACGTATATACACACACAGATGTAGTCACGAGGAAGAGAAGTTATTTGTACATGTTGTAGTACTATAGAAATCATTARATTAGTTTTCATCAAGAATGTAGACATTTTTAGTTTCACATCTAGAACTTTTCTAATTCAAATTTTTCACTATTAACCCAGCTCAACCTGAATTACATTATCTCGATGTCTAATTTATGCCCTAGAGAAATTTTGTTACAGTATGTTTTTATGTAAAAAACCTGATGCTTTCAAGAAAGAGTTCTTTTGAGGATTTCACACTGAGTTTTGAAAATTCCTCCTTGCTAGTTGGAAATTATAAATGGGGCAAAAATATGTTCTGTACTTTCTGCTTTACTGTGCAACAGCCAAAGAAATGAAACTYTCAGAAAGCATCAGCAGTCAACTGAAGTCTGAGTAGTCAAAGTTTTCAGTTTGCTTGTGCAACATTAATATAACTAAGAAGGCAGCAAGAATATAAACAATATTCCAAGAGGCAGCAAAACACTCTGAACCATCAAACTTGATTATTCACAGAATACCATCACTGCAATGTGTGTTATAATGAATATTTTTGAAGTCTAAAATCTCAGCTGTAAGACTCACATCATCAGGTGCTGCCCTCCTTAGCCACCTACTGCACATCAGACTGAAATAAAACATTCTTTTACTGACTAGAAAGTAATACAAGCCAGGCTGTTTTAAATGTCAGATTTCCTGTTCCACTCAAATCACTACTGAGCTACAGCTGTGCCATAATAATTTTGGAATATGCTTTCTCYACCTTTGCTCCCTAAATAAAAAGTTGCAGAAATGATTATCAATACCATGTAGAATTCACTCGAGGGTAAAGACAAATGTTTCCTTCCCTGAGCAGACTCCTGAAGTTCTAGAGTCTTGGATCCAAGACTATCTTCCAAATAGGATGTAGACAAAAAAGCTCAGAACAACAAACATCCAAAACTCAACAATATCCATTGCTGACAAAAGATTTTCCCCCCTCTCGGGGAAAAAACGGTGCAAAAMCCCTGAAAAATACTTTTCTTGGACATCACCAGAAAGAAAGTAGGGAGCTGGTAGAAAGAGAGTGTGTGTTCGCTGAGCTRTAAATAAGAATCCTAAAATCTGAAAAAATGCTTCCATTGAAAACCACAATTCYCATCATCCTATTCTCATTCTCCCAAGGAAGTCCAGAGAAAGGGAAAGCAGACAGAAATCAGGTTCTTTCTTTCAAGTCCCAGTATAAATAAAGAAATTCTACTTCATGGTACCATTACATCAGTAAGACAGCAAGAAACTGCAAAGTTGGTTTTCAGAAGGCTACAGGGCTTAAGCAATTTAATTCCTATTGCTCTCATCAAAAGTCCTCTTGCCAAGCTTCTGTTCATGGTTTTTTGATGACTAGGGAAGGATAAAACAAGGTATTTTGATGGCATCACTTTTATTAATATTTGGATGCAAAACTGGGGAGCTTCGTGACTGAAGGTTYCAGTTTCCTGCAAAGGAAACCTGTGATGCAAACAGGGTCACAAAGTGATTCAATCATACAATTTTTAAGGCTGGAAAAGACCTCCAAAAGCATCAAGTCCAACCTCTGACTGATCACCACCTTGTCAACTAAGCCATGGCACTGAGCRTCACATCCAGYTGWTTCTCGAGCACCTCCAGGAATGGTGACTCCACCACTTTCTTTAAAAAAAAAAAAAATCTAAGTAATTATCTCAGAGCAGTCAGTCATCACTTAAAAGCTGAGACTGTAATAACCCTGAGCAGATCTAGTGAAAACTGATATCAATCAAAATTTGTCCTCCCTCCTCCAGAAAGAGGAACAAAACTCCCTCACTGAAGGGAACATTCCCACAGTTGTGACAGTCTCCTCAGGATACAAGTCAAATCCTACTCCTTCCCTGCCACATATTCTGGAGTACAAAAGGCACCTGGAAAAGCAGTTTTTCTTTTACACAGTGGGRAATTCCAGGATTAATTAATAGGGTAGTAATATCTGCAAGGAGCTACTTTGATGATTTGTTCAAAAAGCACTTCCGTATCACAATTTCTTCTGCCCTCACCTCCTCCTTTTTTTCTTACAGTGGAATATACAGATAAAAAAATGATTTTGTGAGAATTTGGGTATTGGGGTTTTTTGGTGCTTTTTTGTTGTTGTTTTTGKTTTAGTCCCCTCTCTCCTCCAGTGTTACTTCTCTGTCGCTTAGCCCCCACCTCTTGTAAAGGCTCTTAAAAAAAGGTGAAACTTTATTTTGTCCAAATGTGGATCACTCATGGCATTATGAAAACCCTAATGTCTTTCTGGAAATGGTAAGGGTATATTTTTTAAGCTGAGGAAAAACAAGGAAAAAAATAGCATGGCATAAGGAAAGGCCTGAGAATTAAGAAATCCTGTACACCAGCCAAATAATGTTTTGCTGGATTGGGAACCTCCTATTTCTGCATGTGAGAAGGACTATAAATATCACAATCTTCTCCCCTCAGTTCATCAGGCTGAARATTCAATCAATATTCACTTCAACAGCATCTGCAATATATTCCTAATAAAACTTTTTCCCCCCAACATCTTCCCACTCAGAACTGTGCCTCCATTTCACAGCTGGAGAATTCACTATGCAGCAAAGACTTCTCGTTAATCCCTTTATCAAAACCTCACGGAACAAAGCAAATCCACAGCACTTAGGTGTTTGCTAGGAATATTATTCAGGACACCGAAATGTGATTGGTTTTAGATCTTAAATTATGTCATTGATTAGCTGCAAAAAGTCTGATTCGCAAGACGCCATCGATCAGTTGTATTTGGCAAGTGATTTGCAACACTTACCCTGTTACATTACAAACTTACCCTGTGTTACATTACAAGGCATTGTTTAATTTTCATGCACCCTGGAGTCTTTTCTTCTTTGCTGATTTTTTTCACTCTGTACTGTCGAATCTCTCGCACCAATGTATAAAAAGCATCCTCCACTCTCTGCATTGTAAAACACAACTCCTTGAACACTGCTTCGTTAATAACTGAGACAGACTAGGCACCCACGGGAGGGGAAAAAACACAACAAAAGCACTGAAAGTATGAGCTTTACTCGAGAGAAGTGTATGGATCTTCATTTATATGTTTAAAATGCTGGGCTTGCTCATTTGCTGCTTGATAAATACTTTTTAATTCAAGCAGAGACATTTATTGATTACCAATTATTGTGGATATCTACACTTCAAGCCCTCCTTTTTTTTTCTGTACATGGTAACATTGGGACAAAAAAAAGAGTAAGATTTAATTTCTTCCATTGCATACCAGGCTGAAAATAATACTGCTTGTGTTACTGAATCTTTTCCCACACTTCTGTGGGGAACTTTGCAAAAGTCTGTGGATCAAGCTAACAAAGTATAGAAAAAGTCCCTCCAGGTAATTTCCTGAGAGGTTATAAAGAAAYAATTTTTTCTAACAATACTAAATTTGGGGCAGTGTTGTTTTTAAAGCTACTTGCTTTACAAAGCAARCACTATGCTATTAAATTTAGGAAAAGTGCTATCTGAGCCATGGCAGCAAATGTTCATTATTATAATCTTTAAGAGCTTGGTTACATCATATTTCAAAATCTGTCCATAAATTTAAACATTAAGATCAGTCTGTGAGGATGTTCCTATTAGAACAAGATACAAAAAGTTTCACTGCAGTTTTTTAAGGGGAGAGCAAATCTCTCTGCCTTACCATCAATCTTACTCCTTGTCTCCTCCATCAGATCGACAGGGCTGTTAATTTAATAMAAACTCATCATTTGAAAATAAAACCAGAACAGACTGATGACTGTGGTAAGCAGCACAACCACTTAAACCCCAAAACTTTATTACTACCAATGAACAGTCTGGRCTTTTATTTGGCAGATTTTCCATAAATTCTCTCTCCAATTCATCCTCATTTTRTGCACCTAATAACAAAAACCAGCCAACATTTACTGCCACAGTTATTGGGTGATTTTGCATGACCTGTGCCATAGGTTATCACATTGAAAACTTATTTTTAACACACTGCTGCTTATCTGGGGGTTCTTCTGAACAACAGCCTCTTAAATTTCAAGATTAAATTAATTACATTTATTTCTTGGGTTGTATTTCCCTGTATACATATAATATGTCCTGTTAGGATGTMGAGAAGTATGGATGAGGTGACAAGTCTTACATTCCAGGTGTGACAGTTTGCAAAATGTAAAGAAAGCCACAAAAAATGGGCAAACCCCAAGTAAAGCTCATACTTTCCTGTTCTTCTGGAAGTGATGGAAGTTTCTTTCTGAAGTGGAAACAGCAAACATTGATCAGCTGCTATGTGCCAAAGCACAGGCTGTACAAGAATCAGCATTTTTGCAAATCTGCTGTTTTGCCGTAGAAAGATGTAATTTGATTATGGAGCTTTCCCATGAAAAATTAGGTAACAATTCTTGAGTCAACATTTATTGCCAACTTTCCCATCACCAACAGGAGCTGTAATTTGCTTTAGCAATGCAGAGAGATGGAGAGACACAGACAGAGTGAGAAAAGAAATTGCTATTACTGCCACCACCAAGAATAGTCTTATGAACCCTGCTGGAAGAGATTATTCTGAAAGAAAATCTGTACAGACACATTTTTGTATTTGCTTATTTCATTAGCACAGGCTGACATTTTAAAGAGCCAGATGCCAGTCTTACAAACTTAAGTCATTTTAATACCACTTTAAGATTCTTTAGTATTTTTTCCTGCAATGAGCATATATATATATAAAATGGGATGCACCAGTTCTTTCAGCTGTCAGAACTGGAAGCAAAAATCTAAACAGCCTAAGGAACCCATGACCTTGAGGCAACGTTTTCGAGATGCTTTTGCCTCCTGAATGACAGCCAAACACTGCATTTAAAATATGGCTGTGTGCAGMGAAAGGCTGTTTCAAACACACACCACAGCATTCCAAACAGGAATTTTCACACGTTCCCCTTCTGCAAACAGCACTTCAAGGGAACTAATGAAAGTTAGCCTTGACAACTCATAAGTGCTCTCTGCCCATCGTTATCATAGCTGGTGTCCTAAAAGCAACTTCTASATAGACACATAAAAATCAAAATTCTTCATGAGGACACGAGCCAGAAGAATGCTACTCCCTGGGTAAAAACACTCCCAACATAAAACTTGGAAGTGGCAAAGTCAGCTCAGCCAGTACTGGAGATACACAAACCTGCAAAACTCTACCAGCTCATGGGAGATTCAGCTTACAGGTTAAGGCTAATTTTTGCTGTCTCTAAAACAGACATAATGCTTTGAAGGATTGTTTGGAAACTGTTACTACAACTCAGCCACAYGCAGAACCTCCACTAGTTTGGGGAGGGAGTGTTTAGCTGATCATGTTATTATTGTAATGGCTAAATACCAGATCTACATCAGGAAATTCCTGTTAAATGCTGCACAGTCCTGATTAAAGTTACAGAGCTCATTGCTCCAAAGTTAAGCAGGGCCAGAATCACAGCTCTCCATCCTTCCTGAATTTCACCCATCCTGCACATGTATCTTCCTCATATCTGCATTAAATAAATAACAATCTGGTTTCCTCAGCATCCTGGAGTCACTCACAAGMTGGATGCCAGAATATGTACCATCATTACCAAAACTTTTTCTTTCCTTGGAGCCTTGTTCTTTGGGAAAACTWAGCTTTTTCAGAAAAGTTCTACCTTACAACAGGTAAGTGCCATGAAAAAGCCCAACCCATGGCGTGAAGTCTGACCAAGTTAAAACTGATTGAAAACAAAGTTTTAAGATGAAACCTGTACACATGAACTGGATTAAAAGCGCCTTGGAGTGATACAATATCATTACACAGATATAATAAACCCCTAAAAAACAGTTCAAGCAAACTGAGGTTTCAGTTAGTCATGAACTTGAACAGAGGTGTAGGAATGAATTTTTGTAAATACTGTCCCAGTTACTTCATCAGACCAGGCACAGGTTCTCAACTTACTTTCATCACAAGGCTGGGGCCTAACCCATTGCAAGCAGACAGCTGAAATAACTAAAGTGCTTTTTTAACAGCATCCTTGTGATTCAGGTCAACTTCTTCATTACACACTTCAAAAGTGTGTTTAAGTATATATTCTCAGAGATGAGACCTAACACTTTGGGAAACCCTTTACAATGCTTGCAATAATGCCCATTTGTCTGCTTTTCCTTTGAATCCAACACCAGCAGGAAAGCTGAAATGTTCCAAGGGAAACAAAGCCCTGCAGTGAAACCACATTGGGGTGGTTTGGCCTTACAGCTTCTCCCCGTGTAGCTCACAGGCAAAGGGAAGCCCAAGAAAGAATGGAGGTGCAGCCAGGGATAAATCAGGTTTGTCCCTCATCTCTCATTGATATTATTGATAATATTGGGAGCTACATGCCCATGTAGACAGGGAAGAACTTGAATATAAAGCTTATGTCAAACAGGGAAAAGCAAAACCAGCTATCAAAATAAACCTAAAAGAGTCATCCCCTCCTGCATAAGGACTGTGAAAGGATGAGTAAATGCTCATGCCTTACAAAACCACCAGCACTGCCACTTGCTTACACTCAGAAACAGAACTATCACTATTTCTCATCAATTACATTATATTAATTTCAGTCAGCGGTCTAATTAAAAATATTGATAATCTATAGCCTTATACCCAAGTTGTAGGGTCCACTAAGCCAAGGTTTCATTGATGAACTCCATGATTTGTATGAAAATTCACAGAGGGATTTGCCTTAAAACACAATCTTCTTGCATCTTTATTGTCAGTCAGAACCCAAACATACYAACTTTTAGAACAATTTCTGACCTTGCCTATGAATTTTTGAAAATCTTAAAAACTTGSTTGAACTGTGACACCATCCAGCATGAGCATCCAATGCCATCATTTAAAAAAAACTCTCTTGGCAATCAAAAAAGTCTATGCTGACAACTCCTTCCCATTTCCMTCTTCCCTGTTTCCTTCTCCAGCAACATTTCTGACTCCCTCTGAGCTCCAGCAGAAYTGGGGCACAGGGAAGGGCAGAGGCAAGGAGATGATGCCATTCAACAGGGCATTAGTGAGGATATTTCCATGTGGTGGGAGGTGAGGAAAGTAATGGAAAAGAATGTTCCTACTTTTAAATATTCATGGCTGACTTTCTACAGACCCAGAAGACCACCAGCTACATCTGCTCATACTTGGAAGTTCTGCATGAGGTCAGAGAGGACCAGATCCCTTCTGCAGCATTTCAGGAGGCATTGCCAGAAATCATAAAAGTCACAGAGAGCACTGAAATTAGAGGACAATTCATGTATGACTGGTCTATTGTCCTCTGAAACAAGCAGAAAACTCTGTCAGACCACTTAAAAGTCTGAAAGATAAAAAAAAAAAGTAGATGCTGCTTTCTGTAAAACAAGATCTTAATGCTGGAGAGGAGTGGTGATTTTTGAGCATGTGATTTTGTAGTGGCCAGGCATGGTGGGACTAAACAGGTGGGGTGGGGAGAAGGAATCTTGGAAAATACACCATCCTATCAACATACTTTTTAAAAAAGTGGCCACGCAAAAGGAATATTTCCCCAACAAAGCCTGATGCTCTGTAAGACAGACTGAACCAAGTAAAATCCAGGTGTTAGTACASAACTTCTGCTATTTCAAACCTCAAACATAATTTCAGAGGGTTTTTTTTACCCTCCTATCTCCACGACAGCCACTAATGCAGTACCTTCCAAACAAGGACACTGTCATTATTCAGTCCACATTCTTCAGGAYGCTCGTGTGGCCTAATTTATTCTCAGTCATTTAAGTTTTGCAATTCTGCTTTGGTTTCTTTAATCCTACCTAACAGAGACTTTCTCTGCTGCCAAAAGTTAGAATTCCTTTGTAAAGTTTTACTAATTAGTCCAGGTTTCAACTTGTCAAAACCTTGGGTGGGTGTAGCAAATCTGCRCTTATAAAATATTCATGTCTCAGATCCCAAAATACCTTGTGTACTATGAGGAAATTCTGCCAAGTGATGCAGCTGGATCTCTCTAGCAGTTACACCGAGCACTTACTCAGACTGCAGCACTCTGCCCTCATTTGCCTCCTCCTGTTACACCTCATTCCTGAYTCACAACTTGCACATAACACTTCTGATTATGCACAGAGTACGAGCTACTGGGCCACTCAGGCCTGATCTGATTTGTACTGACAGGAAATCTTTGCTCTTGAAAGTGAAACCACAAATCAGCATTTTTCAAAAGATTCCTTTCTTCCAGAAATACTGAACCAGCTCCACCTCTACCTGCAGAGYTTCTCTTCTCCTGAGTGCACAGAGGTACCACCAGGTCACCTGTGTCCCCACAAACCCCAACAGAGGCACTGAAAGGACCAGTTGGTTGTACCAGTGGGGTACAATARACCCACAGTGAGCTCTGAAGTCTTAGGAAAGTATCGTCTTACACAAACARTTCAGTAATTTCAAAAAAACAGCCTTCTGGTCAATTGTTTAGCTAYAAAAAGGTGTATCAAGCATGTCCCCCTAATGATAGAATCAATGCCTCAAGGGAAGATTCCTTTTGTTACTAATGAAAACACTTTGACCAGAATACACTAATTAGCTGTTTGWCTGTTTAATACTCTTGCTGAGGAAAAAAAAAAGCATTTCACCTGTAAGCAGAAGTGCTTTTATTCTACCAAAACCTATCACAAGTTCAAGAATGCTGCAGCCACCTKACAGAGGAGAGCAGCAGCAGCCCAGGACTCACTCCAAGTTGAAGCCAATCACTCATCAATAAACAATTACCAGTTGTCAGCGAGTTGACAGAAAGGAGAGACACCCCAAGGATTTCCAATCTGGAGAAATGCATCCATTGATATGACCCAGCAATTGTCAATGCCCAGAGTAATTAACATTATGCTCATTCAGGTGAGAGCTCTGCCTTTGCATCTGAGAAGTTTTGAGCTTTACCTGTCTTGTCTTTGCTGATGTTTCAATGAAAGGAATTCCATAACTTCTTGCTAAATCCTGAGCTTGTTTTGTGTCTACTGTTCTGGAAGGCAAATCACATTTGTTTCCTACTAGCACCATTGGGACATCTTCAGAGTCTTTAACTCTCTTTATTTGTTCCCTAAAAAGAAGGAAAGAAAAAAAAAGAGATTATATTTAACAAGTATTACTAGTTTATATAGTAGATTTTAAAACAATTAAAAAATTAAATTAACAGAGTCCCAGCATCATTCTTTATGTAAATTTACTGCACATACATTATTGGAAGCCACTGAAAAATAAATTCACCAATCCTGTCACCAYCAAATTTGGCATCTTCCTAAACAGAACCAAACCAGACCAAACCACCTAAACAAAAAAAGGCTGACATTTTGCAAAATACTATAGATGCTAATGTCGTTACACTAGGTTTTTTAAATTATTATATTTTTTACTTTTTAGCAGATAATACCAGGACAAGCTTAACAAGCTCTGGGATGAATTTACTACTTACCTCTCACATTCAACACTCATAACCCTCAATTCATTCACCAAGAGAAAACACTGTCAAAAGCCCTATGTCTGCTTGTCTTGATTTTGGTTTGGTTTTGGGGGGAAGTTGTGATTTTTATTTTTTTTAATTAAAGGCAGCATTCAAAAGTCTGCATTTAGACAGGGGTTTTAAAACTTTGACCACCACTGATCAGGCTCTCTACAGATTTTGTGTCTGCCCTTCTTAAGAATCAGGGCTCACACAGGTTATTCTTCCCATAACATTGCCCAGGTATTTCTCCCACCAGACCTAAATAAAGCCAGCAATCAACATTATTGTCTGTACAATTTCAATTGCTTCAGTTTTTCCCCCTTAGCAAACAATTTGATTTAAGGAATGGGCAGAATTTACCTTTGGATAAGCCTCGACTTGGAATACTAAGTCACATTAGTTTACACCTCATTTATGAACAAGGCAGAATTTCAGATGACACAAAATTCCAGGTAACAAATGTGCAAATAAGTTGCAATATTGTTAATTCGTAGTTTTTCTCTTAGATGCTATTCCATGAGAGATCACTGTATTATGTAGTGGAAGAACAAGCCACCTGTCCACCTAATACAAGAGCTGGTTGCATATCTTCCCACATACACACCTATAATGGTGAATATCTTCAAAAGACTTTGTATTGTTTATGGCAAACACACACAAGAAGCCTTCCCCTGTTCTCATATACTGGTCCCTCATTGCACTGTATTCTTCTTGACCTGCTGTATCAAGAATATCCAAGAGACAGGTTTCTCCATCAATTACTACTTGCTTCCTGTAGGAATCCTAGGAAAAGAGAAAATACACCTTGGTTAACCACAAACAAGAAAGGTTTCGAACATCAGTAAATCCAGAGATACTGGAATCATTTACTAGCAATAAGAATGACTGAAAAGGTTTGACTGTGTTGAAGCTTACTCAATGTACCAATTATATTTTTTTTTTTAGCTAAAATCTGTCCCTCGTTCTATTCCACAACAATGCACAAAATAAAAAACCAGAAAGAACACACAAGTAAGACAACTCCAAAAATCTATGCCACTGAAGAGGAAGTGAAGAATAAAAAGCCTTCAGTGCTTGGGACAGGAAATCTGCTTTGTATGCCTAAGCAGGTGTGTATAATGATATCTGCTATTAAATTATCAAAGTTGAGTTGATGTATTTGAAGTTGAAGCCTTTTAGCCAAGACAGACCAACAGAGTCATACAAAAGCCCCGATGGGTTGGTTCACAGAGATGTCGGAACAAATCATTTCAATGCTATCAAATCAAAGCTTTCAGGTCACTGATTCAAGTGGCTAAAATCTGTACAAAGTCCCACCAGCTAGATATCAATGCCTACTTACATCTCTCTTTTGGTGCTAGGCTCCTATGAGTACACAGCTTTAGCAATAAGAACCATTACACACCCAGTAACTTCTATAAACACCTCTATATTTGAAATAAAGCCACRGCAATGAGCTTTGAAAATATGTCACCAAAGAGCACCATGAATTATTCTCAGTCAGCAGTACTTGTAACAAATAAGAGGYACAAACACAAGCTCCTGCTATCACCTTTCAGATGCCTTAGCCAGAGATTAACACGACATTGCTGCTGTTCTGTTTGACACTTACACAGGAGCGAACCTAAGCTACTGGGAAGGGAATTACAGAATTAAAATTGCAATTCTAGCCAGCATCAAGACGAATTCAGAACAAACTTCCTGCCTTAGGACCCCTTTTAGGGCACAGKACACCTACTCTTGGGCACTTTCTACCAATTTGTGTTTTTACAAAAGGCTCTCCTCTTTCCTGTTGCTCATGCTAAGAAACAAGCAGGAGATAAATGTATAGAATCAGTACCTTAAACCAAACAAACTCTGTAATCACACATTTATCATGAGCCTGGATGACATTTAGCAGTATCAAGTAAAACAATATTGACTGTTTACTCTAAAGATAAAAGTTTGCCTCCAACATGATTTTGGAACTATTTATTTCACAGAAGTGCAAATTCAGTGTTCAAGTAAGAAGTAGGTAACTTAGTTTAGAAACATATCAGCCATGTTTAAATATTGATACAGCTGAGAAACACACAAGCTCCAGCATGTTTTAAAATAAAGCTAATATTCGATCTTGATGCTTAAAGGAAATAAAATT
Organism: Amblyornis subalaris; assembly: GCA_018881555.1. Classification (NCBI taxonomy): domain Eukaryota; kingdom Metazoa; phylum Chordata; class Aves; order Passeriformes; family Ptilonorhynchidae; genus Amblyornis; species Amblyornis subalaris. The sequence continues at coordinate 382,246 of JACAXG010000121.1, forward strand.
ACCAAAAAACCCCCAAACCAAAGTATGCATCTTCATTCCAACACTTCTACTCAACAGCAGATCCCCCATGTCCTAGGATACCTTTATCACAGCTCACAGTGAAGCACAAGTAGAACTTCTATCATTAYACCAGGCATATTTACAAAGCTTTCATTTTCTCTTCTTGCAATTTGACTGCTAGTTTAWAAATATGAAAAGCAGTTCTTGAAAAGCCTGTACTATTCCTTTCCATCTTAGCACTTCAAAGGAAAAGAAATTCCCCTCAACTGAGCTCTAAACAAAAGCTTTAAGTAATTTTCATCAAAGAAAGTAATTTTTAAGAGAAAAGAAAATCACTTTTAAGAACTGCTGGCTTTAGCATGTCTACCAYGTTAGCAGCAGCAGTAAAGGTGCACCAGCATAAAACACAGCACAGATACAAAAATTATTATTGGGAGATGCTAAGTTGTTTYGCCACTTCTGGGGAGAAAATTTTGTCACTACCTAGGCAAGGGGTTTGAGGCAGAAGGAAAAGAAAGATGTGGGAGAGAAAATTGAAGCTTTTTTGCCTTTTTTCCCCTCTCCCTTGCAAAACACCAAAATCACTTTTGTCACTATTAAGTAAAAACAAAATGCAAACTAGAAATAATGCAACCTAGAAGTTTAATTCCTAAGTAATACAAAATTCCAGTTTTCCCCAGTATACAGACTCAGCACATCTATGTAATTTTTAAATTTTCATTGATCACTGCTTGTATTGGCCTTTCACAAGCCAAGAAAACCAGCAAGAATTATGTTAAAGGAGTAATAACTCCATCTATTCACAAGCACTGATAAGAAAATGTGATATGAAATCTCAGCTCTACACTACATATGGAATTTAGCTAAAAAACCCCACTGCTTAATAAACCCCATCTAGGCAAGCGACTATTATTCCATAAAAGTCCATTATACCAGAGATTTAACGTTAAAATATCACAGCTACTGAGACTAAACTGTTGCTAAATATTGGTGCAAGTTTCACAGGGGCACAGGTCATTCAAGAACACGGACTTAAATATCAGTATTCCTAAATCAGCCCAGGGATTTGGCTAATCCCATTTCAAAAACTCTGACAGGCAGCTAGGAGAGCTGCTCTTTCTCTGGGACGCTTAAAAGACGACACATATTTAGGGCAAAAAAAATACAGCCGGAGCTGTAAAAGAGCTAAAAACGCAAGAAATCCAAGCGATGTGCTCACAAATAAGGTTTACCGCACCTCGGCCGGTAGAGGGCACTGCCCCAGCTGCTCAGGCMGGATTTACCACGGTTGCTGCACACACAATTTAAAATAAAACACTTAAAATTACTTGGCTGTAAATCCGTGCTCGGACGTCCCCTTCAAATAAGGTATGGAGCCGTGAAACACGCATAAAGCATCTCTCTTGGAGTGACTGCAGCCACCCAAACACTCATTTTCACTCCTCCCCCTGCCCCACCATCTGCTAGGCTCAGCTGTAAGTGATAAAACACTCAGGCAGGCCGTGAAAATTGACATTTTCCAAACAGGTTATTTGTTGAATCATTAGGTTTATTCCACCAAAACTAGCAGCAAAATTAACACTGTAAAGGCACCTGTGATTAAGTAATTATTGTGGTTTTCCTCTGCTCAACTGTACCTGTCTTCACAGCCTGAGAATTTTAGAAGTGTGGAGTTTCATTCTGTTAATCACAGGGAATATTTAGAATTATTCAATAACTGTGTAGCTATGGAATTTACCACGGACAACCAACACTAAACTCTCTTCTCTGTGTACCCCAAAATATTTGGCTTGATTATCTGCAGGGAAAAGGAGTATTTTCCTGCATGGCAATGAAAGAAACAGTAATAAATGGCAAACAATAGAAGTGACACTACTGAACCAATTATTTACCGATCAAGGCAATTTTACCCTTATTTCCTCATATTGCCTAAAAACCACTCCACAGCTCTTGTTCATGGATCAGCCCCTACCACCACAACTGCACCCACACAGGAAGCACCATCACACAACCCTTCTCAATTAAGTGGGATTCTGCCCAAGCATGAACTGGAGCATTTAAACCCCATTTTTGTTTTGGTTTGCCAGTCCAAATCACAGCCAGCCCCTGTTATAACTGAATTATTAACTGAGCACACACAAGGCGATTTCCCACGAGTAGGAAGATACAGTTTCCATCCTCAAGGCCTCAGAGTTTACAAGGTAAGAACAGTAACCAGTAGACAAGAACTTGTAAGAGTAGCAAAAATTAGCACTGCTGCGTGTGACAAGTTGAGAACGCTGGTAAACCTTTTAGGTTGCTTAATAACCAATTAATTTGGATTCTTTCTTTCAGAAGAACACATTGATTCCGGACCACGCCACAGTCATCCTGCAGGCTACTGAATTTGTGGATGCCCCATCCCTGGAAATGTTCAAGGATGGGGCTCTGAGCAACCTGGTATAGTGGAAGGTGCCCCTGCCCATGGCGGTGGGGTGGAACYGGGTGAGCTTTAAGGTCCCTTCCAACCCAGGCTATCCTAAGAGTSTATGAATAAAAGGCCCAGTTCTGGATTTTTAGGTTCATTCTATAAGGAACTGTATTATCATTTCATTATTTTACTTTAAAAGGTATTTGGTGTTCCTCAAAACACTCAGCTGGTTGAATAGCAAAATCCCTCAAGAGATCTAGGAATACTGGCATTTAAGTTTCTGTGTTCCTGAATTATTTTCACAGTGACAACCCATGAGACAGAACCTCCACAGCACTTTCTGCAGGGCCTGAAAACACCTCTAACCTAAGAGAAACCCAGACAATTATGAACAAGCATCAAAGACCAACAGCTTCCGAAGTTCCTTTTGCAGGAAAAAGTAAAATCCCATTTGGCTTGTTCCCCTCAGTAAGTTTTGTGTGATTTGCAGCTCTTAAGAGTGTTTTGGGGGGTTGCTGTTTTAAGATTTCACGTCTCAGTATCTGAAAGAGCTGCTCTGCTGGTGTAAGTCCAACACACCTTTCCTCCACAGGTCTAGCCACAAAATCTTCTGCAAGCACGATGTTGTTTGGCCATGCAAGAGAGACACACACAGGCACATTAAACAACCTCAAGCCAATCCACCTCTCTTTGGGCTCAGGCCTTCACTAAATTTCTGCCACCTCAAGGCACCAGCTCCTTCTGCTTGTGTCTACCTGAAAATCACTACCTACACACTTCCCAAGTCTCTGTTATAAGCCCAGATTTAAACCCTTGTGATCCCTTCAAGTGAGCTTGGAAGCGCCTCACTGTATAAACATATAAATGAAGTCACAAGATGCAGAGCTTCAGTGCTGGGAACATAAAAACCTGGGGTAAATTATGGTGTCATTTCTCCTTTTATAGAGTCTGAGGTTATTAAATGCAACGATCCACAGGAGATTTCAGACACCACCAGTTATTTTTCTTATATTTAAAAGGCAGAGCTTGCCTGCTCATTAAAAACCTTTAAAATGGCACAACTTTTAAAGCTTAAATACAATTTCAAACTTTGAGGTACTGTGCCATRCATTTCAAAGAATCCACTACAGAAGCCATCTTACAACATTTTCTCTAGAGAGGGAAACATACACTGGTGTGTTTAAACAGAAAAAAAAAATAAAACAGGCTCCAATTTTTGCTTCATTCAGTGTAACATTCTAGGACACATTTCTCACTGTGTGAAACAGATCCCAGTGATAGGAGCTGAGAAAGACTGGCACATACGTTTCACAACCACAAATTATCCTTCTTATCAAAGGAAAAAAGTCACATTTAGGAGGTTGCACAAAGCCATGAAGAGTTTCACCAAGCATTTTCAAGTGAGTTTGCAAGTACTTTGTCATTGAGATCCTAAACACATCCATCCAAACTGCCCTACGATACATGGCAATTGACACAATTGATCAAAATTGATAATTTTTTACTGCAGCTGTTGTTCCACAGCCAGATCRAGAAGCACAGCATTTTCACCTCCAGCGCTGGCCCAACGCAGACCRTGATCTTTGAGCTTATTTTACTATAAAGCCTCGTCCTTGTGCTGAAGCATCCAAAAGCAAACAGCCACCATTATAACCGATAATCTCCCTTCACAAAAAGTATGAGATGAAAGTGTTTACCTCTATTGTGGGGTCATACTCATCCACAAAGTGGTTCTGGATTAGCTGTATTGTCAAGGCGCTCTTGCCTACACCACCAGCTCCAACCACCACAAGTTTATACTCTGTCATTTTTTAGCAGACCTGATGACAAAGAAACCAACATTAAGCAGAGCCGGGCTCCCACTAACGAGGATGCTGTCGGTGCGCTCTCATTCAGCCGCGATCCTTTACTATTACCGGGAAGCAGCTCCCTCCCTGCAAGACAAGACAAAAAGGGATGAGGGAATGCTGTTCCTCAAATGTTACACACACAGGGAATGCAGCGCGGGCACTCCGCCGAGAGGCAGCGGTCACGCAGAGATTAAAAGAACACGAAATAAGTAAAAAAAAAAAAAAAAAAATACACTAAAGAAATTGAAAAGGCACTACATTCCGGAAAAGGCCAAAAGAGTATTCCGTGCAGGGCATTAATCCGTGCAGGGATTTAGTCCCCCGCTGCTTCCTCCCGGTGACTCCCGGAGCCCGCCCGGGTTTCCCGGAGCGTCCCAGCGCCCCTCGGGATGAAGCTCACACCGGGAACGCGCCTGCCGTGCCCGGGCCGGGGAGCGGGAGGGCACGGCTTCCCCCACACAGTTTAGGGTGGGCTTTATTAATTTTTAATTCCCGGGCGAGCCGTGCCTGCGGGAGCGCCGCGGCTCCGGGGGCATCGCCCGCCCCGCCCCGGCTCCCTCTGCCCCCGCCAGCGCCGCGCCCGCGCCGACACAACTTCCCGGGGTGAGGGATTCGGGAGAAGGGGGAAGGAAAAAATATAAACACAGGAGGGCCAGGAGAGGGGTGGGGGATGTCTCGGTGAGCGCCGGGTCCCGCAGGGCGTTGGCCACCTGTCCCCTCCCGCCGGGAAGCACCGGGAATGCGGCGCCGGGGGATGCCGGCGGCAGGAGCGGCGGTGCGGGATAGGGGCAGGAAAGGGGACGGCGGGGGGAACGGGGACGGGGGAGGAAGGGGGCGCCCGGCTGCGCTTCCCACCTCGAAGGGAAAGCGGGGAAGGAAGGAAGGAAGGAAGCAAGAGGGTCGCCCCGGCTCGGCGGCGTGGGGATACGCGGTGGTACCTGGCTGGCGGTGCCGCGGGAGCTCCCGGCACCCACCGTGCCCACGTCGCGTCCCTTCCTTTGCTTTCCCGTCGCTTCCCGCTCCGCGTCCCTTCCCTTCCCTTCCCGTCCCGGTACGAAATGGCGGGGGACGGGCAGGGCTGGGCGGGCGCTGCCCAGGGAGCCGAGCGCCGAGGCACGGATGGGCGGCGGCGATCGATGCGCTCCGCGCTCCACCGCCCCTTGCGGCAGCGCCGGCCCCGCCCTCCCGCTCCGGATCGCGGGGACCAGGGTTCGGGACCGCGCCCGGCCGCTCTCGGGTCCGGGCCTGGCATCCTCGGGACAGCAGGGACAGGGAGCTCCTGGAACGGGGCCAGCGGAGGCTGCGGGGATGATTTAGGGACTGGAGCAGCTCTCCCAGTGAAAGGCTGAGGGAGCTGGGGCTGCTCAGCCTGGAGAGGAGCCCCAGCTGAGAGGGGCCCCCATCCCTGTGTGTCCCTGTGGGCAGGGAGGGCTCCGAGCAGGGCCCAGCAATGGCACCAGAGGAACGGGCAGGAACTGGTGCCCAGGAAGTTCCTCCTGGACATGAGGCAGAACTTCTTCCACAGATTGTCCAGGGAGGGTGTGGAGTCTCCCTCACCGGGGGTATTCCACACCCGTCTGGACACAATCCCATGCCCTGTGTACTGGGATGGCCCTGCTGGAGCAGGGAGGTGGGACCAGGTGACCCATTGTGGTGCCTTCCTGCCTGATCCATCCTGGAATTCCATGGGGCGGGAGGATGTAGGTTTGGGAAGAGTCCGTCCGGGAAGCSTGCGCTCGAGGGCGGTGAAGGGAAATGTGTACAATTCCAGCATTTCCTCGCCGTTTCCCCCTTCCCTCACCGCCGGCGGGGACCCCGAGGAGAAGAGGCACCAGAGCCACCCTAASGCTCGGGACAGGGGACGTGTCCTGAGGGGACGTGTGGGCTGCCCGGACAGGCAGTGCCTGGTTACACATAAAAAGCGATTTTATCCATAGCCGGTCATGGAAATGTCAGCAGAGGCCTTGTGGAACTGCTGCAACGCGTATAAACCAAATAAAGTCGGTCGGCTTTCAAAATGAAACGCAAGGTTTTATTATTAGCTCTGAATACAAGTTAATAAACACAYAGTGTTTGGGTTTTTTTAAACAAGTTAACAGACGCGTAGTGAACYGTGTTTTCTTAYTAAAAGGCCAACACWAATTCCCTGTAACTGAAATAYAGAATCACAGAATGGCCTGGGTTGGMAGGGACCTTAAAGATCATCTCRTTCCAACMCCCTGCCATGGACAGGGACACCTTCCACTAGACCAGGGTGCTCAAAGCCACATTCAACCTGGCCTTGGACACTTCAAGGAATGGGAAATTCTTTATRATCCCCATTTTGCCTCTCCCATGGATTTAGGCATTAGTAACCCAGTAAGTTTTGCGTTAAAGGTTATTAGGTTTTTTCCCAACAGCCTCAATAAAAAAAAAAAAAAACCCTCACCAAAATCCATGTGACAGAGTAACATGAGATCATCTCGCAGATCAGAGTTATTAATTAGGCTGCCTCACATGAGCAGATGTAAAACCCAGAAGTCAGGCTTGCTTTCAAAGAACAAGTAGCCCGTTGGTAAAACCACAAGCCTGGGATGTGGGAAACCCTGAACCCACACAGCCACAGCTGGGATCAGAAGAGTATCCGGAGAGCAGCTGCTGTTGGCAGAACCTTCTCCACGAAAGCTTCAGGTCCCGATGACAGCTTGTGCTGTCCTRTCTCCATATGATCTCCAGGAAATGTGCAAACAATCATTCTGCGTGTCGTGTGGAGGGAARAGGAATTGTTAGGATTCTGGAAAAAGCAGAATGCAATGCTTTTTTTTTTTTTTTTTGGTGCGCAAATTTGTTTATAAATATCTATTGTGAAATTGCTTTTTGCTGTATTTGCGTTTAATTTAGAAATATCTTCTCGTGCTCGGGTGTGGAGTGGTTTGAAAGTGAGAKCAAATAAATGAGCTGATCCGAAACATTTAAGCGCCAGCCCATTCACTGCACTGATATGAAAGCTGATGAAAGTCTGCACAAGTGATTCAAAACCTTTTAGTTTCTGTGGAAGTGTTTTYCTGTGAGTTACCGACTCCATTTTAGTGCTTGTTTCTTCAGTGTGATTTRCACGGAGAATCCTGAGCACGTGCAAAGATGATGCACATCCTCAAATCCCAGAACACTTCAGCATGCTACAGCTAAATACTTCTGTTAAGCTAAAGCATATTTGTCAATTCAAAGGTTTCTTCACAATGGCATTAAAATATTCCAGTCCCAGTCTTCTGGATCCTCCGTGGATATGGAACATTGAGGACAAATCACCAGTCACAGCTCCTTACTCCATCAAGATGTCTCCCTCATGATATCAAGCACTAGGCCAAGTATAATCCCACATTTACACTACTCAGATTTGCCCATTCCTAAACATTACACAATAAAATCAGTGATATTTTCACTTTGGGGATATATGAGCATTCACCAGCTGCCGGGAGTTGCGGSCTGGGGGTCAGGACATGTAAAATTCAGCTCCAGCCTCGGGATAAATAATAAGCTTTCCTTGTTAACAGAGAGTGTCTGACAAGCTGGGACAAGAGTTAATTTTCCTGTGGCTTTTCCTGGCATAGAACTCCATGCAAAGCAGATGCAAAGCCAATGCAGTGTTAGTACAGGAAGGTAAGTGGGGTTTGTGCAGCTTCAGGGGTGCCTGCTGTGAATTAGGAACATTGGTAAAGGGAATTTTCTTAAAATAGGCCAAGGGACCCTGGCCAGTACTGGTGGCATTGTCAGCCAGGCACCAGCAGAGAATCAGTCCTGGCCACACACAAGCACTCAGTGATACTYCCCTGGGTGTAGCCAGAGGTCATGTGGGATCTACCAGCCTTCAGGTTTTACCTTTGCCTCTTCTCCCCTCAGGGAAATTAAGACTTTTAAGGAAGTCTTGACAACTTTGTTCTGCTGCTCCCTCATTAAGATCACCTACAGAAGACTTTTCTTTTCAAGTTCTATCTAGAGCAGTACAAATGTGCTTGCAATTTTTTGTCTGCTGACACAGCAGGATACAATTATATTCCCCAGGACTTTTAACTCACTAACTCTGCTCAAGACAGGATCTACAAGGCATTTATAGGACAGAGTACAGTGAACGTAAATATATAAATATTTGCATCCATAGATAAATATTCTATATGTGCAATTCTGAATATGTGAGTTTATATTAAAATAAAGGCTATAGTTCTCGTGGGATGGCGACTTTTATGCCCTATCAAATTTCCTGTAGTGGCCTGGAGCTCCAGTGATTTTGCATGTATAGATTGAAGTTTGACCCCGCTGAAGTCGCCCAGAACATGAGCACAGCATACGTGGGCTCAGGCTGAATTGCTCCACCACTGCGAATCTTTTTCAAATTTTTTGATGGACCCCAAGAAATCCACAAAACCTGAAACAGAAAATTACRTTTCAAGCACTCAGCCATATAAAGCACAAGTCTAGGTCCTGCTCCTTTGGCTTCAGTGGCAGYTAGGTTGGCCACTGCCCACTTTAACCACAAGAACAACACCAGGTCCTGCAAACCTTCCTTCTTTTTTTAACAAGTAGGCACTAAAGGAGACATGGCTAATGTATTTTTCTGCAATAACATTAGATCTGGCTCGAAAGTAACATGCTAAGATACATGGCCTTACTGGTGTTYGGGAATGGTTTGACTTTTGGTTTAATTCAGCTGTCTCTGACTTTTTGAGTATAGTTCTCTATTAAAAATAGGGTGGGGAGAAAGGAACAGTTCAACTGTGAGCTATTCTTTAGAAAACTGGATGCTTTTGCCATCCCACTAATGTCATCTGGCATTAATTAACATAGCATCTCTCTAATTATATTGTCAGCATACAGCCTCTAAATTAAAATACAAAGAGAATCGTTAAAATTTCCCAATTTAACTTCGGCATTTCTTTTAAAGCACAATTTTTCGAGTTTTGTGTATATAGGAAACCATCCAAAGCCCACTGAAGTTAATGGGCTTCATTCTGGTTGGGCCCAGAAACGCTTGGAAAAATCAGTGGAGTGTCCCAACYGCCTCTCTAAGCCAAGTGATTCGGTGCCTCCTTTCTCTTGTTGGCACCAGCAGCTCACCCAAAACTGAGGGTGCAGCCCTGCAGGGCCAGTRGGTCTCTCAGGGGGGTGAGGACCATCCCGTGGGGATGGCATCAGACACAGTGCAAGCCCAGTCCTGCTGCTCCCTAAAAGGTGGCAAAAAGTAGCACTAGGAAGGAGGACTTAAGGAAGAAGATSTCTCCTACCTGAGACAGAGTGGAAGAGCAGGGAGGTTGCAGCATTACCTGCCCACATCCTGGGTTTCTGTGCCATGCAAGGATCAGCTGCTCCTTGGTGCTCTCCTCCTGAGTTTTGTGTCTCTCCTTCCTCCAGTGGGGAGGGTAACTGGTGCCTTAGCAGAGCTGAGAGGCCTTGAACAAACCCTTGAGTTCCAGCTAAGCCCATCCTGCCTGAAAGCACCCTGTCCGTGTGTGCAGCTGATCCAGGCTGAGGGCAGCACCAAAGTAAAACACTGCTTTGGTTTTGCCTTTTGGTGTGACCTAGAGCTCAATCCTGCCCTCAGGGAATGGCATTTCTGCCACTTGTTTGTGCCTGGCCTTACACACTAGCATTTTCTACCCTTCAGCATCACTAGCCTCCACATGCATCCCTTGGCATTATTAAAATCTTTGGGATCTAGCTGAGTTCTAGCTCACCAAGAGTTTTACCTCTCTGGAGTTCGGAAAAACCATCCATCTCCCTTAGATGATCAGAAACACATGGAAAAATATTAAAATGGTTCATAAAGAGGAAAAAAAAAAAAAGAAATATTTTCTTTCTAAGGCAGCTAAACTTTTACTGCTGAATTTTTACTTCAGGGGAAAAAAAAAAAAAAGAGAAGATGCTTGTCAGCACTTCGGAAACGACGTTCCTTTTTTCCACCTCAACAGTCCTTTGCCTATTTTGCCTAGACCTGTTGAGCTGAGCATGTTGCTACAGCTCAGGACAAGGCATGGAGAGCTAATATTTTTCAAAGAAATAAAAAGCCTTCCAGCAGCAGTAGCAGGTCACATTTTTCTTGGACAGGATGTATTTCCCCAGCTCCCCTGGGAAACTGGAAGCAGAACTCCGGGGTAGCCCTTCTCACAAACTGCTGTGCTTGGGCGTCAGCTGTTTGGGGAATACGAACCAGACTGGGAAACTCAGCCTCTGGAGATGCTGGACRGCTTGCAGGCTTAGGGAAGGCTGGAAGCCTCTGTTCTCAGTGGTCCACAGACCTCTCGGAGCTTGGAGCCTGAAAAGCCAAGGCACCCAGTCTTGCAGTTCAGGGAGCTGCCTGACAGGCACGCAAGTAGCTCAAATTGAGATCACCAGGTTCCCACAGGAAATTCTGGCTGGCAAATCCAGGTTTGTCCAGCAGGGCCGTTACCTGGATGCAGTGTTTGCCACCAGAAGGTTGGKCAGCACAGGGCTGTGTTAATTCCTGCTGGAAGCCCTGAATGCAGATGACAAGGAGCATGCTGGGCTCATCCTGTGTAGCCTTTCCTRTGGAAAACGGGATGCTGCCCCTTCCATGAAGACCTATACATCTCTTGCTGCAGTACCTTCACGACCTGTCAATGATTCTCCTTCACTGCTGTCCCAAAGGCTGAAATATGGCCCATGGAACGCTAACTTTGGCCCATCCCAATAATGCAGGACTGGACTCCCTGTGACTTCTGTGCCAGAATCTGCRTGGGCAGGGTACACTGACAAGGCCACTACGTGGAAGTGGTGACATTTTACCCAGGGAGAAGGGCAAGCACGTGCCCACGTTCCCGGTCATGGGGCACTTAAAACACATCTGCTCTCTGAGAGAATCATTCTGTGAATCCAAAACCAAGCTTGAATATACAAATTTTGTGCTCGTACCTCTTGGTCACGTGACACATCCAGGTACTGGGACAACCCTTGTGGCCAGACCCTCCACCAGCACACAGGAATGAAGTGTGTGTGGAGTGGTAGCAGTGCACCCTGTTGCAGCCAGGTTTGGGCTTCCCAAGGCTATATTTGAAAATGAATTTTGGAACTCAAATGTGTGGCCAGAGGCAGAGAGGATCCTTACCACCCTGGTCTGCTGTCCTCGCTCTACACCTGGGGCCAGCCTAAATAAAATGTGTGTTAATATGTATTTTATAGCAACCCACAAACCAATTCTTTGGTCTTAGTTTAGGCCTTTGGTTGTTACTGCAGTACAAGCAATAATAACTAAACGAACTCAGAGAGAAGCAATTCCTGCCTGCAGCAGCAGCAGTTTGGTTACCTGCTTCCTCACACACACACACAGAGTCCCGTGCTGGAATTTCATTTTAAGGAAAGGTMACTGTACTCGAGATTGCAGGTCCTGCTTTGCTGTGATTCAGTTTTCATTCGGCTTCACTTCAGGAGGCTCCACTGCACATTCAACAGTTTACACACAGAATTATCCGGGAGTGGCTGCATTTACTCCAGACTGGAATTAGAATAAATTACAGCAAAATGTGTCTGATGGGGGTTAGTAAATCCGCAACARCCTGCAGCCCTCGGAAATGCATCCAGATGCACTACAAGGATCTTCGTAGAAACTTAATGCTTTGGGTTGGAAGGGACTTAAGGCTCATCTCATTCCAACCCCYTGCCATGGRCAGGGACACCTTCCACTATCCCAGGTTGCTCCAAGCCCCATCCAACCTGGCCTTGGACACTTCCRGGGATGGGGCATGTGAACACAGCCGGAAGCATTGCTGAGGTGTAACACGTACACRCAGAGATGGTTCTGAAAATAAAAGAAACTTCTGTTTAATCCCAGTGTCGGGATTTTTAGGATTGCTTGCTCTTGCAGAGGCAGCTGAATAGATCCTGACACAGAGTACCGAGGAAGGAAATGTACGTGTTTATTTTGGAGTGTTTGGATCGTTGCGTAGAAAGCCTATAGGAAAATGGAAAGCATGCAGCAGTAATTTATTTCTAAAGGGAAGGGGGAGAAAAGTCAAGGAAATTCCCTCACAGCCTGCTTGGAGCCAGGTTTTCAGCTGGTGTAAATCTGAGGCTAGGTTAAAATTATTGGAACCAGCTCACGTCCTGTACCAATGGAAAGCAATACATCAGTGGTGATTGGAGGCCCTAAGGAGCGCCAGCAGTACCAGAATCCCGCATCAGGATCCAGCAGGGTTCTGTCCTAGGATCAGATCCAGCTCTCACCCGGGGCAGAGCTGTGCAGACAGGTAACAGTCCCTCGTCACGTGTCAATCAAGTTCAGCCCCTTCCTCTTCCCACCACCCTRTCCAGTCCCTCCCTGACCACATTAAAACACAACGTGAGCTTTGCCACGATGATTCTGGTTCCCTTGTGCTTAGGTCCCAGCTCTCACAGCTCTGCAGACTCAGGGCACGTTCCTTGTGACCTCCCCCATACGTTTGCCGTATCAGCTGTTACATCTTCAATCGCACATCATTGAATTTGGTGCATCAAGGCTTCCCCACGGCTTGGCCCTGCTCTCTAGGAATTTCACAAATAAATCACTGCCACGCACTGCAAGCTGTCAGAGAGCTGCTGACACGCTCTGCAGCAGAAAGGCACGGGATAACCTCTGGCACCAGAAGGCTATTTTTAAGGGCTTTAATAAAGGGCACCATTGTGTTTGAAAATGTACAGCTGTGGTGAAAGGAGTTAATGGCTTGCACGTGACGCATCACACTCATGATAAAATTCCTCATCGAAAAGTTAAAAATCCCAAGCAGTAACCACACACACAAAACTGTTAAGGATGCTCTGTGGGTKGAAGCTCCCGTCCCTGTCTGAGCGTTCAGACCTTTCTGAGCAGCCTTTGTGAAACGGAGCACAGATTTATAAAAGCCAAGCTTAATGATCCGGATGCTTTTTCCACACCATGGGGTCAGAGCCTTGGGCAAAGGTTCCCCCCATTCCCAGCCAGGGGTGGGGGGCAGAAAGGGGTGCTGGATGTGTCTCAACAGCTGCCTCTTGCTTTTGTGAGAGCCCCAGAGAAAAGGACACCAAAGCATCTGTTCCTGGGGACAAGGCTGTGGTGTTTCTGCAGAGGGGAATTGACTGTGTGCTGTTTATAACCACCCTTGTGGTAATCAGCAAGTGTCTGTATGTTCTTTAAATAGACACATTACCCTAAGGAAATACCCAAGTCAGCACCTCTGTATCCTGCTCTGAGAGAGGAAACCTGACCTACAAGACACCAGAATTTGCTGTCTCTTGGCTGAGGGGCAGAAATATCGTAGATGCTTGCTTTTCTTGGAGGGTTTGCTCCACCATGGAGCTTCAGCTCTCACGGAAGTCAGTTTTACTCTGGGGTGACTCCAGTTTCTCAGAGTTGCTCAATAATTACACAACTGGCAATGAGAAAAGAACCAAGCCCCAAGGAACTGCTTCCTAACTAAAGCAAGAAAGATATGATCGATTAATTGATCAGCTTATAAATTCACCATTTATTCTCACTAATTGCTGCTAAATACGGAAATATATATTTCCAAAAATTCTGTCCCAGGAAATTGCTGCTGTTTTATCTGGTACTCAAGTCTTACTTATGAATAATTTAAAACCAGACAAGACAAGCCACCAGAGAGTGTGTTAAGCAAAGTGAGGACAGAGTTGCAGTTGATCGGAAGAACAGAGAAGATAATCTTTCTCCTTCCTTGATGCCTGCAGAGGAAAGTCCTGCACTTAAGTTTTCTGAACAGATGTGGAGCTTCAAATAGAGAAGACTAAGAGGAGATCTCATTAATGCATATAAATATCTCAAAGGGACTGTCAGAGGATGGTGCCAGACTCTTTTCAGTGGTGCCCAGCGACAGGACAAGGAGCAATGGACAAACTAAAACACAAGAAGTTCCACCTCAGCATGAGGAAGAACTACTTTCCACGGAGGGTGGCAGAGCCCTGGAACAGCTGCCCAGGGYGGTTGTGGAGTTTCCCTCTCTGGAGATATTCCAAACCCACCTGGATGCATTCCTGTGTCACCTGCTCCAGGTGACCCTGCCTTGGCATGGGGATTGGATTGAAATGGCCTCCAGAGGTCCCTTCCAACCATAACACTTCTGTGATTCTGTGACAAGGAACGTCACCTACTGACTTTTGAGGAATTCCTTTAAAACTCCTATCAAGCAGCACTGCTGGTAAAGCTTAGAAATCCGTCTGGGATCCAGGAAGGGAAGATGACAGAGGACTGCAAGATGTCATTGCACAAATGGTGTAGTTCACCAAAAATAAGACCCTGAAGACTTACCCCGGTCCTCACCCTACAATTATGGGGAGGGAGTGACCGTGGAGCTCATCTTTTAGGACAGCATGGAATATGCTTGACCTCCAAGCCATTCTCAGAGCACCTTGTCATACGTAATTWGCGAGGGTGCTGGTTTAGCTAGGGCTTGTGGTTGTGGAAAATAGAACAAAGAGATTTGGGAGCCAGGGAGGAAGCGGGAGGATGAGCAATAATCAAGGCAGTAAAATGATYTCTCTCCTCTCTATGCTTTTTCTCTCAGATTTTCTGTCACAAAAACAAACCAAACCTCACCTTATCCGGTCAGCTCACTTAAGTCACTCTTTTGTGACAGCACATGCTATGCAAGATTTTTTTCCTGCCTTCTCTTTTGCCTGCCACCCTTCCATTTCATTCTTGCTGTATCATCTTAAAGCTGGAAGATCTTACAATTTCAAACTGTTTGTGAGAGCCTGATGTCAGACTGACAGAAGGCAGCAGGGAATGAGCTTACCTTGCTATTTTCCTCAGTAGTTCTCTTTGAGGTGAAAATTCTTCCTTGGCACATACAGTCCTAAATGAAAGAGCAATTTCTGACTTGCTTGCCTTTTGATTTTCTTCTTTAGTCTGCTCGTGTCTCACAGGTATTTCTCCAGCCTCTGCTCCTTACAGGCCAGTTTCATCTTACATCACTCTTACATTTTTATCAAAGCTTTCCTTTTAACAGAGAGATGTTCCATAGAAAAAGTTCAAATCTAAGCTTCCCTGAGCTTTGTGAGAGGAATCACCCTGAAATTTCTTTTTCTTCCCTGATGCTCAAATCAGTGTTCTGGGATCTATTTTATTTTTAATTTAAAAGAAAAAGCTTGGGCTAAAAGTAACATTATTTTTTGAAAACATAAACTCATATTAAGACCTGAACTTTGTAGCTTATGCTCATCCATTCCTTTAAATGTTCGTTAATAAAATACATGGTGAAGGCAGAGAAAGAATTAACAACATCTGACATGACAGTCAGAAATTGAGGTTTTGTGTACAAACGTGGCCAAACAGCACAATTAGAGTGCATTACAGAAATCCAATTCAACTGACTTTCTTTAAGCCTGCTCTGCAGCTCCTTTGTTTCAAGGCGAAACAAGATAAAGGCTGGCTAGGTGAGTAATAAACTTATATCACAGGCATTAGTATACAGTAATCAGATAGTGAAATCTTATTCAAAGGGCCTATTGTGCAAGACACTGTGCAAAGACAAACGCAGTTCCTGCCTGGCAGCTCCATGCAGGCGAAAGGGAGAAGGAACCAGTTTAACAGAAGCAGAGCTTAACACGAAGCGTGGTAAAATCAGTGCTGCTCTTCCCATTGACTTCCCTGGGTTTCAGATCCCGTGTGTCCATACGCACACGTGTGTGCAGGTGTGTCCTGCCTGTGTTTATAGGGACACACATCCAGCTCGGATGCAAGTCTTGGGGTGGCACTTTATRTGTGCAGCAGAGCACGTGGTCAYAGGATCACAGAGTGGTTTGGGTCAAAAGGGACCTTAAAGACCATCAAGTTCCAACTCTCTGCCAAGGGCAGGGACACCTTCCTCTATCCCAGGGTGCTCAGAGCCCCATCCAACCTGGCCTTGCGCACTGCTAGGGATGGGGCAGCCACAGCTTCTCTGGGAAACCTGTGCCAGGACCTCACCACCCTCACAGGGAACAATTTCTTCCTAATATCCCATCTAACCCTACTTTCTATCAGTTGGAAGCCATTCCCCCTTGCCCTGTCACCTCACGCCCTTTTGAAGAGTCTCTCTCCATCTTTCCTGGGGGCTCCCTTCAGGCACTGCAAGGCCACAATGAGGTCACCCCAAAGCCTTCTCTTCTCCAGGCTGAACAATCCCAGCTCTCCCAGCCTTTCCTCCCAGCAGAGCTGCTCCATCCCTCTGATCCCCTTGGTGTCCCTGCTCTGGCCTGGCTCCAGCAGCTCCACGTCCTTCCTGTGCTGGGCCCAGGGCTGGGGCAGCTCTGCAGGTGGGGTCTCRGCAGAGGGGGCAGAGGGGCACAMTCCCCCCCTCCCCTGCTGCCCACGCTGGGGGCTCAGCCCAGCACAGGGGGTTCTGGGTCCCAGCTCTCACCCACTAGCACCCCCAGGGCCTTCTCCCGGGGCTGCTCCATCTGCTCATCCCCACCTGGACTGATCCCCGGGGTTGCCCTGACCCGGGTGCAGCTCCAGCTCTCGGTCATGTTAAACCCCATGAGATTCCCATGGGCCACTGCTCGAGCTTGTCCAGGTCCCTGTGGATGGAATCCCATCCTTCAGGGRTGGCAATCACAGCATTCAGCTTCGTGTCATCTGCACTTTGCTGAGGGTGCCCTCCATCCCCGACTGTACCGAAAAAAGAACCCACACTTCTCCTGGCGCTGAAAGCAATGCCTGCTGTGTTTAACTGCTGCCACTCTCCTGGAACGGGTTCGCGTCTTAACACTTGTGCTGTGGCAGAAGCAGGGAGTGAGGGAGGATCTATCTTGAACAGAAGTAGAGGATTAGACTGCAGAAAAAAAATGTATTTTCATTGAGAATAACAACATGTATTTTCATCCAAGCAAGCTGTTCTATGAGRAGGAGATGGAATTTCACTATTTGAGTTTTCTGGGGTTTCGTGTAAGCTGAGGTAGTCAAATCCTMCACTGAAGGCATGAGCCACAAAGGTTAAACCTAGAAAAGCAGAGTTTTAGCGATGTGGGGGCAGGGTAAGAATGTATCTTTTCTCTCGCAGCGTTTCAAGAACTAGTTCTCACAAATTTTTGAAATATTTTGTGCGGCATTTACAGAAGCCACATCAAGACTCCCTCCTCAGCCCTTAAGAGATGCTATTGTCTTTTTCAAACTTGCTTTTTCCAAGCATACTCACTCCTTCACTGCTAAACTCACGATAAAAACAAGCGTGACAGACGCAGAGAATTTTCAATACATCAAACATTCCATTTGTGTGGCAAACAAGTAGCTCAGAGACCTGAGGAAAGAAGCCAGTGTCACCAAGCCTAATGCACGGGGGACAATTTATAAATTAAGCYGAAAGAAGGTGGGTGCCCTCCCTCAGACACAAAACTCAACTCAACCCATGTCCATGGGAACTTCCAGGCAGAGTTTTTTGCTTGGATTTAGCTTTTATTCGTGAATGCTTACTCCCTAATTGCCCTTTGGCCCCTTATGTAGGAGGCTGGCTCCTACATAGAAATCACTGTACCTTTTACCCGAATCCTGCTTCCTAGCCTGTTCCCAGCTTTCCCTAGCCTAGCAGGGGGAATCCCAGCCTCAAAACCCTATCCAAACTTCATCAAATAAATGCACTCTGCCTACCCTGCTCTTGTACTTAGTTTCAGTAGGAAAAATCCACGCTACAGCTTCTATACTGCTGTGTTTTATAAAGTTTGTACAATGCAAATGTACCACGTCTTTGCCAAAATGTGCTCTACTTCTGACACAGCCGCAGAAGTGGGGGGAAAAATTTCTCAGTGCATAGCGCACACTGATAGCTCTGAAATCTCTTTGTGTGAAGGAATTTCTATAAATTATGTATAAACCTATTTTTGTTCATTTAAAGGAGTTTCTTCTGCTGGTTTATTGTCCCAGGCTAATGCGAGCGGTTCTGCCACCGTCGTGCAGTTACAAATCGGGGTATGAATAAACAACAATTAAACTGTTTATACTTTCATTTTCAAATTTCATGTTCTACTGGCACTGAGCACGTATAACTTGAAGGTTGAATCCAGGAACACTATAAAGGAAGGATGCGCATGGATAAGTCTTGGGTTCATAACATCTTGCTTGCAGATATTTCCTTTTGTATCTAACGGGAGACGAGGGAAGATCCACGGTTCAGTTTATCTGAACCACCAAAGTTTACAGAGGAGGAAAAGAGTGGGTGGGAGAAGAGGAAAAGGGAGGGGAGGCTGGGGGGAAAAAAACCCCAACATTTCAGCTGTTGTCTATCTATATTCTAAACACAGAACCCTCTGATCTACCGATACGTAATTCATACCAGCAATTTGATACCTCGAAAATATTTTGCAGAGACCTGATGATGTTGTGGAGAGCTTTCCTCCACCTCCTTGAACAAACAGGGCCATGGGATGATTTTCCTCCCTTGGCCTGAGTCATTTCCTCTTCCGTCTCTCCGTGCTCGTTCRGCTCCCACTGACAGCAGCCACCTCTCTCTCCATCGGGGCAGCCCCCCGAGCCTCCCCCCCGGCTGCAGCTCGCAGGAATTCCGCATTGCTGCCTGGGGAAGCTGTTGTGACACTCGCCAGGGTGTCAGTGGAGTTGTTGTGGTTGAGCTGCCCACGTGGACGCTCTGATTCTGTACCAGAAGTGCCTTTTTCCGTGGTTTGATTTGATCCGCTTCCAAACGAGCCCGTGCTAAAGCCACATGGACATACCTACATGGAGAAGGAGCTTGTAATAGCTTGTATTCCTCCAATGTAGAGATGGTTATTCCCACCCTAATTGCCCTCTGGAATTGCCTACTTAAATCTTGGGTAGTTTTACATAAAAAATCGCTTCTATTATCCCTTTTATGCTACCAACTGCCAGCAACCCTACGCAGCTCTACAAAATGAGATCTTCCCTGATTTCCTTTCTTCACCACCAGCATTCTGAAATGCCTTCAGTGAGTGATATTTCATAGACTTTCCTGGAATACCACAGATAAAACACAGCTTTTTAAGGAAAAGTCACGCTGATGAGATGTTGCTATAGAAATGCTTAAAGTATAAACAGCTTTAATCTTCAGGCATTGTGATGGCAACAAAAAAGACAAAAACTTACAGGTTTTATGACTCAAGAAAGATGCTCCAAACCAACAAAGATGGCTCTGTGAAGAGAGCTTTATGTGCTGGGAAACCACTGCAATCCAAGGGGTTTCAGGCTGTGAGACCCCCCAGGACACCCCCTSCAAAGAGAACGTCGAAAGAGTGAYGTAGGTGTTCCCATACACAGGCCTAAAGAGTGGAATCTTTGCCCCACAGAGCTGGAATTGTATTTGCAGAAACACAACTCTGTGGACTCCTGAGCAACAAGTTAAATGCTGCTGCTGCTGCTGTGATTGCTCAGGAGTCCATTTACTCATCACTGTATTTGGCAACATCATAAGTAACTACTCATTATTTCATTTAGAGCATGGAAAACCTTTGGAGAAAGAACTGAATGATAAGTTCCTTTGAGCTGGTTTTATGTTGAGAGCTTTATCTTTTAACAACCTGAGTTATGGCATATTTTTAAAAAGAATTTGTCTCTATATCGAGCTTTTATAGACAGCCTTTGCAAGAGTTAGGAGGGAAAAGGGAGAACAACAGACATTTCATCCTGGAACATAAAGGAGTCATGGGGATCTTGGCTTAGTTCAACTTAATTTCTACTTGGGTGATAAATCTATTTTTCGTAGATTTGTAACTTGGCTACAAAAGCATATTTGAAGTCTTGAATATTGGCAGTCAAAACTTTCAGGTCAAGAGAATATTTTTAGCAATATTTTACTTTAAAAAAAAAAGAAAAACRTAGAAGGTTGTTTTTAAGTCCAGAAAGTTAAAGGGAGACTTTTAAAAAGCATGGGTTGGGTCACATTTTGACACCCGTGTTTGTATTTTGACACCCATGTTTGTTTTATTTTCCCTTAAAGAAAAGCAACAGAAGTCCCATCCAACCCCCTTCCACCCTGACAGATAGTAAAAGATATTTCAGATTTATCCTTTTAAAAAATTGCCCACAGGCTTTTTTCGTATCCAAGAGTGAATAATCCATCTCAACTAATAATCCATTAAAAGCTGAAATCAAGGGACTATTGTGCATTTTAATGGCTGTGTTTAATGAGCAGATCTTCAGCTTGTGCAAACCATTGTGACTCCAGGAATGGCAATGGCACTGCACCAACCTGCACTCACCGAAGATGTGCATAGCACATACACACTACACTCCCTCCCTCCAAACACGTGACTAATTCAGTACTGCTGGGGCAGTAATTAAGGTAATTAACACACTGGAAGGAATGAAGAACCAAAGAGAGGACACCAGTCAGCTCAGCACGCCACGTACAAGAAGCATCAGGACAATTTTGGCCACGCGTTCTGGGGCAAACACTTGGCCACAGACTCTTTGGTTTCACAGTTTCCTTCAACCTCAAAATTACAGAGGGGCTGAGTCAACCCTGCCAGGATTTGAGTTCGTGGTTCCAGGGAGACTGAGAGCTGAGCCACTGGGACAGCTGAGCTGGGGGGCAGAAAAGGTGTGGAGCACACAGAGCAAACAGGAAGGTTCATTCCTGGCCTTTCACTCACACCCTCTTGTGTGTKCTCGCTGCACAATCTCCCTTCTGTGACTGAGGCTCCCTTTAACATCGTGGGCCAAATCCAGCTCTGGCTGCCAGGGTTCACCTCTTTGTGCTGTCCCTGCGTGGCAAAGGGGTGTCCTAAAAGAGTAGCTGCTGTTTTGTTGACACTAAGAGAAATCCAGCTTTGGTATGAAGATGATTCATCCACCTGCTCCCAGCTCAGACCAGGAAACTCTTTAGGACACTGTCTGGGCCCCCTGAAATGGAACAGCCCCTGTGAGACCACTTTAGAGAAGTTTTGGCATTAAATACTCTGGAGCCAAATTGATCTCAGCCCTGCAAAATTTAGARGGAACAGAAAGATGACTTTGACAGATTTTACTCTCACCACAGGTTCTGTATTCAGTTCAGCTCACCTGGACCTGAAGACCCAGTTCTTCTAAGGTGACCAAATCAGCATTTAAAGCAATTCTTACCCCAAAGGAGGTCTTTGAGTTTACTTTCAGGTGGTTTACATCCAGAAGTGACYTCTGTAGTCCCAATTACCGCCTTAGTCTCTGTCCCTCCACTCCTGCTCCTTCCACCCTCATCCTCCCTCGCTCTCCCCTCCCTGGCTCCTTCCTCCTGTGGCTGGGTCCCCCCCTCTGTGCTGCACACACCCTCCTAATGACTCCTGCACATCTTCCAAGCACACATCCTTCCTACGGCGTGTCCCAGGGCGCACCTCCCGTCYCGAACAACCGGCCTTTTCTTCCAGCCGCTGCCCCACGCCTTGGTCCCAGCACCTCGCCACAGCCCAAAATAGAATGGAGCAAGGAGGGGGGCAGCTGGGCAAGCTTTGGGCTCCTCTGGGCTCGGTTTCACACCCAACAGAGCCGTGGGGCAGAGACTGGGGTGTTTGCAGCCTGTTTGCAATTAGCAAGGTGGCTGCGCTGGAGGAGGTGGATGTGTGCTTTCACTTAAAGGTAGGGCTCTGCTAACATCATTTAGGTGGAGAATCTCACCACTCAGCTATTCCAGCCAGGCTTTGAGCTGCTGCTGCTGGAGCTCTTTCAGCTCCAGCCTAGGTATTATGTAGTCCCCCTCGCTGCAGAGTTGGAGCACCTCCCAAGTCTCTGGAAACAGAAGTCGCAGTAACAATCTCCYTTTCTTACTTGGCAGCGAGAGGGAGAAATACTTGGCGTAACTTATGCATTTGTTTGCATATTCGTGGGTGGGATCAAGTTATTTGTTGATGTGTGTATGGGAAGAATTAAATTTCTCTCAGTGAGTTGAAAATACTTTAGCACAAGGAGAGATGACTTCAGTGGCAGTGTTCCACATAAGCACCGTGCAGCTCCAGGAGGTGCCTTGTGTCCTCTTGTGTTCCTCAGGTTTTGCCCAGAGCGCAAAGGTGTGGTCAAGGCCACGATCTGGAGCTCATCCTTCTTGTTAATTAGCTAATGGGCTCCCCCCCAACATGAAGAACTTTCTGTCCCCTCACTTCTGCTTCCAGGCAAAGCCACAGCACTGCTTTGGAAACACTTCTGTGCTCTGGAAAGCCTTTTCAAAGAGCCGAGCAGCCCACCCACATGGCACAAACACCAATTGTTTGTTTGGAGAAGTCTCTCTCTAACAGAACATTCTTCACCCCACGCCCTCCGTCACCCAGACAGGGCCGACTGCCGTGGGATGCAGTTCCCACCAGGAGCTCGGTGCATTGATCCCAGATATGAAGTGTAGCCATCAGCTCACACATCTGTACATGGCGGGAGGACACACCTCGGAGTGAGGTCAGCACACTGCAGAGAGCAGTTCAAACCTTTGTGGGTCACCACCTTAGCAGGGATCAAGCCCAGAAGGTGACTGAGCCTGGCGAATCGATGGGAAACGAAATTGCTGCTCAGTACTGGGAGTGGAGGGAAAGGGTAGAAATGGAAGAGTTCAATCAGTTGCCCGCCTTAAATCTAAAGTGGGGGTAAATAAGGTGTGCATAAATATATGTGGGGAGAAATAGGAAATCTGGAATATCTTCCCAGACTGAGATTTTTTACTATCTGAACACAATCTAAAGATATAGGATGTACTCTAGGACTGAATGTCTGAATGTATTTATTAGGAAGTTCTGCAGCTTCTCAGCTGGTTGTAGGGAAGGGATAAAGAGCAAGGGGCTTTTTTGTCTCTGGATATGTTCTTGAAGAGATTAGATAACCCTAGATTCCTTTCCTTTCTGTCCCCTGTTTAGGCAGAACACATAGTTTCTCACTGCTCTCTTGTTATTAACCAATTTCTTAGCAAAGATGCTAAATTTAATGTATACTCCCACGATACTGGCATCCTTTCACTCCTTGAAGCTTCAGATTTTCTGGTGAAGTGTCCCTGGAATAATGCAAGTGGAGGCCTGTAAGTAATGCCCATTATGGACTTAGAGGCCTGAAAACAACCCAGCCTGTTCCTTCTCACTGCGAGTTAGTGCAGGTGCTGTGGGGCCATCTCCCAGCCTTTGGAAAGGTGGGAGCTATCACCCCCCAGGAGTGTTCCCTGTACCACAGTGCCCTCCAGACAGGACATGCAACAGCTGAGCAGCTCCTGGGATGTTGGACGCCAATTTCCCTCTGTTGCAATGTGCCCTACTCGCCCTGTCTGGCTCCTTGGCCCTGCTGCCGCAGCTCTACTCACCTCCCCAGAACTTCAGCCTGGGGCTTCCTGCTGGGTGTCTGCTTTTCCCACACCTGACCTAAAATAAATTAAGCCTCCCGTGTTGCCTGCCGTGGTATCAGTCCCTTTTTGCCACACAAGCAGAAGGGTGAGATAAAGGTGCTTTTGTCTGTCCCAAATCGCGGCTGACCGACCGGGGACGCACCTGACCCGGCAGCCTCTGTACGGTCACGGGCAACCAGCAACACCCTGAGCTCATTATGGCTTTTCCTCGCACCCTCAGCAGCTCTCTGAAGAGCTTTCTGCAATTTTCAGAGTCTGGTTTATGGACCCCACACATATCCCAATGTGGTGTATCATGGTTTGGCTACCTGGTCTCACAGGTGGCTGATCACTTCTCCAGGCACCCCCAGAGATCCTCGTGACACCTGGGGGTGAGAGATGTTGTCTTCTGGTCCCTGAGAAAGCAAAACAAGCCCCTCTCAGGAGAAGGTTTCCTCTGGGACTGTGCCCCACGTTCCTGGAAGAATGCTTCTTCTGGAAACCGTGTTCTGCCAGCAAAGGTGTACACCCAAAATACACAGGAAACACAGAACTACTATAATTTTCCCTTCCTGTCACCGAAGCACTGCAGTTGTCACTGGACTTATCAGGAATAGACAGTGATTCATGCTCACTGGCAAACACACACAGATCCTACGCAATCCTACTGCAGGCATACAATCCCTGCCATGGCTCTGGGCTTCTGCCATTGTTCTGGCTGTCAAGATTAACACCTGCCACCAGAAAACACTTGTACAAGGGCTCCTGAATTAAACAGGCCCACGTGGATCACTGGAGTTATACTGGAAAGCACTTGGATAACCTGACAGTATTCCAGTATTCTGATCTTAACACCTCCACTCATGCAGGTAGGGGGTATCTCGATGGTAGATCCTTACCTTGGAATTGCCTTTAACATAAGCCACAGTAAAGTAAAAGCAAATCAGAGAAAAATAAGCTCAAAATATAAGCAATCCAAAATCCATAGCATGTTGTAAAAGATTGATGAAGGCAGAGGTGACAAAGAAGACAGAAAGAAAGCCATTTATCCTGTGATTAAATCCTTAAATCCTCCTCCTCTCCGCCTTCCCCCCTAAGCTGATAAGCTGTAGATCCACTCTTGACCCACATGGTCAGGACTGGATCCTTGCGCACACTCCTGCCTTCAGGCAGCCTTTGCAGCTGGTAGAACCACACCAGCTCTGGAGCTTCACCTTTGTGTGGAATTGGCCTGAGAATTGCTCAGAATCACATCTCACTCTTCTCCCAAACTGGCCCTGCTTCCAGTCACTATACATTTCCTAAAGAACAGGTTTCAAACCTCACCTCCTGAATCTGTACCTTTTTTTTTTTTTTTTTTTGGAGATACTAATCCCTTTCCAGGCCTGATGTGTCRCAGCTGTCTCTGAGGAGATGTAAAACACTTTTTCTACCTGACGGGACTAAGTGCAAGTACTCGGTGAGCAGCATTTCCCTACACTTGAACTGATTTTTCACATGAATATGCACATGGCAACCACACTGGAAGCAGGCACCTGTCTGAGAGGCACCCTGGCTGAGATTTCACATGCCAGTRACTAATTACTTCAGACAATTACAAAAATGGGAAGGCTGAGCGACCAGTTTTGGGCTTGGGGATGTTATTTGCAGCTGTACGCTGYAAATTTGCCAGGACGAATCAAAACCAGTGTTATGCACCCAAATTTAGCACTGGTACCTCCTCATTAGTGTGAAGTGGAGCCTTGTTTTTCTCCCCCTCCATGTCTGTGTTACTGGGCAAGATGAAGAGCAGCTTCCTTTCTTGAGGAATTTTTTTTCTTCTTGATGATGATGATGATCGTCATCATCATCATCAACGCTTAAACAGTGCTTTTCATCCACGAGGTGCCTCAGTGGTGTTAATACAATTAGCTAACTTAATTCTCCCTCCTCCTTCCCCCTGAACAGGCAAAATCAGGTGCCAAAGGAAGCGTTGGARGCCCTGGCATCCATCCCTGAGGCCGCTCCCTCTGCGGAGCAAGAGATACAGGACCTCCCCTACACTGCCCCACTACTGCAGCTGCAATGTTGTAAGCACCTCTATATGGCAGCTTTTGTTCTTTATCACCCAAGGCAAACAGCTTCTGGGAAGGAGCACACTCCTGTTTACCTTTGCTCCTGTGCCACCACCAGCGCTCCCAAACCCACGGAGCAGGTGCCAGGGCTGTGTGTTTGAGTCACCCTCGGTAAAGGCTGACTCACAACTGCAGGGAATGGGAATCTGGGAGAGATGCAAAAGCCGATTGTCACGTTCAAAAGGGGCTGTCAGCCCTCCTGGTCTCTAAGGAAACAAGGTTTGACAGTGGAAATGGGGAATGATATTATTTCTGAAATGTTTTTTTAGAGTTTATGACTCCTAGACTTCACACAAATCAATTAAGCTTCTCTCTGCAGCCCCAACAGAAACATATTTTAAAAATTACAGATTTATGGCAGAAGTCTCTTAGTTGTCCTCAGGAAAAAGAAGTTTGCATTTAAGTGAATGGAAGATAATTGGGAGAAAGACCACTGTCCTCTGATTGAAGGCAGAGCTGATCCCAAGCTATGTCAGGCACAGGTGAGCCTTCAATATGCRAAAGTTAGTTCATATTCAAGCACTTCTGCACAGTTTTTGCTTTCATTACTGAGGATGGCCTCTATCTTTTCCAGGATACCTTCAAATKTAGAAAAGATTCTTCCTTCCCTAGTGAGTGAGGGGGGAAATGAAGTACAATGGGCTTCTCAGGAGGCAAATGAGCCTGGCAAAATGRGACACCTTCAATTTCTGCAACACGAGGCCTTTCCTACCTTTGGGCTGGCAGCCCTTCTCTCCACTCCCATCCCTTCCTTTCCCTTCCCTTCCCTGCAGCTGGCAGCYGGGACCAGCAGCTGGAGTCCAGCTGGAAAGGTCATCACTGCATTAACCCCTGCTGGCCTGACTTCCTGCCCTCCAGACCAACGGGATCCCGGGCTGGGAATTTCTGGCTCTACTTAGGTGAAGGAGCACTAAATGATCACCTGCAGAGCTGCATCCAGTTCTGGGGCCTCCAGCACAGGAAGGACATGGAGCTGCTGGAGCCAGGCCAGGGCAGGGACACCAAGGGGATCAGAGGGATGGAGCAGCTCTGCTGGGAGGAAAGGCTGGGAGAGCTGGGATTGTTCAGCCTGGAGAAGAAAGAGCTTTGGGGTGACCTCATTGTGGCCTTGCAGTGCCTGAAGGGAGCCCMCAGGAAAGATGGAGAGAGACTCTTTACAAGGGATGGAGTGACAGGACAAGGGGGAATGGCTGCACACTGACAGAGAGCAGGGTTAGATGGGATATTGGGAAGAAATTGTTCCCTGTGAGGGTGGGGAGGTCCTGGCACAGGTTTCCCAGAGAAGCTGTGGCTGCCCCATCCCTAGCAGTGTCCAAGGCCACGTTGGATGGGACTTGGATCAACCTGGGCTAGTGGAAGGTGTCCCTGCCCATGGCAGGGGGGTTGGAACTGGGTGGTGTTTAAGGTCCCTTCCAACCCAAGCCTTTCTATGATTTTATGGTTTTGGCCCATCCAAAATGCAGTGAGGAGTGTATGTCCAATCCCTGGGGAGCTGTACAGGTTAATGTGCATGCACAATATTCCCACATAGCACACTGTCCAAGRATTATCAATTCCTATTTTTAAATAAAGGAAATACTACTGTCCCCATTGTATAGAAATATCAGGCACAGGAAGTTGTACGTAAACTTCTGAAATGGACACAAAGATCTCTCAGAGCTGCAATCAGAACCAGGTCAGCTGCTCCAACCTCYCACTGCCTGTTTCTCTCTGCTAGGTGTGTTCCTTCAGATATTTCACAGACAGACCTTTCCAGAGGTTAGATTTTCTGCACGTTGCAGAGGAGCACCGCGATTACTCAAAAGACAAGAGCAAAAATACAGASTCACATTCCCTCCTCATTACCTCACCCAAAACGCACTTGAAAGTGTAATATCTACTCAACACCTGGTTACACGGCAGGTACCTCCCACTGAAGGGAGCAGAGAGTCCCGCCAGGGAGCAGATCTGCAGCAGAACAGGAYGGTTTTGGTGAAGCAAGAACCACTTCACTATGGTGATTGCACCAGATCAGCTCCCTGGGAGACAATCTAATCAAGTGATCAGTTTGATCAGAGGTTTCTGTTAAGGGTTCATACACTCCTGTCCGGCCAGAACAGCAAATTGGCAGCCAAGTCCTGGCATGTTTGAAAGATTGGGAAATAACAGATTCCAGGAGCAACAATTCAGAAGGATTTTTGCCAGCAAGGGCCCAGATGCTGCCATCAAAAGCAGGAGAGCAGCTTCCTACACATACAAGCCACGGGTGATTGAAGTGAAACTTTGTACTCMGTTCTTGCCCATGAGTTCCCCATTATGAAGCTGAGCCAAAGGCTGCACCTCCCAGCCAGGGACAGATTCACCAGGAAATGGGAAGGCTACAGGGGCAGGATTCTCACCATGCACTTGTGTTCCAGCTCCCCTGCAGCCCCACCTGAACTGTGTGTGCCCTTGGCAGAGCAGAGGGCAGATTCCTTGTATCCCTAACRAGGCCTTCCTCGAGAATGACTGCTCCTTTTTTTCCTTTGCCTTGCTTTCCAAGGTTTTGTGCATTCGTGTAATTGTCTCACAGAACCCTCTCCTTGCTGGCTTTCATGCCATCCCCTCCTGCRTCTACTCCTGTTTCCACAGTCCTGCTCAACACCTGGGGACTCTCTGCAGACCACACCAGTCTCCTGCCCTACAGCATCACCTCACCTTCATCACTGCCATCTTCCGTGCCAAACAGCAGCATTTCTCCCGTCATGGAATATCCCACAGAGAAGGAATCAAGTATTTCACCCCTGATGCTTAGACACGTTGTCCCAYTTTGTTCTCTGCTCTTCCACCATTGTGGCGATGGGCTCAACAATGCACTTTCAACCAAAAAAGAAACCTGGGGAAGTTGAAATCTGGGCCTGCAGCTGAGATCATCTCTATGAAGCAACAGCAGCAACAGCAGTGAGGGATGAAATACAATTAGACTTCACAGACATTTCCAAGGCTGCTGGCATCCAAAGAACTGACTTGAGTCTGCCTCAAAGTCAGGGTCACAGAGCTTGCCTAATTCGCCATCAGTGTGACAGCAGAACCTCCACAGTTTTGACATCTCCTCTGTAGGACAGGAGAGCCRCCACAGACCTGAGCATCCCTGAGCTTTACAGCCATCCACTCCAACTGCATCAGGCTCTCTGGAAACAGGAGCAGCTTTGGTGCTAACCTCTGAGGGCTTAAGCATGTCCTGCTGAAGTCTCCCTGGAGAGGTTCAGGCTCTCATTCCAAAGAAAATTCACCTTACGGGTGTCAAGAAGCATGTGCTCATTTCTTTTCTCAGCCAGTACGTGCAATTGCACAAGTAAATTAGGCATAAAACAGGACTTTAAAGGAGTAGAAGTCCTTGCATCATGTCTATTGCCAGCTGCTAATTGTGAAAGTGCCAAGTGTTTGTCCTGGTCCACAATTGAAAGTGAAGCCAGTATAGTTGCAGGAGAGCAGGAGTTTCTGTGTGGATAYGTGGGAACAAACCACTCATTTCCAGCACAGCTGTCCCTGTGAAAAAAAAACACTTTCTGCTACATCACCAAAGGAGAACCCATCAGCTGGTGCATCTTAGTGCTTCCAGGTTACATAATACATCTGTCAGAAATAGGTGTGTGAGACAAACYGGCTCTGCCAATTCGGGGAAATTTAGCTCTGTGAGACCTCTACCTGGGCAATTCCCTCTGGATGGGCAAAGCCCCCCCAGGCCCTGTGCAGCCCTGAGATCACAAGCACTCAGCGCTCACTCTAATGGCCCTGTGGTGGTTTCAGCAGAGCAATGCAGCGTGGCTTGAGCTCAACACTCCCCGAATCGATTTTCCATGGTCTATAATCTTTGCTGTAAACAGCCTGCTCTGCAGCTAAGGAAGCAGAAAGGGCTTTAACGCCATCAGTTTCACCCTCAATACCCTCACATTAAGCTCAAAGAGCTGAAAGGATTTCGTATGATTTGTTCCAGGCTTGTATCAGCCTCTCCATGAAGGCACCTCCCTTGCTCTAGACCACCGCGGTGGCCTCTCGTGTTTGGCTCCGTGCAGGACCAGCCCTGTGCTCAGCCTAAATCAAACCAGCTGCAGGATTGCATCTCCAGGAGCAGGCAAACACTCCCAGGGTAACCTCTGCCCTCTCCAGGCTTGGCATGTGCTCATGTTGGGAGCCAGACAGAAGTTCCCCAGGCTGCTTTACCTTCTCTTCCAGCAAGAACCCTGAGCAAAGCCAGTTCTGCCCTGTGATGTCCCCTTTGAACAGCTTCACAGCCTCCAAAGGGCCACAGTGCTGGGGAGGGGTGAAGTGCTCTCTTTGTTCCTCATTCCCACCCTGCAGTCAAACATCCATTCTCCTTTCAGCCATCAAAACTACAACAAAACCTCCAAAGGCATTTTCCCGACGTTCACCCGCAAATAAACCACACAAGAGGATGCCACAGGGTGCTGGAAAGGCTTTGAAGTCCCCCTGAAAGAAGTTTTCTGTAATGTCCTCTCCCTTATCATGCCTGAATTATGCTTTTTAAAAAACAACAATGTAAGAAAGATAAGCCATAACCTCCTTTTGCCTCGTCTCCACTTAAAACTGAAGCCTATGAAAAGCTGCAGATAAGGTCTGACATAAATGAAAGGAGCTGCCAGCTGGGGCTGAACCACGACATTAGGCTATCTGTACAATCACAGGATAATATGATAAGCAATGGAGCATTTAATAAAGGAGAAATCATCCCTGCAATGCTCCAAACCCTCAGAAATACAGCAGGTTTCCCATAACTTAAAATAGTGGAGTGTTTTGGGTGTTATAGGGAATGCTCTGAAATAACAACTGTGCAAACCACCTGTGATGCAGCAGGAGGGGAAGGCAGTGCTGACTGGAGGGTCACTGTCACCTGTAGTAGATACCCAGGGGAAATTTTCTATGACAAAACAGTCCCCCTGCCTTTTTTTTTGCTTCTGTAGCATCTCTTTGGAAGGAAAAAGCTGCCCAACTGGGCACCGAAGCTACTGAAAAAGAGTTAGACAAAAAGGACAAAAGGTTGAAGAACAGAAAGCTGAATGTGAAAAAAAAACCAATCCTGATTTTTGACATTTTACATGGTTCTGCCTCATTTTTTTAAAAGTCTGCAGTACCAATCTTTGGATTCCAGAAGTCCTCAAAAGCATTCACTGTTAGGATCTCAGGTTCTGGTTTGAATTAACTCTGATTTTCAGGCTCTGTTTTCCCTTACCACTGGTGTAAGTACATTTTTTATAATGCCGATAATGATTAGCACACCTTTTTGATTTTTTTTCATTTGTCTTCTGTATGGATATGAAAAAACCCCAAACACCTAAACTTTCAACTGAGATCAAAGAAATGTTTCATTAAAAAAAAGAGAGAACAGGATTTTGCTTCCAGAGTCCTAAGTCTTGCGATTATTTTATTTTGGTGTCTCACGAAACAAAAAAATAGTATTTCAAAATTACCTGAAACCTTTAACTTTTTACACGTGTTGAATGAAACATTTTTTCTGGCAAACTCAGAAACAGGGCCCTGCCCTCAATGATTCACCGGAGCGATGGAAGGGAGGGAGGAAGCAAGGAAGAAAGGAAGGAAGGAAAAGTCAAGGGGCAGATCATGGAATGGCCTGGGCTGGAAGGGACCTTGAAGATCATTTAATCCCAACTGCCACGGGCTGGGACACCTTCCACTGTCCCAGGCTGATCCAAGCCCCTTCCGACCTGACCTGGAACACTTCCAGGGATGAGGCAGCCACAGCTTCTCCGGGCAACCTGTGCCGRGGCCTCCCCACCCTCATAAGAAAGAATTTCTTCCCCATAACAAATCTAAACTTATTCTCTGTGAGTTTGAGGCCGTTRCCCCTTGTCCTGACGCTCCTGTGCAGCAGGGGAAACCGAGGCACCACAGCCTCGAATCACTTGCCCAAAACAACACAGTAAAGCTGCAGCAGCCCAGCAATAAAGCCCAAGAGTTATGAGATAATGATAGGAACTGTCATTTTCTCGTTATTTCACAGTTTGACGAGGGATAACACATTACAGAGCAGCAGCTGTCCCTGTCACATTGTTAGCCTTCCCTTTTTGTATGTGTGAACACTTTGCCGAAGCAGTTGGGAGCTGCTGAGTGTTGTTTCTGTATTCCATGCCTGTGTATTTTTCACGCAAATGCCAGCTACAAGGTGTTGTCAGAGGGCAAAATACATACATTGTAACGCACTCAGCTCGCTCAGTTAATCTTTTTGTCAGCCTTCACGGCTTTTTTTGTGAGGTTTCTGCACACACTGGGCAAAAACGCTCGGCCGGTGCACTGCGCTTCCTCCGTTGTACATGTAAATGCTTGCAGAGAATTAACTTCAGATTTGCTCGTGCAAGAATTCCTGCACCGAATGCACGCACACAACCCAGCCAGGCAGGAGAAGAGTGCTCAGGCTGTTCACTCACTCACACAAATTAGGCACTGTTTTGGCCACGGCGCTCCCCGACCGTGTAGAACCCGCTCCCCGCCCTCGGTGTGCCASGGCATGCAGGTGCTTAGTGCAGCTTTTGTTGTGCTCTGCACAGCTTTACCTTTCCCCTGGCTGCTGCCAGCAGCTCACCAGGCTAAACTGGGGCTTGCACCGGTGGGGTTTTGCTGTTGGCTGCAAGTTTCAGTAGGAACGCTTGGCCAAATTAATTCCTGGCAAAATTCTGACTGGCTCTACAACGACACAATCACCCCCCTCCAAATCCTGTTAGTGGTAGCAGTTCTGACACCTGTTTAAAAATCCCTGTTTTGATCACTTACAGCCAGAATCAATCCCGTGGTTCCCTTGTGGGGCTCTGCAGGAACCACTAATACATTCAGGGCTGTACCAAGGGTGGGGCAGGAATCAAGCCRGCTCTGGATGTTCCTCCAACAGAGGCACAAAACGGGGAAAAGAACAAAACACAGCAGCTCCTCGTGGATTTGGACATCAGTGGGAGACGAGCAGGGGAGAGCTGAGATACTTATCCTGCCCCAGAGAGGAGCATGCCTTGCTGCAACCCCGAATATCCCATACACTGAAAGGAGCAGACTGAAGGTCCTTGCTTAGCTRATGGATAGGAAAATCAGGTGAGCCTTATCTGATGCAGCAGGGGCCTGACTGCAACCCCCAAGCAAGCTGTGGGGTTCAGGTTCAGAGCTGCAGCTCTCCACGGAGCAGCAGTGATTCAGCTTCCAGGCATCCGATGGAAATGCAYGGAGCTGGGTCCAATGGAAGCCTCACATGCCTCATCTCCGGGAGCCTGTTCCCRGAATAGGATAAGAAATGCCAACCCCACGGCTAAGCTGCTTACCTGTCTGCAAAAGGAACATTAGGAAACTTGGAGTAAAAGAAAAAATGGCACTCCTGGAAAATGAAACTCCAGATGAGCAGGGGAGTGTGATGTGGGCGTGGACACCGCTGGTGTTCAGTGGCAGCTGAACAAGGGGCTTGCAGGTGACCCTTCAGTTCCACCTGAACGCTGTTGTGGCCCCTAAACCCTCAGTGTCACCAGGAGAATGAACTCCCTGGGTCTTGCTTCCTGCCCTTTGCATGGCTCCGAGTCCCCAGCACCACGCACCCTCCAGGGCACGGCCAGGGGGACCTGACACTGCACAGAACAGGCCTGACCCAGATGCCTGAAAATGCATTTCTGTGCTAACCAAGGAGCCTCCCCGTCCTGGAGGAGCTCAAAGCCTCTTCCCCCTTGCAGATAACGTGGGTGAAGGTAAATGCTGAGGCCACTGGCAGAGGAGTGCACACGGCTGTAGCTTGAAGTGTGGCAACCTACACCCYAACCTACCCAACAGGTTTCAGTTTGTTGTAGAACAAATGAGCCCCAGCTTTACAAACGCATTAGCCCAAAACACTGCTCCTCACTCACTCGGGAGAGATTTTGTTTACTGGTATTGAAAGCAGAGTATGGAAAACTTATTACAAGTGCCTATTCTTAGCTGAGTAAACATCACATTGCCACAGCAAGGAGGGATCTCTAAATGCCACCACTAAGGGCTGTTCCTGAGATTCTGATCCTGCTGTGCTGGCACATTTCCAGAGATCCTTTAGGCCTTGGACATGCAATGGGTGAGCTTTTCAAAGAGTCAGGTCAACAACATCCCATCCCAAAGAAGCTCCTTAGTCTCAGAGAGAGAAGGGTGGTGCAAAGGTGTTTGTAAATAGCACGTGTCAATGGGCCCCAACCTATTTGCAAATTCCATTCCAAAAAGTATTATCAACTTTGTCACTGTGGGATGTCCCACTGAGGGCACATAAATTGGGCTGTGTTACTAATACAGGGCACAGAATGAACTAGAGGTGTGGCCTTTGAACTATACACCGGGGTCTGACACATTAATCAGGTAACTTTGGGACAGCTTTAAAAAGCAAGCTGTAGCTCCAAGGGCTGCAATTTGGGGAAACCCACATGTCAAAACAGCTGCTTTTCTTGCTAAGTACTGAAAAATGTGAACCACCAGCTTGAGGCCACTTTCAGCCAAGCTTCTCCTCAGTTTTTGCGTGTATAAAAGAGGCACAGAGTCACCTTGCATTGGGTTTTATGCTACAGACCCGTATTTAGGAGGGGAAAAAATGAAATTATGCCAGGAGAACTATTTTGAGTCTATTCATGTGAGAAACAGTTTGCAGAACAGAGTTTAGAGATTACTGTATGGCATATTCTATAGACAGAGATGCAATGCTGGAGAAACTAAATGTGAGCTCTTTAATCCCAAGACATATTTACACAAACGTGTTCTATTTCAAAACCGCCTCTAAATTATTTCAAGCAAGCCGAGAATGTTCCCTCCCCGAAGTGTTAAATTATGCACAGAAATTGCAATTCAGTTCCAGTAAAATGCTCGTTCTGATGCTGGATTTATTTTCCCCTCCTGATTAATTGCATGTGCTGGAAAGACCACAGAGCCCGCAACAACCTGGGGCCATTTCACCGAAGGCTGACGAGGTCACGTCGAAAAAGCTGCATAATGGGTGAGGAAGGCAGCTCTCCTAACACACCACAAGGCTGGGATGACACACCTTCTGTACACTACACTCTGACACCTGGGTTCCTTTCCAGGGTACACTGTTTTATGAAGGAGCAATTTTAGTCCACAGACTAATAAGGCAAGACAAGTCGCCCAGGTTGGAGACATGGGAGGAGTCGCTGAGAAGAATGTGGCTCTCAACACACCGAATTAATAATTAACGAGACAGACGGTAGGACAGGGGAAAAAAGAAGAAGAGAAAAGAATGAGCYCATTGAGAGCCACGTTCAGGGCTATCTCCAGAAGGCCCAAACCCACTCTTGCAATGTTCCTGTGGAAAACCCTCCGCCGAGTGTGACAACCACCCTGTCTGGGTCCCCAGCCTAAGCGAAAAACGCAACCACCTTCCCCAGCAGCTCCCCTGGGTTTATGTTTCCTGTGGGATCCTACTCAGCCTGCCCTCACTGCCGTGCTTCCCTGGCGCTCTCAGGCAGATGGCAAGCCAAACTCCACCTCACAAAGTCCAGGTTTTGTACTCTGACTCCTGCTCTCAGGCTCTAAAGCTCTCATACTGATAGGCAGGACTCGAGCCGGTGGAAGGATCCGAAGATCAGCGCGATTTACAGGCGGAAAAATCCAGCAAAATGTGCGTTAAAGTAACCTGAGTGCTCCTCCAAAAAAAGGCTGGAATACTGCTTTTTGYAAGGCTATGATGTATTTTGGACCCAGAGGTGATTTTTTTTCTTTTGGCTGCGGACTTATGTCATCTCCTGAATCTGGCTGTGCCGGTAAAATCTGTTACCACCCCGAGCCCCTCTGCTGGATGTTGGCCTCTTCCAAGTGCCTGTGGAGCAGTTCCAGTGAGCGCTCCTCCTTTCCCTTCAGATGAGCTCAGACCAACTAGTGCAACCATTCAAACCAGCCTGCCTGATTTTCGCCTGAAAAGAACGAGGATGAGCTCCCACAGACTGGCAGCTCGCTGGGAACAGCAGTGTTCAGCCAGGAGACCATTACAAACAGCCACAGAGCTGTATGTGAAAAGTGGCATCTTCCCACAGCCTCGCTGAAACAACCAGGCTGGCGAAGCAAATGTGGCAATTCTGGGGCAAAAATGTCTTAGCTGTGCTGCCCAGCCTCGTCCCCGTCCCTGGAAGTGTCCAAGGCCAGGTTGGAYGGGGCTTGGAGCAACCTGGGCTAGTGGAAGGTGTCCCTGCCCATGGCAGGGGGTGGAACTGGGTGATCTGTAAGGTCCATTCCAACCCAGGCCAGCCTGTGATTCTGTGATCCTGCACCTTAGCCGGTGGCTTGTGGCCTCCAAAACAGGCAGCRTGTCCCCTTTTCCCTCTCCAGGGTGGCCTGTCTGGCCTTGCTCTGCCTCTATTGCTCACTAAAACACCTGGGAATTAATCCAGCTCATTAATCACAGAAGTAATGACTTTTATCAGTGATTTGCCTTAATATCAGCAATCTTCTGCTGTGTRAGTGAATTCAGCCAGTGTTACCTGGGGTCTGACAAGCAACAAAGACAGGGAATGTATGGGACAGACTGGTAGCACCCACCCTGGAGCCTAGTAGGGATGATTGGGAGCCTTCTGGTGGCAACAAGCCATTAGATCTGCACAGTCCCCATMAGATAGCTACAAACTCCAGAGAGCTCCATTTATTTTGTTGCGATCTAAGAGAATCAATATTAATTGGAAACATCAATGTAACAGTATCCCTGTCACAGCCCCATGGTGCTTAATCCTACCAGSACAGTTCAACCCAGACAACTTCTGCATTCAGAGAATCCCTCATTTCAACCTTTGTGAAAGGTTTGCAAAGAAGCAAAACCAAAAGGATTAGTCCCTTTATGCGTGTATATGTACACACACACACCTCTCTAAATATACACCTTTRTACTGGTATTACTACACTGATTACTATCCAATATCTTTTACTAAAGATCTTTATTGGCACAAGTCCCAGTGTGGACACAATTATGGGAAGCAAGGTTGTGCTGCTCCCAAAGCCATCAGCAGCCTGAGGCACGCACTGAGCTATTCAATTTTCAGCAGGGGTGGTGATTTAAAAACAAACACAAACAAACAAACAAACAAACAAACCACAAGTGTATCAGAGCTTATAACTAGAGTAAGTCTTTAGCAGGACAACAGGAAGGCAAACACACACAGGTGAGTGCCTGGGAGAGGGACAGAGGGACCTCAGCATCACTCCCGGATCCAGGCAGCTCACCAACAAGCACAAGGCCCTGCCAGAACACAGCAGGGGCTGCTRAATTTCAGCACAAGCCTTTCAGAAAGCCAGTTACCCTCACGGGCTGCTCTGTCACAGATGGAGCTCGATTTCCTCGGTGCCAGCACGGGCTCTGCCTCTCCACCTGATCCYGCCCTGCGGAACAAAAGCCTCCCGCTCGGCAGCCGTGGGGGACTGGTGTGCGCCTCTTGCTGCCCAGCTCCATCCCATTTCAGCTAGGGTGTGCGTGCACCTCCTTCCTCGCTTTGCTCCCTGCTGATATCTGGTCGTTTCCAATTTGAAAGCAGTTCATTTCTCTGTACACACTGACTAGAGGGGCGGGGATTTGGGAATCCTTTATATCCCTGACCAATGTGACTGTGCAGATGGCATTTGCTGGTGACGCTTCACCACCAGTCTGACTCCACTCTTTGTGGATCTGGTTGTTTTGTGCTTTCATTTCTCACGAAATACAACCCAGAGCAYGAAGAAGGTACAGGATTACTGGTGTCTACTTCATGTACAAAAGTGGCCAAGCAGCTCGCTACATCCATTTCCCTGTACTCRCTTGATTTAACCACAGAGTGCATCAAAACCTTTTTAACATCGCAGTCGATTCTCAAGCAGATGCCAACAGAAGYGCAGTTAGAGAAACAGAGAAGAAACCCAACCAAACAAAACCAGCTCTCTTGAAGCACGTTCCAGCTATGAAATACGTTTCTTCCTCTCTCCCACTGTGGCGGCTCAAGCATTCCAGAAAGCCCTTGTAAAATGCACTTACCCATCACAATATTTTAGCACACAGTTCCTTCGAGGGCCTGACCCAAATGCTCTCAAAATTACTACTCTAGTAAGCCTCTGACTGAATAGGCATTGGTTGTAGTTTTAAATGCACAACAAGAATGAGTCATTTGTTGCCTTTTTTACTGATTTACTCCCAATGTCTCGCCCTTTCCCAGATCCATTAAGGTTTTATCCTGGAAACTACTGCCCTGCTCTAATGGAACAGGGGTCAAGTCAATCTGTGCCCTTGCAGCACCATCAAAGCTGAATGCTGGCTGGAAACTGGCAGCAGGGACGTGAGGCTACCCAGAGCCCTGCTGTCAGTCAGCTCTCAATGCACRGGTAGGCTTTGGGGTTGTTGTGGAGTTTTCTTCTTCTTTTCCTAGTTCAAGGAAAATCCTAATAAAAGCCAGGTGGAAACCTGTCAGTCTGGGCCAGTAAGAGTTGGAGCAGTTCCCGTCCCCGTCCCCATCCACATCCTTCTCTTAATGATGTGTGGTGCGGCGCAGTTGCCACGCCTGAAGGATGGGATGGCATCCACAGGGACCTGGACAAGCTCGAGCATAGAATGCCCATGGGAATCTCATGGGGTTTAACAAGACCACGTGCTGGTAGTGCACATGGGTCAGGGCAATCCCTGGGATCAATCCAGGCTGGGGATGAGCATATGGAGCAGCCATCAGTGGCACTAAACAGGCTCCCCGGGGAATGGTCACGGCCCCAAGGCTGCCAGAGCTCCAGGAGCATTTGGACAACGCTCTCAGGGATGCACAGGGTGGGATTGTTGGGGTGTCTGTGCGGGGCAAGGAGTTGGACTCRATGATCCTTGTGGGTTCCTTCCAACTCAGGATATTCTGTGATTCTCTGACGTGACATTTTCCTTTAAAACCAAAGACATTTGCAATTCTCATTACARAGCCAGCGCTCGGCTGTGCTGCGGGAAGGAGAGAGGAGCACAGGTATCAACGAGATTAAAGGATGTGCATAAAAAACACATAATACACCCAGAAACAGAAGGCTGGGTCTCCAAGCGAAGGGCGAAATGCTGCGGATTTCAGCAGCACCGCAAAAAAGCCTTTTCACGTCCCCGAGCTCTGGTCCGAAGAGGATGAAAGGGGATGAAAGCGAAAGCAGCGCCGCTTGGATAAACCGGCCGGCTTTGCGTGAAGCTTTGGCGAGCCCCGTATGAACTCCAAGCCGCTGCCGGGAGGCCGGGGCGGTCCCGGGGCCGGGATGGGATGGGATGGATGGGATGGGATGGGATGGATGGGATGGATGTGAACGCGGCTCGGATCGCCATGGGGCTCGCCGCCCGCCCCGCGCGGCTCGCGCGCTCCTTAAATAGCGGCTATAAATACAACGGCCGGGCCGCGCGCCCATTGGCTGCGACGCGCGKCTCATTTGCATAAAGGGGCGGGGCCCCGACGCGCGTGGCGCGGGGCCCGCGGGGCGCGGCGCCCGGCGGGGCCGCAGCGCCCCCCAGCGGCYGGAGCGGGGAGCGCGCACGGGGGCGCGCACGGGGAGCGCACCGGGACCCCCCGATCCTCCCGTACCCCGATCCCGTGCCTTATCCTGCTCTGCCCTGCACTCCTGCCCACCCCTCGGGGTCTGTGTCCTCGTTCCAGCGGCCACCCGCAGCGCCTTGGAAAATTATTATGGAAAAACTGAATGAAAGGGCTCCGAGGTTCAAACAGTGTGCGTTCCCCACCTCACAGGGTATGAGTGCACTGCAAATGGCATGAAAATGACTCGCGAAGTGGTGTATTGGGTTTTTCTTCTTCAGCCAAAAGCGTTCTTGAAATACATTCGGGGCAAAATATATCAGATGATAATCATAATTAATGTACTGAATCATTTAGCAAGGAGGTAATAAAGGATATGAAGGGTTTATTATAAAAATGTGACCCTCAACACAGGAATTGAACTTGCTGCTTTTGACCCTCTACCCYGTAGGTTGGAAAATATCTTCTCCAGCTTAGATGCAGGTCATAAAATAGCGTCAGGAAAATGAACCTTGGTTTTATGTGCTGACAAAAGGGTGTGGGAAAGGAGACTAAATCCGTGAGTGCCTCCAGTGACTGGGCAAATATTCAAATAAGGTGGTTATGTTTGGAGCAAAATGTAGATAAATTGTAATATCTTACCTCTCCGCTGTGATGCTGATGCTCAACATGGTGCTGTTCCCTTGCCTYGTAGAGGATTCAGATCAAGCAGCACATCCCAGTGACGTGTTCCTGGAATTAGGTGGGGTGAGAAAGACAAGTAAGGCCCTTGGAACTGTGCATGCCAACAGTGTGTGACACCAGGGCCAACAATGACAATGCCAACCACAGCTGGGCACAAAGAGTGGGGAGAGCCATGGGAAGTCACCCCCAGCCAGCTTGGGGCTGGAGCAGCAGTGGGTGGGAGAGTGGAGCCCAGTTCAGGGCCAGGCTGGATGGGGCTCTGAGCAACCTGGGATAGTGGAAGGTGCCCCTGCCCGTGGCAGGGGGTTGGAATGAGGTGATCTTTAAGGTCCCTTCCAACCCAAACCAATCTATGATTAAAAAAAAAATATGAAAGCCTTGAGCACCTGCTTCCTGCAGAGCTGCACTTTGCAGAATTGAGTGTTATGTGCTCACTGGAATTGTCCAAAAATTTCTGAGAACACAGCTCCCCTTTGGAAGAGTTGCCAGGCAAAAACCCGGGAGGTGCTTTGCTGGAGCAGAATTTTGCTTTCTCATATCCCAAGAGGCTGTTCAGAGAGCTCCTCTGGGTCTGTTATCATTGCTGCAAGCTGAGTGTCTTGTTTCAAATGAGGCYAGATTAAGAACAAGAACTGCTGTTGAGTTTTTGCTGATTCACCCTGAAATAATACTAGAAAATGTTAATATTTCTCGGCATGAAAATCCGGAATTTCGACAGCTGCTGGATTTTGCACAGTTGCCCTGGTTCTTTAGCAAGACAGGGATCTTCTCTGCTTTACCAGCAGGAGGAAGAACCCCTTGGGCAGACAGGAGATTTCCCATGCCCTGCAGCAGTCACAGGGCCTTACCTCAAGCCCAGCTGATCCCAAAGCCCATCCACACACAATACTTGACCTTTCCCAAACCTTTGAGCTGTGGTGCCGCCAGACTTGTGCTACACCCACCACAGCATATCCCAACCTCTCCAAAACAAGGGGAGGCACACCAATAGCGACTCAGGGGCAGGCAGCTCGGTTTCCTCAGGCAGAGCCTAGACCTGCAGACCGGCCCCTGGAAGGCAGGAGACAAAAGCCAAAAGCCTGAGCATTTCTTAGGACACAAAATACCCTTTTTGTTTAKTACCAGCTCAGCACTGCAGCTTGGAGTTGGAAATACATGGGGATTTTTCTCAAGGCTCATGTGCTGGGYGTTTTTCTTAGACCTATGGCACTCTGAGTCCCATGATTAAAAGAGACTCTCAGCTTTAATTACAGAAAAGAAAAAGTTTCTGCATCTCGTGGCTATGCAGGAAGACGCATCGTGGCAGCTGTAAAGGGGACACACRTAGGGAGGGAGAAACAAGGCAAACCAAAATGGAAAACGAGCCAGAATCTGTTCTATGAGCAATAACTCGAGATTTCCCCGTTCCTGGCATCGGCTGTGCCGCATCCCGCTCCTCAGGCCGGCGCTGTGGGGGGAGCTGCAGCTCCTGTAGGAGTTTCCCCGCTCACCCTGAGCAGGCAGAACAATGTTTGCCCACACGCCGCTTCTCCCAGTAATTCTACTTGAGCTGTGGTGACCTAGATCTGCCCGAGAGCCTAATACATTTCTGAGGGCAAACATAAATACACTCTGCTTCTGCGTTTAATTTCTGAGCAGCTCTAATTAAGCTTAGATTTGTTTAAACACATCCAGAGCTCCCTTGGTGTTTGGCCTTCGGTGTGAGGACTCTGCCACTCACGAGAAGAGCTGCGCCATAAAGGAGCTGAGGGAGAATGAATGGCTGCTGCTCCTGCATCCCTGGGAGCTCTGCTTCCCCTGCAGCCCCAGTGACTCTGATGGGCTCTCGGAGGGCTTGTCTGCARAGGGCAAGGGAAGGAAATAAGGAGGGAAAATGCTGAGAAGCACAGGCTGCAGGTTGCAGTTGTCATGTTAACTCATGCTTCGTGGCTCTGTTGCGTTTGTGTGCCAGAGGAAAGCAGAAGATACATTCACAACCCGACCTGCAACTGGGTTCTTGTAGAAATAACAGTTAAGATGGGCAGTTCAYGCTTCTTCCTCTCTCCTGGTTTTCCCATTTCAGCTGCCAGGGAGTCCAGACTGTTTCAAACTTGTCCTATTTGGTTTTTGGGGTTTTTTTGAGTCTTGCAAGAACGAGCCATTTCTGTTCTTCATCCCCAAGAAATTCTTTTGATTCGTAAGGGCTGCAGGCCAGACCTTCYCCTGCTCTGGAACATACCATAACCTCTGTCAACCTCACCCACAGCTCCCTGCCATCACCCCCACCACCCCTTTAACCTTGCCTATCTCTCTGCTTCCAAACCACCCAGCTCAGCTCCTGTGGAGCCAAACATTGGGTGGGTCCCAAAAGGCCACTGGAAGCACAGCTCTGGTGGGGGTTAAGGGGGTGGCAAAAACTGCTTGGTGCATGGACCTTCCCACCCCGCTGCCCCCCACAGCCCCACCATGGGCCAGCTGGCTGCTTGCACTGGCCCTCAAGCCTTCCTGGCCTCTGAGATGCCCAACGTGCCTGGGGGTGGTGCTGCTGTGGCTGGAGGAGGGTTTGAATCCCTGTATCCCGGTGCTCAYGCTCACTGTGTGTAACAAGGTGCATTTTTGTGTGCTGAGCACTGACTCTCTGTCCCAGCAGTAAAAGTCAGGCTTAACAGAGCAGGTTGAGAAGGGGGAGCTCCTCTTGTGTGCCTGCCCTTTCCCCTCTTTGCCTCCTGCTGATGCCAAAGCTCCAGAAGCTGAAGCCTTTTGGAGCAGCTCCACCAAAGAGTGAGCACCAAGGTGGTCCCCACGGAGCTGGGCTGCCTCACCAGCTGAAACCTTCTTAGACCACAGCCCTGTTTGCTCTTTCTACCRCCCCAACCACAGCTGGTTTGTGCAATGAAACGCTTTTTGCACGAGAGGTGTGTCGCAATCAAAACCTACCTACGTGATGCAATCAGCCAGGCAGGTTTACCACTTCACCTGTGYGTACATGCACATCCAGAGGTGCCAGTTTTCCTCCAAAAGGCAGATGCAACTGGAGCCTGATGGTGAGAGAATGCAAACATTAGGGTGGGAAGATCTGGTTGCATTGGTAGATTTAAGGCACCAAATGGTAGCAAGCTTTGCAGTCACCCACTCCGGTGCAGAGCTGCCATGAAGTGCCWCAAGGGCTGACTGCTCACACACAGACCCATTTCAAGCTGTAATAAATGACCACACAAGAGGCAGAGCCATGAAGGTTCAGATCCGTGATCTGTAAGTCCCCACACCGTGCAGCCAGCCAAGTCCTATCAMATCCTGTATTGCTTTTGGCATTTCTAGACTGTTCAATGCTCTTGTGCGCGCCAGGTTATCCTGAGCTGTATTATATATGGCTTTGAACATTTCATCAAGCCCTTCTCTGGCTGGA
This sequence comes from Amblyornis subalaris, assembly GCA_018881555.1. Taxonomy (NCBI): domain Eukaryota; kingdom Metazoa; phylum Chordata; class Aves; order Passeriformes; family Ptilonorhynchidae; genus Amblyornis; species Amblyornis subalaris. Next base: position 425,402 of record JACAXG010000121.1, read on the forward strand.
ACAATAAATAACTGGTCCTAACTAGGCACAAGCCTGGAAAATTAAAATTGCACTGACGTGGAAAATTAGCCCCTGAGAGCAAGACTGGAGCTGGACCGGAGGGACAGTGCAGACCAGCCAGGGAAACACACTGGARGTGGTGGTGGGAAGGATTCAGCTGCTTGAAGCAGAGGTGTCTGGTGCTATTTCAGTCATGTGTGTGTATCCTGCTCAGCCCTTCCCTRCCATCCAGAAGGGCGTGGGACTCCCATGGGCTGCGTGTCAGGCACGCCAGGCCCACACGGGTGTTTTGGGGCACTGTAGGATGTRCGAACCAGCCAGTCAGAGGCCGGGCAGGGTAAACAAATGTGCTTAAAATAGCACTCCATGACTGCATTTAGGCAAATGAACGTTGCCTTGGCACGTCTGAAGCCCTGCCCTGCTCTGCCATTCCGGTACCTGGCGCACGGCAGGAGGAGGCTGGGTCTCCCGGGCTACTCACATCACACAGATGGAGTGCTTAAAAACACTAAAGTCGGGAAGGAGTGACAGAGTTAGGTGGAAACCGAAAGGGTGTGGCTTTTTGGAGGGGTCACAGCTCTGGGCTTGAGAGTTTTGGTTCCCTCTTGGTCGTGCCTTAGGTACCTATCCTCACAGTGTGATCCTGCCCACAGTCTGCCTCGGGCACATCCTGCAGATTGGAACGTGCAAGTAAGGGTGTGTGCCTCCCTGCTGGCTCCAGGGACTGCAAATGTCCCAGGGGATCCTGCAAAGGAAAAGAGAAGCAAGGCCACATCAGCGCTGGGGGAACTCATGAGTTCAGAGCAAGGAGGCTTCTCCCTGCTAGAAGTGTCTGCTGTAGGCAAGGAGGGGAAAAAAAATCATCTCTGTGTACAGCTTTTATAAACCAGTGGGTTACACTGAGCTGGTCACTGACTCACACTGTTGTCATCCCAGGGAAGAGCTCAGCCAGGCTCTGAACTCGGGATTACACGGAGAGGCAGCTCCACTGGAGGGATTGCATTCAGCCACACCACACCAGCAGCAGGCAGGCACTGCAAGCTCCTCTGGAAACAGGCACAACTGTGAATTTGCCATCTTTTCTGGGCTTGGAGAGACGAGTCTTGCAGTGCCCAATGCCTCTGTCACATTTCCCATCTATTTTTGGTCAGGCAGGAAGAGGAGACCACACAGCCGAAGGCTCTCCCCAGACAGCCTGTGAAGGGGCAATAATTTAAGCTTTCTGGGGGAAGGGGCAATAATTTAAGCTTTTGCCTCGTTTGTAACTGAGCAGAGCATCACTTCAGTCTCCCCTCTTATTTCCAGTGGTGATATCTGCACCAGTGAACCAAAGAGAGTCCGGGCATGGCCTCAAGCAGCAACACTGAGCCCCATGTGCTTTTAAAGCATTAGCACATTCCCTGCCACCGTTTTGGCCTGTRACTCCCTGGGCTCTCCCAGCTGGCAGCCCTGGGGCTGGTGCTGGCCGCAGAACTGGTGAGCTCAGCCTGTCCTGGGGAGAACACGTGGGCAGCCCTGAGGACACGAGCTGGGCTCCGTGTGCCTGCCTGACCTCAGGGCCAGAGAACAGGCTACAGATGCTGCCAGCACGAATGGACTGTTTTGCTTGGGAAACCATAGTGGTGGTGCCACGTGCCACAAGAGGTGACAGTCTGATGCCATCCTTTCCGCTGCTGGGGTGATCTCAGGGGCTGTCACTCAATTTGCAGGATTTCTGCAGGAAGCAGAATGGCCCTGACCTCTTCTTTGGCAAAGGCTTGGCGCAGAGACTTCCACAGGACGGAATGCATCCTTGGAAAGCCCTCGTTGCTGGTGTGTGAAGTATCCTCTGAAGGCAAATTACAGAGCTGCAGACAGGCAGATGAGAGGGACAGAGCTCGTGCTGGGCCCGGGAGCTGCAGCAGGTGAACCTCTCCCGCAGCCTTTCCCCACTGAAGTGCTAATGCGGAGCAGGAAAGGGCTTTCCAGCAGCGCCTGCGGCTGCTCAGCGCTGCCAGCTCCCCGGCAGCCCGGCGGCGTTTCCCTGAAACCGCTGAGGAAGCACCGTGTGCCCCAGAAAAAGTCCTCAGAAACTTCTGTGAAGTTTGGCTTAACGCTTTACATCGCCAGTTCCAGCTGGGACAGCCCTGCCCACGTCCCTGAGGCCCCAGTCCAAGCAGAGGACAATTGACACACCCCACAGTGCCGTGGGCTCTTCCTTCAGCCCTTGTCCGAGGCTGTGTCTCGAGGGACCGAGGTGCCAGCCTGGGGCCATCCCTTGGCACTGTACATAGGCTAAGCAGGCAGTCGGTTCCTATATCCCACACTGAGTCCAGGCTCCAATCTTTCCCTGTACAAGCCTAGTTTGAGATCTAGAGAACTGCCTTCTGTGGCCCAGGCATGGGTCTGTGTGGGCTGAAAACATTTCTCCTTCCACGGACAGACACTTTCAGACCTGTGGCTCTGGCTGCATCCAAGAGGTGTTTCTTGCCCCCAACTGCTCACGGCCAGAGAGCCCCTGGCTGCAGGCTGATGGCCCTGCATCCGATTCCAGCCCGAGGGAGGTGGTTTTTGGCATCCCATTGTGACTGTGCCTCTTCCTCAGCCACCCTGGACCTTTGCTCCAGGCCATTTTAAGGCTCTTGGGTGTCGGCGTGTCTGAGATGCAAACACACAGCTACGACAGCTTTGAACKGAGTGAAACATCACAGGACACCTCGGCAAGGAGCTAAATCTGCAGCCATAAAAAAAAAAAAAACAAAAGCAGCAGTCTAAGTAGGTTTATTCAGGGCTCAAAAAGCAACCTGACATTTGAAGTCTGTCATGTATTTTCAGAAGTCTGCCTCCATCAACATCCCCACTACCCATGGAGWMGCTTTGTGTCAGGGCTTATGTTCCACACGTTGTCATCTTTCCCCAGCGCAAGCACTGCCTATCAGTGGGGATGTCACAAAAYGAAGGCTGTCAAGAAAGCAAAAAGGGCTGGGGAGCCAGGAAAAGCCAGGTACAAAGCTCCCATGGCATTTGAACAGCAAAGCTTTGGACACCCACCCAAAGCCAGGTCGTTGTCCTCACGGCACCTTGCTGGTTCTCAAAGCATCAAGTTGAAAACAAGCCCTGCTGCATCCCTAAGGAACTGGCAGCAGAGGTGTAGCAGACAGATAAGGACAGCTAGAAGTTTCCAGGACACTAAAGAAATATCACCTCTCTTCCCTGGAATTCAGATTATTCATAACATGCTAGCAGTAATTTTGCACCTCACCTAACAGGTGGTTTATTAAGGTTTCTTGGCTGCACTTGCAGAGAGCAGTACTTCTAGGCTTTACAAGCAGCATTTATCATGGCTGGCAAGGTAATTTATTTGTGTCTTAAATACTTGTATAATTAGAGTGCCTCATAGCACACTGAGGAACAAAACAAGACTTCAGTAACACGCAGATAAATAATTCAAAGCGCATTCCTTAAAAAAAAAGCATTTGTTTTTCTCTCTGTTCCCATTGCCACACTGAGTTCCTTGATCTAAAGGCTGGGATCAATCTCCCCCGGGTTTGCAGGTCACATAGCTGCCACCCCTCCCGGGAAGTTGGAAAGTTCAGAGAAAACCAAAGCGTTCAACGGGGAGAGAASTTCTGTAGTGTCAGCTTCTCTATTCCGGAGCGCCGGCTCCCAGCTGCTGCCTCTCCAATAGGTACTCCACCCAGCCCTCAGATAATAATCACAAGCTATTTCGCCAGCTCTGCTTCCTTCTACATTTTYGCTGTTAACTCCATCAGCTGAATTGATAGCATTTAGCTCGAGAGTGCAGTGGATTTTACAGCAAAAACTTCTTATTTGGGCTCCGGGCGATGAAAATTTTGACTCTTGCCCTGCAAAATACCCAAGCACGTGCAGAGCTTTGTTTCAGGGAGGCTGCTTGTAAGCATGAGGTTAAGCAGGAGTCTTGAAGAAACAGGGTCAAAAATGCACGGGGTGCTTTGCCAGGGTGAGCTGATTTCCTAAATAGATGTGGATATTTGTAATATCACATTCGTAGGAAAAATTGCTGCCATGCCCTGCCCTTCAGGCTGTCCCTGGGGGAGGAACAGCTCTGCTGTCAGAGGGTCCAGCTCTCCTGCTTCCACTCAGACAAAAATTCCACTGAGAGCAAGAGTTGATATGGCAGAGCAGAAACYGTAAAAAAAATGGATTCAAATTGGCATGTAGTCGAAAACTAGAAATCTTCTGTGATAAAATGTTTTTCTTTTTAAAGCATGCACTAGTTTCTGAAGCATATTTTAGTTCTCAAAAGTGTTATTTTCTCCCTCAATTGCTCATAGTTTCCCTCTTACACAGAATTATTTTAGCAGCCCAGAACACGTATATCTGCATGTGCAAGCTTCAGCAGCACATYAAAGAGACACTGCCCAAAACGCTTCAGTCCTCATGGAGTGAAACTCAGAGTGTCTGACATGGAAAGTTTGTATGAGCTTAAGCTTGAATAATTCAATCCATCTGCCACAGAGACCTAATAAAATTCCTTTTGCTGGACTGGTTTTCTCTAAGGCTTCCCTTCGTCTCATCAGGTCCCTGGGGTTGCTCTTCCTGGCTTCCCCTGCCACTTTTGCTGCACACAAACAGCATCCACAAGCAGAACCTRGTATTTCCCAGCAAAATCACCCTCTTGAACCCCAGCAGGGTTTTCTCTCTCACCTACTCACGTGACAYGGCCTCAAAACCTCATCTGTGRTGTCCCAGTATATAACCCACCAGTGCAGGGACCTGTGAAGSTGGAGAGAGGCACACGTTTTTCCAAGGGRTCAGAAAGCTCTTCAGCCAGCACACAAAGAAAACAGCTTGGAGAGGGTAACTGTGCATATATAACAGCACAAACTCCATTGGTTTGAGGGTTTCCCTCAAAGTCCACTAAAGAGCTTAGTGTACTCCATCACTCACCAGGTTTTTCTTGGGGGCTCTGTTGCCCAGACAGGGCACAAGCCCTCAGTGCCCTGGGAAGAGTCCTCTGCCCAGCTATCCAAGCTTGCCTTGCAGTAGAGACACTTCTTTCCAAAAGCACCAGTGCCCTCCTCTGACTGATCCCCATTCCCCACGTGGTGAACACTTTGTCCTTTCCCTGGCATTCAGYCCTGAGAAAACTAACTCAGCCTGGGCAGCAGCCGTCTCTGTGTCCAAGGGGTTTCCATCCGTGCTACCATGTTGAGTGAARGTATTTCCACCCCCTAACCCCCATCTCCAGCTCAATGTGGCAGGGAAATAGGGGTGAGAAGGTGAAAAGCCCTCCAAACAGGATTGTTCTGCTGCCACAGGTGTGCTGAGAGAGGCCCTGGTACCACAGAATCATAGAACCATAGAGTAGCCTGGATTGGAAGGGACCTTTAGGATCATCCAGTTCCACCCCTGCCGTGGGCAGGGACACCTTCCACTATCCCAGGTTGCTCAAAGTCCCATCCAACCCGGCCTTGAACGCCTCCAGGGGTGGGGCAGCCACAGCTTCTCTGGGCAGATTTCACYTACCTGTGTGGCCAAAACCCTCCTGCCAACAATCAGCAAATTAAAGCTTGCTTTGGGTCTGTTTCACCTCTCCAAAGGCACGCGGTTCATTYGGCATAATCAGAGGCAGCATTTCCATATAGCCTTGATACACAGCATTTAAAGCTACAAATGGTGTTTCAGGGGCATAAAGCAGAGAGAGGGAAACTCAGCTGGGTGCAGTGGTTGCAGACAATTGCTGGTGGCAATTTTCAGCAGTGCAAACATGGGGGAGCCGTCCTAACCTTCTGCTCAGGGTGACAGCACCCTGGGCTATGTTCTGCCAGTTTTATTTACGCTGATTTCGATGAGAACAGTCAGGGGCTGGAGGGATGATTGCTGCGGGTYGGTGACAGAGGCTGGCACGCAGGGGTGACCACAGAGTTACAATTTCTCCTCACTGAGCTGATAAGAGTAGCTCAGATGTCTCTGTTAAGCTCCCATTTATGGGGTTGTTTGGGTGAGCATCTCYTGCTTCACCCCATTGCTTAGCTAGTCCTGGTTTCCTGCTGCTGCTAGAGTTTCCCAGTGGGGAAAGCTTGACTGCAATAAAATCAGCAGCAACTTGCCATTAATTTTGTGGCAGTAGGATTTGACCAGAGGAAGCCTCTACARGTCAGTGAAGAGCATGTAACTAGAAAAAGACTTTGCTCAAGAAAACTGTTTATAAAGAAAAGGAAGCTCAGCTTAGACTGGGAAATGTGAGTCTGAACAAACTCAGAACACCCAGYTATCTGCCAGTCTGATTTGCAGGCAGGAAGCACCAAGATGATTGTTGTTTGGGCAAGAACCAGAAGTTTGGGCTCCATTTATGAGCTAGATAATCAATATGGGCTGAGGCCAAAACCCACAGTTTTTATAAGGCCAGGCTATTTCTTGCCTTCATATTACTAGGCACAAGAGGCAGAGCTGACTCGGATTTACGAAATCTTGGCTCAGACACAGCAAGCATTAGCATGACTACCGAGGATGAGCATATTCTCAGTTAAGGCCCCTCCAGGAATCYGGTCTTTTAATGGAATTTCAAAAGCCCATTTCCAATGGAGATGCAGTGTTCATTCCTGCTGTAGCATCACTCGTGCATTACATGAGGAAGGGTAAGATTACACACAGGGCATTTTTRGGTTTTAGAGTTCTTCCTCATTTCGAAAAGCCCCAAAGCACATTGCAGCACGGGGAAATCCTGGAATTGCTKCCCCCTCTGCATCCGTGCTGCTCCTGGCTGTGGCCAGGCTTTGCAGCACCGGGAGCTGCAGCGGCTTCCGTCAGGCACCCGAGTTCCTTCGGAAAAATRTCTTCCAAAGTGGTTTTCCCTGTGCTGCACCCTCTGAAATGCAGGTGACTGAAGCGAGGCAGCAGTGCTGGATGCAGTGCAGACACACCACAGAACAATTCTGAGTTTGAAGGGAAGAATAAGTCCTCCCAATAAGAGCTTCAAGGGGAATTGAGGCAGCGATTTTGGCGACGGCGAGGAAAAAAAAGGCATCTTTTCCTCTGGGAGGGTTGTCTGGAGAGTTTTTCCATGGCACCGGGAGCTCAGTACAGTTTTCCACCTCATCCAAAAGATGGCACTGTGAACATTGCAGCCACACTCCGCTCCCGCCCGGGTCTGGCCCTGCTCGGTTCCTGGGGCTGCTCTCCCAGCCCACCCTGCCGTGGCAYCCTGCCTTTCTGCAGCAGCACCCACAGCTGGTTCTCTCTGTCCCAGGAAAAAGAGGAACTCAGAGCCTGGCTCGGTTCAGGCAGGAGTTGATTCCTCTAAAGCCCAGTTCCTCAGAATTTGGAACAGCTTTGTGTTTTAAGGTGAGAAGCAGGAGAGGGAAGAGGGGATGAGAAGTTGTGGGAAGGAGCGGATGAGAGCACAGGGGTAGGACACGTGTCAGCAGTGGGAGAGGAGAGGAAAGGGAAGGAAGGAAGGTGAGAGGGTCCCTCCTCTGCTCACCACAAGAATTACCTGGCTTGACACCTRGAGGGGACATCTGTGACTGCCCAGAGCAGGGTGGGGCTTTCACTTGGCCAGTCCACSCTCACTTTGTGGCCCAGCTGGAAACCTTTGTACAGAGATACGAAAATCATGCATCAGATTTTTAGGCAAGYACAGGAACATCACACAGCGGTGTTGGACAGGAAGTGAGAAATTTTGTATTAGCTTGAAACTACAGAAGTTTAATTATACTTACATGCCTTTAGATCCAATTTGTAACTTTTATGATGACCCAAGAGGGTTGTCAGTTCGAGTTTAATTGACCTATTTGCAACTGAGCCAGTTCATTCCTACAGCTGTGGAGGCTTTTCTTCATAGATTTCAATTCAGTGAATCAAGATTTTGAGGCCAAGGGGATCATTAGATCATGTAGTCTGGCCTCCTGCATGTGGACTTTCATCCAGACATTCTTCTGAGCTGCACAAGATGTGCCTGGCAAAAGCCTGCATCCCAAAAAGGGGCTCAGTCTGGACCAGAGTTTCCAGGGATGGGCAATGTACTCCTTCCCTCAGTCACTTGTTCCTGTGGGCAATCAGTCACTGGGAGATTAAAATGTAAGCATCATCAGGATCCTGGTGATCCAAGGTATCRTCTGACCCACAAATGTTTAATGAACAGTGCCTGACAGGCACKCTATTAATTGTTTAAAGAAAAATTTTTTAAATATAAATTAGATTATGAAGTACTTCAGAGATGTTAATTTTGCCGAGTGRTCTGATTAGCTCCAGACCCAGACAGAGCAGACCAAACAGCAGGAGCCATCAGTTCTCSTCTCAGCTCTAACTCATATTCCTGCGGAAACTCCAGCCCTTTTGGGCACTGGCATGTGTTTTACAGAGCTCAGTTTTTAGCTATCCTTTGGAAGCCGTGACCGGGAAATGCCCCTGGAAGACACCACAGATGGTTCTTTCCACGCTCTGCTTGGCAGATGTGCAGGAAAATCACCCTGGAAAGTTGGSTCTCAGCTGGGCTTTGCAGCGAGGTGCTAAATGCATGTGCTGTAACACTTTGTGATGACGTGCTTGGGGTTGTGGGTTTGGTTTTGTTCTTTTTTTAAGTTTCTTTGCCAAATTACAAACCCAGTTGCCGGTTGGAAGTGCAATATCTCCCCTCTTTACGAGAAAAGAGAGCGGTGAACTGCATGGATGTCCTCCAGCCTGGAACGTGGTGCTGCCTGCTGGGGTGCAGCTCTCCCTGTGGGCACAGGCACTGCTGCTCCCTGGTCTGACAACACCTCCCCGGCYCCCCCAGGCTCCCTTTAACCCTCACTCCTCTTGCTTTCACCCCTGGTCTCCTTCCCCCCTCCCAACACCATCACCTCTTCTCTACTGCTTTTTTCTGCAGCTCACCASAGCAGCCCCTTCCCTCAGTGGGCGGAGGGAGAGGAGGATTTTCATCTTCACTGGTGCCAGCCCCAGTATCCAGCTAGCTGGGGACCATCAAATAATTTTTAAAAAGGCAAAATACTCACCTGTCTATCTGAGGCACAGCAAACCCCAGCCAGGTCTGCAGTCACACATCAGGCTTCTCTTCACGGCTGCAGTGAAACTCCCCACAAATAAAGGCATTGCAACAGCCCTGCAACACGTCCTGAGGGCCCAGAGCCTGTCCAGGGAGCTGGGAGAATCCTTCCTTCCCAAAAGTGAAGCCTCCAACACACACGCAGGGGCTGGGCCACGCTGGTGAGAAGCAGCTCAGCCTGCCCGAGCTTCGGCGCTTTTCCATGGACAAGGGGCTCCTTCTCCACCGTRCTTCCACCCCTTCCTTCCAGCACTGGGGCACGCTGCTGCTTCCTAGGGATTCAGGCAATGTGGTGAGGGCTGGCTGATTTTTAATGCTGTTTAGGCAAAGTTGGATGGAGCTCTGAGCAACCTGGGATAGTGGAAGGTGTCCTTGCTCCACGGCAGGGGGTYGGAACTACAGAGTCTTTAAGGTTCCTTCCAATTCAGCCCATTCCTTGATTCCATGATTCTGTGATTATTCTTATYACAGTTATTTGACAAACTGGGATCATCAAAAATCCTGAGGGCAAGGCACATCCTACCTGTTGGCYACGGGACAACGAAGCCCCACAAACCCTGATGCGGCAGCCTCAGGCAAAGGAAAGGTCTCAGCTCCTTGGAGCAGAAATGAGGAAATGCTGTCACTAAAAGAAACTGCAAAGRGAATTTTAAATTGAATTGGGATTTTAAAATTTAACAGCATTTAAATTTTAAACAGCCCAGCTCTGGGCAAAATGAAAGCAGTATTTCTGAAATATGAAATGGGCCGGATCCTCTGCAGCTGTAAGCTGGTGGCCCTCTCTGCTGGAATCAGTGGGACTTAATTGATTTGTAGCAGCAGAGGATCTGCCAGCTCCGGCTCTCTCCTGGAAACACACTGCTCCAACCTGGCTGGTAGTGCAGCCTCGATGTTCCATTAATTCACAAGAAAGCTGCTGCCAGGACAGACACACGTTCTGGCAACGTGGCTGGGGGGGAAAAAAAAAAAAAAGGGAAAATTACTTTAAAACTTGTTATCATCTGTCATGTTACTGAAGCTAATTTAAAAAACACTTCCCAGGCTCCYAGTCTCAAAGGATGTTTTTCTTTGTGTGTGTGTGTGTGTATGAGGAAACCACCAGTCATATTGTGTTTTTCAGGCTCTGTTTCTTTCAGGAGGGCGAGGGCAGGGAGTCAGCAAGGAGGAATGGGAAAGACCCTCCGTGCCCTGCCAGCACATAGCTAYTCCCCACACTCAGGGCTCTGTCCTCCGAAGTTTGGAATGACTCATTGATAAAGGCTCCCACTGCTTCCTTTGGGAGATCATTTAACAGCCCTCTGGGGCTCCAGTGTGGGGATGTTTTCCTTGATAGTCAGCCCAGACATTTCTCTGCTCTGTTTCCTCCCATTGCCCCTGGTAACGCTTCGTCCCACCCTAAACAATTCCTTTTCCCTCCTGGTGTTGATACTGTCCCTGTGCATATCAGAAAAGGAGGGGGTGACTGACACRGGAATAACACATCAGCATGTTTTTAGTCTGGCCTGCAGAATAATTTCCAGTTGTCAAAGAYTACTGTGTTATCCATCATCCTTTGGAGAAAGAATGAGGACAGGGGTGTAAAATGGCAGCAGGGCTGTCCTGAAGGACTGAACTCGACTGTCTTCCACCTGCTGTCCATCCCCTTCAGGTACCACCACCTCCAGGAACTGGGCCTCGTGGTCCTTGCTCTTTTCAGCAAGCACGWGGCTCGCTGTAAAAATTGAGTTTAACAAAAGCTAAAAGATCCCCCTCGGATGAGGCAGCACATGGAAAAAAGGATTTAATGGCAACATTCTGTCATAATCACAAAGCCAAAAGTGCTTGAAACTTGTGTTTGTCGACTTCTTTGCCAGYAGTGACAGCCTGGCAAAACAAAAGGCAAGAAAAGCTGACAAATGCAGGGATACAAATGCAGCGTGAAGCAGAGCACAGCCAACAGGCATGGCTTTACTGATGAGAGGTGCACTYTTCCTCCCTGGCTCACGGCAATTGTACAGCTCCCTCTGTGCTGCCCGAGTCCAGTAGAGATTTTGGGCTTATCAGCTAAAGTTGCTTCCAAAACCCTGCTTTCTCCACATGTTTTGAGGTTAAAACCTATCTGTTCCCAGGTCTTTTGGCTTTCTGAAGTGTTAGACCCAGGATTTAAAGGCCCTGCTCAAAGTGCAGGCAAAAAGGCTGACTGTGGTTTTGGCAAATAAACAGCAATAAGAAGTGGAGCTCATTGGCCCAACAGTGCTGCACTGTGATATTCACTGTAAGARTCATCACTCCTGCAGGAAAGGGATGGACAGGCTGTCTGGGAAGGAGCAGAGAGCTCACCTGATGTGCTGGTGTGATCCACGAGCACAGATTTTGGAGGAAAAACCCCAGAAACACTTACTCACAAATATTTCTCCACATTACTCCTTAGAGCACCAAAGCAGGTCACCTGAATGGGTTAATTCTGGGGAAAGATCCAAATGTGATCAGCCTAGGAGAAAGCTGGACCTCAGAGGCAGGAAATGGGAATTGTTTTGTCTCCTCATATATGATTACAGTGGATTTTCTCCTCACATTTCGGGGTCATCAGTTGAAAGCTTGGAGCTGCTCTGGCTTTGTTGCTGCCATGTGGGCTGCTCAGTGGAATGTGAAAATCAGTGAGGTCAACAGCCCACCTCTGGGGCTGCAGCCTGCCAGCCCAGGGAAGCTGCCTGCATCCTTCAGCACCTGGGGGGAGGCACAGGCATCCCTCCTGGTGGCAGAAATCTCACACCTCCGTGGCCTCCTGCAGGGCAGCAAGTCTCTACCCAGAGAAGATGCTCAAAGCAAAGGGAGTTGTTTAATAAAATCTGGGGGGGGGGGGGGGGAATCTCTGAAGGTCTGCAGAAAGAACTGGAGCAAGGTTTTCCTGCTGACAGCAGGATTGAGGCAGAAGCACAGCTTTCCATATCTTGGATTAAAACTGGGCGTTTAGAATCGTGACTTAAATTTCATAACTTTCTCGTAACGAGGGAAATCAAAAGGGCCTTTGGGATCTCAGCACTCTTAGGTTTACAGGGAGCTGGGATCTGAAAGATATTGCTTTGAGAGCCAGGCTCTAGACAGGATAAACATATTCCTGGGGACAGATCTGATTAGGTGAGCTCCTCTGAAGGGGAGCCACRGTATAAATAGAGCTGTGCTTGGCCCTTCTGACTCAGCTAATCTGATCATCACCTCCTGCCGGCCTCCAGGTCACCCCATCTGACCAGCTCTGCTGACCYCTCGGAATATCCCAGCAGCTCCCACTCCAGCAGATACCTTACCTGTCGCTTGTAAGGCTGAAGAAGAAAGCAAACAGTGAGAGAGAGCATCCTGCAGAATCCTTTCAACATSCCTTCCTTCCTCAGGCAAAATGGATGTTGCTTCTGAAGAGCTCTAGAGGTAAAATCCCTGACCTACGTAGCAATGTCTTTTTTTCTCTTAAACATTGCATACAGGCTTGCACACATAGAAAATCTATAAATTATACACACCTCTGTGTGCATCAATACAAATGTGGAGTTACTGAGCAATGCTAGTGATGAGGACCATTAAAATAAACTTCATGGGCCAGGCCASTCTGTGCTGATAAGTTTGACAGCCTCTGATGTCACCACAGAGCCAAACCTCCTTATTTCTTGAAGAAAAAGTCTGCACAATTGCTTTACAAAGGTTAAAAAAAAAAAAGTCCAGATGATTTCTTTGTGTTCATGGAAGTGGTGCTGGAAGGTAAAGCAAGTGATGTGTTTGTAGCATGGASATGTAAGATGGAGGGACACAGTACTTCCAGAGACCAGTGACAGACAGGGGGAGAGACCCTACAAAAACCACCAAAATTAGGCTGCAAGAAAAGAAAACCGAGATGTCTCRTAAGTACTGGCAGTGCACACAATCAGTAATTTTTAGCATTATCCCTGCTGATTTAGTTTAGYTTTTTTTTCTTCTCAGTAATCTAACTGCTCACAAATGCTTCTGATTATTTATTGAGTATTTAGCAGGTCAAGCAACAACAGAAATATCCCTTGTGCCACTCCTGCTGCCTCAGCCCTGACACCAAGGGTCCAACAAACGTCCACTCTGCCTCTGGGCCCTTCTCCTGAGACTCCTATGGGATGCTCACTGGTGACAGAGAAATTCATGGTGTTATTCCTATTTGCATTTGTTCACTGGGAATTGGACAGCACAGGGTTTTGTATTTAACTGTCYCAGCTGTAAATTGACCACTACTAGTAAATTGTATCAAAAAAAGAAGTCACATGGGGACCCTAGTAGTATAAACATCCCTGTCTTTCCCTGTTGTCTGGTCCATCTCTGCCTAGATTCTTTCTGGAATTTCATCAGAGCAAAACATACGAAAAAGAAACTAATTGAGATTTTCCAAGGGTGCTACTGACCGTGGAGAAGGCAGATGGTATTACTGTAACAAGGCCTGGTTTTCACTGAGTGACAAACATTCATTCTATTCCGGAAAAATCACTGGTGATCACCTAAATCACAGAATCACAGAATAGTTTGGGTTGGAGGGGACCTTAAATCCCATCCAGTCCCACCCCTGCCATGGGCAGGGACACCTTCCACTAGCCCAGGTTGCTCCAAGCCCCATCCAWCCTGGCCTTGGACACTGCCAGGGATGGGGCAGCCACAGCTCCTCTGGGCAGAACACCAAGGCATTGCAGATCACTGGTCCCTTTCTACACAGAAGAGGCCTGAACTGTTCAAAATAATGACATTCATCAACATTCTGATGCTCAAAAATTTACATTTTCCTCTCTGCAGCTGAAAAAAAATCAGTGTCTCAATTTTAGTGACTGCACCCAAGAACTTGTGCCAACAAATTGATATTTTCATTACTTTGCAGAACAAGAGAGATTAGGAAAATAATTCTTTATTGGGAGGGTGAGAAGGCCCTGGCACAGACTGCCCAGAGAAGCTGTGGCTGCCCCATCCCTGGGAGTGCCCAAGGCCAGGTTGGATGGGGCTCTGAGCAACCTGGGCTAGTGGAAGCTGTCCCTGCCCATGGCAGGGGATTTGGAATGAGATGATCTTTAAAGTCCCTTCCAACCCAGGCCACTCTGTGATCCTGTAAGAGGAAATTTTAGATGGCTGCATAAAGAAGCACCACGGAAGTGAAAAATGTAATTTTCGAACCCCTGAGCAGGAAGACAATTCAGTGATGCAATTCCTGCCGAAGCACTCACAGAGTGAAGACCCAACCTGTGGAGTGGTCAAGGTTTCCCTGAGCTTCCAAAGGCTGCACGAGGCATCAGTCTGATAACACCTGGGATACAAAGGTAGTTGAGAGGCTTAATCAACCACAGCCTTGAAGTTTCAAATCTGGAGAAGGGAGGTGAAAATCAGTATTATTTTAATTATTTGGGCCCTCTAGCTCATCATGTTAAGGATCAGCTACCCAGAGCRGTTTAAGAAGAATGTGTTGTTAAGAAATGTGTTGCAGTTTGCCTGTGACAATTCCCTGCCCAGTGCAGGTTTTTGTAGCTGTGAATGAACCTACARCACAATCCAAAGATTTCCCAGGCTATGGCACGGGGACCTGCTGTGGAATTTAGGAATGGTGCCGTGTAAGTTGCCAGCCAAGGAGGGTGGACAGGACCAAAAGTTCCTAGAGCAGAGGAAATGAGGGCAGAAGTGGGAGTGGGTGGAGCAGCCTCCCCATAGGGTGACTCCTGGGCAAAATTATACCTCCTTGTGGTGAGAGGATCTCATCATTAACTGCACACTGTGGAGGAGAGTGCTCTTTGATCTGGTTTAAATGCTCAGTTTAATTAAATTCCTTTTATTCTCCTTGAGAACAAAGAATAAGCTTAACTAAAAGAGTTACCTTCTCTCCAGTGTTTTTCCGTTCATTCATCTCTAAATGACAGCTCCAATCTCTCCAGCTTCTCTTCCCATGAACACTTTTATCTGTTAATTTCAACCTCCCATTCCTAGGCCTTTGTATTTCTGCAAAATACCTTCAATTAAAAAGATAATCAAGAATTAATACAGCATTTCAGACAGGCCAATACACTTGGTTTATCAAGGAGTTTTGCAATATTTACAGAGCCTGTTTTCCATCCTGGGCTGTGCAGTACTCACACAACTTCGTTCTTGGATGTCTCTGCATTTYAAATAGGGATTTTCACCATCACCAGTAATGACTCACTCTTTTTTTTTCCCCCCTTGAGTGATTTTTACCTTTTATAAATAGTTGGCATTTGGGTTTCTTTTTTTTACCAAAATCTGATTTTTTTTTATTTATTCCAAACAGAAGATTCTGCTTGATCTCATATTTCTACCTCATCTTGCTTTCCTAGAGTGTCCCAAAAGTTTTCACAGCCATCCCTAGTCCTCAGTGACCTTCAAASATTTTTTTGTCATCTGCAAAATTTCTTACTTCACTGCTCACTCAGTTTTCCAGGCCATTAATAAAACCAGCAAAGAATACATCTGACAATGTGGGCCATTAAGACACCTGCTTCTAATCCCTTGCCAAAGTGAAAATGTCTAATTTTGTCAGACATTATTTTCTCTCTCTTATCTAATGTCTAATACTGAGTAGTAATTTAACTTTTGCTTAAGGTGCTTACAAGAAACCCGATAAATAAGCCTCAGATATTGGTGCTGTGAGAATAAATAAAAAGTACTATGAATAAGGAGTGCTGCATGAAAAGTTGTCTCTGATGATTCTCATCTTATGTTAATATTGTCTGTTCTCCTTATGCTCCTAATGTCAAATTGCATTAGTCCTTAAAATGACGACATTTTGGAACACAAAGACAGCCTGCTGATATTTTTGATCTCTGTATTTCACTACAATGTGGTCATCAAAACTGTTCCATTATTTTTTCTTTATTAAAATAGCAATCTTAAGTATGTATCTGGGAAGAACAACTGGGTTTTGATGGAAAATAAATTCCATTGGGTACAACGAGGGAAAACACAATTATCTTTACCTCTTAGAGTGGGAGATCTATTCTAGAAGTAAATCTGCTGATATTTTGAACAGATCATTTCTGCACATACATGAACCACCTTTAAAAGCTGTCTGCAAAAAAACCCTCCCCAAACTTCTGTACCCTGGGGTTTAGCRGGGAACAGATTCAGGAGGCTTTGACTACACTGGAATAATCTGATTTTAAGTGTATGGATGCACTAAGTGCTGACTCCCTTAGGTGCAAGTGGAAGTGACTGAACTAACACAGGCAGGGGATGTGTTTGCAAGCAGAAGGAAGAGGGCAGCAAAAGGACACCTCATGTTCATCCAGGGGACCAGGCTGGTTTCTGCTGGGCTTATCTGTGATGGGTACAGACCCCATTGATGCAGAGCTCTCCTGCACGGGGCACTGACCAGAATAACCCCCAGTGCCGATGCTCCACGATGCTTTTACTCTGGAATAGCGAGGGCATTTCTAAAGCCAGAGGCATTAGTGCCAGGTAAAGTCACCATCCTGCTGGAATTGTAATTCTGAGGGTGAGGAAGACSGATATGGCTAAGGGTTCAGATAAAAAATGTACCAATTCTTTCCCCCCTCTCCCGAGAAAAGTGCCCTCATTCCACAAGGATGCCAATGTTTCATTTTGGACGGGTTCCCACGGGCATGATTGATTCCCTCATTATCAATTTCTCTGTCATTTACCCCCTTCTGGCTCCTGGTGTTGGCAGTGGTCACCTCAGGGGGACGGCGTGGTCCTGGTGGCCTGGCTTAAGACCACACTAAAAGGACAGAAATAGGGATGAGTCAGGAAGAYGTAAACATCAGCCTAATGTATGGATCAGCTTAATCATTCTGCCAGCCTAGCAAAGGATTATCTATCTGTTAATGACAGCAGAGGGATTCTGACAGGGGTAATTACTAACCAGCACATTTAGAAGGAGGGTTGTTCCACTTTGGTTTTAATTACTGATAAAAAAGGCAGAAATTAGAATATTTTAATGAAACTCCAGATGCCAAGAAGTCGGTCTAATAAATTGGATGTGGAAGATAATAATTTACAGTTATAATTTGTCACCTCAGAAGCTCCAGTGGGAAAGCACGTGTTCCAGAGGCTCCCAGAAGAYAGCTCAGATCCCACAAAACACTCGGCATCTCGAGAGGAGATGTCTGTCTGCAGTGAGGCATTTCTGCTCCCTTTCACCCACACACACACCACTCAGTGCACACTTCATTGCAAGGCCAGGTGTTTTAGACAGTTTCTTTTCACCTTGGGAATGAAATTATTTTTACTATCGACTTCTGYCCATTTTGCTGCGACCTTACTCGATCTCTAGCTGGGTCCAAAGCCTTGCCTGCAATAGAGAAGCCCCGAAGGACTGTAACCAAACACCTCTCAGCACACCTTTCTCACAAATTGGTAACCATCTAAAAGGCAGACCTCCCATCCAGGYTGCTCAAACAGATTTTCCCTCACTGTGCAGAGAGAGAGAACTCCAGTGGGAAAATCATCCAGTCAGTTCTAGGCACCTATTTTTGGACAGGATGAATCATCTTCCAGAAGCACCTCTCTTCTTCACTGGCTACCAATAGAGCCCAGACTGAGACTAGACAACTGATTCGTTTTATGCCTAATGCTAAATGGAGGAAGTCTTACTCTAAATCACACTATCATTATGTTTCAACCCAAACAATTTATTGCTACATCTTCACGGAGTAAACCCAACAATTTGTCACCCAATCAAACAGACAGGATGGTAATGATCCTGATATTAAAATGGGAAGTACTATTTGTTTTAAAACTGCCAATTTAAAAAGGACTGATCAAGCTTAGGGCTTTCTCAGGAAAACTAGATGGCAATCTTAAACCTCAGGAAAGGAAGCCAGATGTTCATGTTGTGCTCTCGCTTCCTCCTTGCAAATACAGTAAAAGCTCTGGGTCTACTTCCTGCATTTCCTGGCTATTTCTCTTACTTGGTACTTAGTATAGTAAACAAAAAATAATCTTTACATACAAGACTTAAAGKTCTCAATATGTTGCATTTGTATAACTTCTTGGTGCCCCTTCAGGATCTTGAGTAAATAAATGAGTCCTGGGAGCTTTTGGCTCCCCTCTGATTTGCTGCCTCATGCGAAAAGAAAATTGTTTTTCCAAAAATGTTYGTCAGCCTTGAGTTGGAGAGCATCCCAAAGAGGTGTGGGGAGCGAGGTCAGTGCACACAGACTTTGTAGCTGAGCACATCCCAGCCAGAARGCTCCGTGCTCCATGGATAGTGCAGCCAGAACAGGGATCACCCGTGCAAATGGGCACGGAAGGGATGGAAAAAGAAATGGCCCAAGAACTGAGCACTGCTGGGTGAGGGAATCAACACACACAGACCATGAGAACACAAAAAGAGTAGAKTCAATGATTAAAAACCCACAGAAATGACACAAAACACCTCGACTCCAATCATTCCATTCACAGCCTCCTRCCCTCTCTTTCTGCCGAGTAAAGGCAGCTTCACTGGAGCAGTGTTTTCCTTTCCTCTAAATAAGGCCTTTCCTTGCTGGATTTCCAGCCATTTCCAGTGATTTTTTTTCTGTCTACCTGATCTCAAATTATTCCATAAAACAATCTTTGCAAATGCCTCTGGAGTATGACCAGACTGAAAGTGAGTTTTCAAGAGAAGGAATTCAGCCAAAAAACATTCAGCATATATTCCAGTAGCAAATTCCCACGACTTTGGGTCAATCCTTTTGATGGAGTAATCTGACAATTTCTGGTTTCAGAAATTCGGACCAGGTTAGAGACAATGTCCACCCATTTCTTCCAGATTCTCCAGCAGACTGCTAAATTCTAGGAGAAAAAGGAGAAATCACTCTGCAATGACTCTCTAGCTTCTTTTTAACGAAATTTGCAAACAGAGGAGGGCCCAATAAGAATCTATCCTGTGATTTATTTATCTAGATACTCACAGCCTTTGCTTACTACCTGCTTGGCAGGAGATATGTATGGAACTATCTCTAGGACACAAGTGGACTGTGCACCACAGTGCTCAACTCAGCCATAAAAATAATCTAATTTATTGAAACAGGGCAGTTGGATGGCATGAAAACTAATCCAGCCAGCGATGCCATGAGTGCCTGGAACAAATCACGTTTCACTGCACCTCAGCCCGCTCCTCCATTGTGCAGAAGCAATCTCAGCACTGTTCAAACAGTGCYGGACAAACAGCACTTGGAACTGAAGTATGTCCCCAGCCACCTCTCCCTTTCCTGCAGGCAGCCTGGCTGGCACAGGCAGGCTGAGCCACGGATCCCCTCAAATCCAGGCACTTCCTGGTGCATTGCAGGGCACAGTGCTCATGAATGAAGCTGCACTGCTTTCTCTGGAGGAAACACAGCCGTGCCAAGAGCTGGGAGTGAGCAGTTTTGTCTCAGCAAACCCGAGCTGGCAGCACTCGGTGTTACTGTGGGTGGCTCTGCCTCATGGACCCGGTTGGAGAGGACAGGATGCAGGTACTGGAATACTCAGGGAAAAGCCCTCCTGAGACTAGCAGAGCTCATGCACTGATGTGCAGCATCACTCTCAGGAGGAATTACTTCATGGCAAGGGTTGTCAAGCATCGGAAGGGGCTGCCCAGGGAGGTGGTGGAGTCCCCATCCCTGAAGGTGTTCAAGGAGTGACTGGACKTGGCTCTCAGCGCCATGGTCTGGTTGGCAAGGTGGGGACTGGTCATAGGCTGGACTTGATGATCTTGCAGATCTTTTCCAACCTAAATGTCTCACAAGCAATCACACCTCCTTCTGTGCTCTCAGGCTTCTCTGCAGCACGGTGCCCTGCTGCTGAATCAATTAACTCCACATCTGCAGGTTCCTGCAGCAATACCTCGTTTTATAGGGTGAACACCACTGGGTGTTTCTCGGTGCTGCACTTCCCCRTTTGCAACGGGGTTTTTATAGGCTCAGCCTTTGACTGAGGACACAGTGTTCTGGCCCAAAAGGAGGTGTCTTGACAAAACACTTAGAGTGAGGCTGCATCTGCTCTTCTGGAGAGACACGAGTCTAATAGGCAATCTGCTTGATTTATGTACCATGAAGCGTGATTGGAGTAGGGGTAAGATTCTCATTCATTACATAATTTCTTTGAAATGATGAACCTGGCGTGTTTGTTATGAGATCCAAAGCACAGAGTAAAAGGACATTTTCAAGGTTGGTGTTAAGCTTSTATTTAGCCAATCCCTTTTTTGCCGCTCCTCAGACTTACGATAATGCTGTGGAATTGTATTTTTCTTTCTAAACAACTTTTTTTTTTTTAATTACTTAATCCCCTTAGTTTCAGGTACTTTAAAACCAAGCATCATTTAAACTTCACAAAGGCATTATGCCCTGGATTCAAATGGGTAAACTGAGGCAAATGGGCAGCTAAAGGATTTCTTTGAGAGGCTGAGCTCRCCCTCCACCTCCCTTGCCCTGCTTTACCCATGTCTCTCCTGCCTGGGGTTCCCCACTGCCCTCACCTGCCTTGACCCCAGTGCTCCCCACTGTCCCTTGACACCCTTGCCCACCTTTACCCCCACCAACCTCTGCCACCCTGCCCCCTCCTTGACCCTCCACCTTGAGCCCCATGCCCCCCGCCAGGGACATGAGGAAAGGAGAGCTAAGATTTTGAAATGACAGAGGCAGACCTTCAATTTAGTAGTTTCCCAGCTGTGGGASAATTTTTGTGCAAGGAATGTTTAGGATCTGATGCACAGCCTACTGAAATTTCACACCAGCTCAGGACCTAATCTCTGTGTTGTGTAAGTATTTCTCAGGTGTAAGAAGTGAACAGATTATTCCATGCACAGCTTGAATGAAAGAATAGGGGCAGCAAAKGGAAATAATATCTTTTAAAATAGAGCAAGGAAATGATGGGAGATCATTCATCTGTCCTTCCCCCCTTTTTAAAAGCAAACCATGAGAGGTTTGTATTAATCTAATACAGTTAATTGGGAATTACTGTCTCTCACTCTGTCTTCTACCAGTTTCTAAAGATGTGTTTATTTTTATAACAATAAATATGTATTTTTGCGCTATTAGGAGTTTTTTTTTAAAAAGAGTTTGGCAGTTCCTATGCAACTACTATTTGATTTTCTGAGGCTATATATCATAAATCTCCAAAATACACTCTGCTGGTCTCTGTGCCTCCTCCTCAACCAAGGTAAAACAGGACCTGTCCCCTGCACCCAGCAGGACACCACAGGGGGTTGAGATCTCATTATGCTGGGTTTGAATTTACAACATTTCTGTACAAACTGCTGCTTTGTAGCATTCAGAGGGACTTTAGAGCCACACTTTAGAGTCAGTCACTGCCTGAAATTCACTGCCCACGAGGAGGGACTGGAAAACACCACATGGCAGGGGAAGCCACCGTGCTGTGTACCTGGGTGGTCATCGTGCCAATTGCTTGGGACTATGGAAGAGAAAGATTGGAAAGCAGCAGATTTCCTTAGCTACTTTCAAATTCTTAACCCTCCACATCCAAGATTAACCCAATCTTTCCCCAAAGTTTCAGTAATAAAGCCTGAGATCAAGTTATTTTCCTTAGAGAGAGTATGGTAGATAAAAGCATACCTTGATAAATGCTGCAGCATCAGAGGGGAGTTCCTGGCTTCTCCTTGAGCTGACACCATGGCAGAGGTCACTGTTTGGTCAGCTTACAGTTGTTTTTCATGTATATTGAACATGATGAAGAGCCTGCACAAGACAGAAGCAGCAGGTTTTTACCATGTTTTTACCACTGTAGAGTGTTAGCTGTGAAGGGTGAATGACTTTATATTAATTAAGGTAACTCTACCTGTTRAGCAAGTGTTGGCACATGGGAAGACATGGAGGGCTGTGCTTCCCCAGGAAGCACAATCCTGATTTCCCCCCGGGCTTTGCAGGAAAAGCAGAAAATGAGGATCAAGAGATATGAGGTCTAATTAAGGCACACAGCATGTGGGAAGGGTTCCTTCTGGTGGAGCACTGCTCCCTCACCTCATGATGCATCAGGAAAGGGTTTGTTTGTGAGCTTGTCACACGGGATGTGATGCATGTGCTGCTGCCTCATCAGCTGGAGCTGGCTTCAAATGTGTTTTGGTTTATGGCCATTGTGCTGAAAAGAGATGAAGGTACCTTCCCACGCTCCCCACAACCCTCCAGACCAGAACTCGGATCATACACAGCTTGCCACCTCTGCCGCTGTCCACTCCCCAGCACTCTGTGTTGCCTCTTCCAGCCCCCATGACACAATTCAGCACTGCCTGGGGCACCGGAAAGGCCCCAGTCATGATTTATGGGGGACTGGGACAAGTCAGGGTAAGGGAATCTAAGTTACCCCAAGTCTGACTGGCTGCCCTACAGACCGAAATATTGCCCAGGCTCCCCAAGGCTTCATTGCTGCTCACCAGTTTTTATTAAAGGTTCCATCACAGCTCAAAAGTCTTAGGAACAATCTAGATGTCTTTTCTCTCAGGAACAATCTAAGGATGCCTTTTCTCTCTGTCCTCTAGGATAAAGAATAAAAGGGGCAAGCCCACAGAGCCTCTGTAAATCACACACRGTGCATTTGTACCAAGTACATCTGTAATATTCTCTTGATAACAAACATTGCGAACTCATCTGTGGGACTGACATATTTATGAAAATTCGGGCCTGTTCGGAAATCAGCCAAGGCCAAAGTTTGCTGGATAATTCATTCAAAACAAACAGC
The DNA here is from genome assembly GCA_018881555.1 of Amblyornis subalaris. Taxonomy (NCBI): domain Eukaryota; kingdom Metazoa; phylum Chordata; class Aves; order Passeriformes; family Ptilonorhynchidae; genus Amblyornis; species Amblyornis subalaris. Next base: position 448,062 of record JACAXG010000121.1, read on the forward strand.
TCACCCAGGTCTGTGGAAATGTGATGTAATGTGCTTATTCGGTGACCTCTGTGAAYGAGTTGCCCTTAACCCCACCCTCGCTGAGACATTGTTTATGCTCACTAGAATTACKACACAGCTGGGGTTTGTTATCTCTCTGGACACTCTCTGCAGAGGTACTTACAGATGAAAGGGCAGGGAGACTCACATATCATGGATCAGTATCATCATCAGTTTTCAAAGGAGACTCATCCTGCCACTTCTCAGGCTCTCCTTGTTTTGTGGGTAAAAGTTGAGTCTCGAGGAAGATCAGCCTGGAAACTCTGAGGAGCCACAGGTTTTGGACATACTGAAGTTTAACTAATTTTGCAAACTAGAAAAGCAACCTCCCATGATTAAAAGAGTTGATGATATTGCACCATCATTTATTTTGAATTGTAAGCTTCAGTTCATGTATTAYGTATATGGCCATGAACTAAAACACAAGGAGTTCCACCTCGACATGAGGAAGAACTTACATTGAGAGTGGCAGAGCCCTGGAACAGCTGCCCAGGGAGGGCATAGAGTTTCCCTCTCTGCAGATGTCCTAAACCCACCTGAATGTGTTCCTGTGTCACCTGCTCCAGGTGACACTGCCTTGGCCAGAGGGGTTGGACTGGATGATCTCCAGAGGTCCGTTCCAACCTTCCACTGTAACACTGGGAAGGCCTGGACTTGGCTGGTGGAAAGCATGAGGATATTTTGGCAACCAAGTTCTAACAGAATCCTTATTTTCTTCACTAGTTACATCCCGCTTGAAACTGCCCCTGCAAATGAAAAACAGGCCCTGGGCTGAACAGATGAAGTTGGTAGTGCMCTGTGTGCAGGCACTTGGTCACAAACCACAATTTTGGGCATCATTTCAGCAGGATCACTTGATCTTTGAGACTTTAAWGATGTGCCTGGTGACTAAYCTCTT